>NIVC01000567.1:465000-490000 GCA_002269645.1 Macrostomum lignano | reverse complement strand
CTCGCTGCCTTCTGATTGGCTCTTCAATCTCGCCTCTTTCCTTAATCGCGCACTCCACCCCTCCTTTTCTTATCCCTCTCCCTCTCTGCCCAGTTTAATCTTGTTATTGCTATCTAATCGACTTTCTTAGTCATTTCTTAGTTCATATGCATTTGTTTCTGCTTACTCTGTTATCTCTCCCTCTCTGTTATCTAGTTCAGTCTTGTTATTTTTTCTCTCTATCCCTCGCTGCCTTCTGATTGGCTCTTCAATCTCGTCTCTTTCCTCAATCGCGCACTCCACCCCCCCTTTGTAGATAAGACAAGGAGGCGAGATTGAAGAGCCAATCAGAAGGCAGCGAGGGATAGAGAGAGAGAAAAATAACAAGACTGAACCAGACAGATACGGAGAGAAAACAGAGTAAACAGAGACAAGTGCAGATGAACTAAAAAATGACTAAGACAGTCGCGACAGGTCCTGTACATATTTGGAAACTATCGAAAATTTTCTGCCGATTTTCTAAAAATTTTGGGGGAGTGTCGATTTCATATCTCTATGACTTATCACCAATAATTCTACGCTATAAAGTTCTATGCTATTCTATGCTATGCTATATAAAGTGACTAAAATCAAAATTAGTCCAGCACCTGATAGTAGGTGTCAGCCAGCTCTTCATTCTCCATGGCGGCCTCTTTAAAACTGCCAGCCCGATTCATCTGCTGATAGAGGTCAATTTTCATCGGCGTGATGGGCCGCTCGTCTCTGCTTGAAGCCACGGCAGTTGGCCGAGTCGGCTGCCGTCGAGCCAGACTGGCAGGCACCAGATCGTCTTCCTCGTCGCTGTCATCCCCGTCATTGCCGTAATAGTCTTCTTCAGAATCTCGGCGACCTTCATTGTGGCGAGGCTCGTAGTCATGCGACTCCCAAGCGGTGTGCTTCTGCTGTTGCCTCTGCTGCTGCTGCTCCTCCAAGAAGCGTTGGTTCCGCACTGGCAGGTCGTCTTGCGGCTGAGGAAACGCCGTTCTGCCTTCGCTGCCGCTCGGTCGAAAAGTCCGATTGCCGAACTTCTTAGCCAGCTCGGCGTTTCTACGGCTCGTCTCGGCGGCCTGTGTGGCCAGCTCTCTGGCGCGGTCGTCTGCCTCGCGTTGCTTTCGCAACAGCATCTTCTGGTGCGGGCTGAGGGCATTGAAGTCTCCACCGGCCTGGCCGGGTCCCTTGACCTTCTGCCGGACCGTGTCGCTGTTGGGCTTCAGAGTGACTTCAGCGGCAGCCGCTGCGGCCGCCGCCATCGCTCGGGATTCGAACTCCAGACTGTTGAGCGTTGGTTTCTCCTGCAGCACGGATAGTAGGTTTTTGCTTGCGGCTTCGTTAATTGTCTCCTCCATCAGCAGCTGCTGCTGCCGGTTGCCGCCGCTCTGAGACTCAACAGCCTCGCGCAGGCTCTGCATCTGCTCGCGTACGAACGGCTCTTTGAGCACCTCTCTGGCGCTGAGTCTGTCCTGCGGATCTTTGGCTAGCATCTTCTCCAGAACCGCCTGCAGCTCGGGAGGGTAGCGGTCTGGGATCACCGGGCAGGGGTTGCCACAGATGCTGAATAGAATCCCCATCAGACCAGCGCCTTTGAATGCGTGCTCCAGGGCGCACATCTCGTATAGAATGCAGCCGACACTCCAAATGTCGCTTTTGGCGTTGTAGCCTGGAACAGGTCGGGGCGGGTGGGAATAGAGAATGAATTTGGGTGAGAGTAGAGAATGAATGGGAGTGAGAATAGAGAATGAATGGGATGAGAAGAGAGAATGAATGGAGGTGAGAAAAAAGAATGAATAGAGGTGAGAATAGAGAATGAATAGAGGTGAGAATAGAGAATGAATAGAGGTGAGAATAGAGAATGAATGGAGGTGAGAATAGAATGAATGGGAGTGAGAATAGAGAATTAGTGGGGGTGAGAATAGAGAATAAATGGGAGTGGGAATAGTGAATTAGTGGAGGTGAGAAAAGAGAATGAATGGGAGTGAGAATAGAGAATGAATGGGGTGAGAAAAGAGAATGAATGGGGTGAGAATAGAGAATTAATGGAGGTGGAAATAGAGAATGAATGGGAGTGAGAATAGAGAATGAATGGAGGTGAGAAAAGAGAATGAATGGGGTGAGAATAGAGAATTAATGGAGGTGGAAATAGAGAATGAATGGGAGTGAGAATAGAGAATGAATGGAGGTGAGAAAAGAGAATGAATGGGGTGAGAATAGAGAATTAATGGAGGTGGAAATAGAGAATGAATGGGAGTGAGAATAGAGAATGAATGGAGGTGAGAAAAGAGAATGAATGGGGTGAGAATAGAGAATTAATGGAGGTGGAAATAGAGAATGAATGGGAGTGAGAATAGAGAATGAATGGGAGTGGGAATAGAGAATGAATGGAGGTGAGAAAAGAGAATGAATGGGGTGAGAATAGAGAATTAATGGAGGTGGAAATAGAGAATGAATGGGGTGAGAATAGAGAATTAATGGAGGTGGAAATAGAGAATGAATGGGAGTGAGAATAGAGAATGAATGGAGGTGAGAAAAGAGAATGAATGGGGTGAGAATAGAGAATTAATGGAGGTGGAAATAGAGAATGAATGGGAGTGAGAATAGAGAATGAATGGAGGTGAGAAAAGAGAATGAATGGGGTGAGAATAGAGAATTAATGGAGGTGGAAATAGAGAATGAATGGGAGTGAGAATAGAGAATGAATGGAGGTGAGAAAAGAGAATGAATGGGGTGAGAATAGAGAATTAATGGAGGTGGAAATAGAGAATGAATGGGAGTCAGAATAGAGAATGAATGGGAGTGGGAATAGAGAATGAATGGAGGTGAGAAAAGAGAATGAATGGGGTGAGAATAGAGAATTAATGGAGGTGGAAATAGAGAATGAATGGGGTGAGAATAGAGAATTAATGGAGGTGGAAATAGAGAATGAATGGGAGTGAGAATAGAGAATTAGTGGGGGTGAGAATAGAGAATAAATGGGAGTGGGAATAGAGAACTAGTGGAGGTGAGAAAAGAGAATGAATGGGAGTGAGAATAGAGAATGAATGGGAGTGAGAATAGAGAATGAATGGGAGTGAGAATAGAGAATGAATGGGGGTGAGAATAGAAAATGAATAACGGTGAGAATAGAGAATAAATGGGAGTGGGAATCAGTGTTGGGCACTTCCGTTACCGAGTAACTTGTAAATGGTAACGCAAGTTACTTTTTCGTAAAGCGTTCCTTACGCAAGTTACTTTCCTATTTTGGTAACGGAGTAACGGTAAGTTACTCAAATTTCGGAAGTCCGTTACAGTTACTTTGCAACAATCGCAATATTTAAATTTAAAACTGATATGCTTAGCTATTACGCCAGTTGTCACATTTTTAGCATTTTTCATTCCTAAATTCAAAACTAAGTGAATAATATCATACGGTATTACGCTGTAATTAATAAAGAAATACTTGAAACATGTTTTTACTTTGTTATTTTCGGTAAAATATTTTTGCTTTTCGTTTTTAAGTTAATAAAAATATTTTGTTTAGTTCTTAGAAACAAACAACCAAAGAAAGAAATTCATCTGTAGTCTCCACAAATCCACTCAGTGATCGACGTAGCCAGGAATTTTAATTGGGGGGGGGCGGGTTGGCCTGGCTGGCCATGCCTCATGTTATTGCCACTTTTAGCGCCGCAGGCACTCATTTTAGCGCCGCAAGCACTTATTTAAGCGCCGCAGGCACTCATTTAAGCGCCGCAGGCACTCAAATCGCCTCATGGTTTTTGGTACCCGCCACGCCCAACCCCACCCCCCCAGGTGGGGTGTCTTGCAGGTGGGGTGAAGTTGCCGCCCCAACGATTGTTAAGGCGGCCTCCCTGGCTACACCACTAAAGTCCACTGGCACTGCACTGCACTGCACAATAATTTAATATTAATGATAATAATTGAAAATAAATAAAAATACTAGTAAAGCAGACTGTAGAGTGGAGTAAAGCCAGATACTTATTACGAGCGATGTATTATCAAGGACAACTGAAGTTACGTTAAGTTGTCCTTGTGTATTATAACTTATAATGTTATTAAAAATTAAATTGCGTTTTGCCTTTAACGTTTCTGACCTTCAGCTTCTCTTCTTTTTACGGAAAGGGCCTAAAGTGATTAAAATTTAATACAGTTACTGAAATTAATGTTGTTGTATTCTTCCTCCTGGCTTTCGCGATCATTTGTGCTGTTCCATCACATTTGCAATGTTAAAAAAAGCAGAAAATTTTGTTAATAACATAGGTAACGGAAGTAAGTAACGGAAGTAACTTAAAAGTTACCGGGTTTTTGTTCAAAGTTACTAGGCTAACGTAAGTTACTTTTTAAAAAGTGGTAACTTAAGTTACAGTAACGCAAGTTACTTTTTTTGAGTAACTTGCCCAACACTGGTGGGAATAGAGAATTAGTGGAGGTGAGAAAAGAGAATGAATGGGAGTGAGAATAGAGAATTAGTGGGGGTGAGAATAGCGAATAAATGGGAGTGAGAATAGAGAATTAGTGGAGGTGAGAAAAGAGAATGAATGGGAGTGAGAATAGAGAATGAATGGGAGTGAGAATAGAGAATGAATGGGAGTGAGAATAGAGAATGAATGGGAGTGAGAATAGAGAATGAATGGGGGTGAGAATAGAAAATGAATAACGGTGAGAATAGAGAATGAATGGAGGTGAGAATAGAGAATGAATGGAGGTGAGAATAGAGAATGAAGGGAGGTGGGAATAGAGAATGAAGGGAGTGAGAATAGAGAAAGAATAGAGGTAGAATAGAGAATGAATGGGGAAGTAGATGGCATGCCGCAGACCTCCCCAGCTCACCCTCATGTTTGAGCAGTTCCGGACTCATAAAGTACGGCGTGCCAAGAAAAGTTGACGCCATATCGGAGTTGCTCATCAGCACCCTTGAGATACCAAAGTCGCCAATTTTCACTGTACCACTTTTCAAAAATATGTTTTTAGTTTTCAAATCTCTGTGCAAAATCCGTCGACCGTGCAAATAGTCAACGCCTAGTAGGATTTGAATGAACCATCGGATGGTGGTTTGCACCGGTAGGTTGTGTCCTGCCTGCTTTAGACGGCTGATGCACTGGTCCAGGTCGCCTTCGTCGCAGTACTCGGTCACGATGCAAAACGACGGCGGTTCTGTGTTGTTTTTGGCGAAAAAAGCATCAATAAAAATCGGAGGCCACAAGTGGACAGTCAAATTCTACTTTCAAGGTCACTTAACGCGGAATCATTTTCAACGTATTAAGCGGAAATTTCTTTCAAGGTCACTCAAGTGAAAACCATCCTATACTTTCAAGGTCGCTTAATAGGAAATCCTATATTCTTTCAAGGTCGGTTACCGGAAAATTTTACTTTCAAGGTCACTTTACTGGAAAGCCTTTACTTTCAAGGTCGCTCAACGGGGAATCCTACTTTTAAGGTCGCGCAACGGAATTCCTGATTCCAAGGTCGCTCGACGGAAAATCGTACTTTCAAGGTCACTTAGCGGGAAATCCTGGCTCGTACTTTCAGGGACACAGCGAAAATCCATCCTTAGCTACTTTTAATTTCACTCAAAAGGGAATCCTCACTTTCAAGGTCACTTAATGGAAAAGTCCACCCATAATGTCATCAAATGAAAAATCTCACTTTCCATGCTACTGAATGGCGAGGAAATCCTATTTAAAAGATTGCTCAACGGGAATCCCGATTTCAAGGCCACCGGTTTGTAAAATTTACTGCCACGAGGAATCCCAATCTTTTTTCAGGGAAAAGTTGTTTTTAAAGGAAAACAAATACTTAATGAGCCAACCTACCCATAAAACAATTGTAAAACTTCAGAATAGCTGAGTGATCAAGCTTTCCAAGCAGCTTGGCCTCGTGCACAACTTCCAGAGTTTCATCCGGGTCAACTTCACCAATTTGAACTTCTTTCAGCACTTTGAATTTCTCTTCCGAGCTGCGCAAATCTTCAACAAGGTGCACCGTGCCGAAAGCGCCTTTGCCAATTTGGCGAACCACGCGGTAGCGGTTGCTAAGGACGCGAGTCTTCGGCGTCTGGGTTGTGTCGGTTGTTGCAGTGGACATGAGTGTCGGATATTTTCTACATGCAATAAAATGGATGATTTAATTTTTATTTCAGAAAAAATATATAGATCCTCTCTAGTTTAAATGTTAATAGTTCGTTTTTTCTATAAAATTTTCAATCTAGCCAATTAGGATTTCAAATTATATTCAAATTATAGACACAAATTATTATGTAATTCATTTGTGTAAGAGAAAATTGTGGCTTTCTATATATCACAGCTTCACAAGGTCCAGTAAACTTAATTAAATCAAAATCGTAGTAGTTGACATGCAATAAAGTATCTAAAAGTTTTGAAAGTAAAAATTGCAACAATTAAAAGATATGTTTCTTTTCACACAGGTGATATTTTCAAAATACTTAGATATTGATGATAAACTAAAAATTCATATATAACTTGCGTTTCTTCAACTTTAGAAAAAATATGTGCATGTGATTTTTTAGCCTTAGCTAAAGACATGATAATATAAACCAACGAAAGTTAGGAAAGTAGCATTTAAATAAATTGCCTCAAGAAGGCAATACTTTTACTTGAACACAATACTTACAAGTTACAAGTTACAATCAGAAAGATAATTGTTTCATTTATATACATTTCTCGCATTATTGCATGAAATACAAGTAAGCGGTTATCTAACCCCCCAAAAACTGTTTTAAGTAACAATTTTAGAAAATTTCTGTGAAGTGTTCATTGAAGTGTTCGGTATGGAATGGACATGATTAGATCAAAATTAGCTGAATCGAGGCTATGATTTTGATGAAAATAGCGCATATTGAGAGCTTTTACAATTTCTAAAGCAAAATAACTAGGCGAAAAATACATTTTCTACTTCCTATAGAATATCCAGCACGCCGGTGCCGAATGAATAAGCTCTCATTCAGTTGGTAGACTTTCTAAAAATGGGTCCAAAAGACCGCGTTTAAAATTGCTACTGACTCAAAATGAAAACTGACGCAGAGAAACAAAATTTTGTTGACGATGTTTTTCAGTAAAATTAATCTTTTTATATAACTTATTTTAAAACTTTAAGAAATTTTAACTGTTTTATTGTACAATTACAGCAAAATTTAACACAAATGCTAAAAAGGTTGATGCACGAATTTAGTCTCTACGTTTCAGAATATTTTATGACTATATGGTCATATGATTTGACACAGGTTTATCATTATAGTGCTCAGTAAAATAACTTTTATGAGCTCGGGTCAAGTATAGTTTTGTTGGTAGAAGCAATAAATACACTTTGTGGTAAGTTTAAAAGTTTTTTGTCTTTACAAACAAATGTACTAATTATCTGACATTGTACGAAACGTTTATTTCGTAGACTAATCTCTAAGTCTCGACTCTCGACTACATAACGTAGAGTGTTACTTCTTTTCATAATAAGATTATAACTCTACATATAACGACATCAGTCAGTCATTACATGACTTTTTTCTAAGACAAGCATTAGTTAATCGCTGCATGATCACCATCAATGCTTCAAGAACATCGCTTATTACTTTTTCAGCCAAAAAATCTGTCAGTAAAATTACGATGGCTGAAGAGTCGTAAGTACATTTGATTTGTTTCTCGTTAAAGAAAATGCCGAAACTTTACATTTTACCCTTACCGATTTTATAACAACAAACAAATTTCAGGGTAAAAGTCGCTGTTCGGGTCAGACCATTCAATCAGAGAGAGAAGGATCGTCAGGCAAAACTGATCATCAAAATGCAAGACAAAACTACTGCGATTACAAATCCAGAAAGTGAGTTTATCTGAACAATTATTTTTAAGTTAGCATCGAATATTATATGGTAGTAATAGTAATCGGATTTCTTAATTTTTACACGAACTAATATTTAAATTTCAGACTCAAGCGATGTGAAAAACTTCTCATTCGACTTCTCATATTGGTATGTGCGGCTGCTGATTTTCTTTAGCTTATCTTAATCCATATAGGTAATAAAATAGTGGTCTGTAAAAGTGCAGATATCAAAATATAAGTACGCACCCAGAAGTACACCTACAAAAGTACAAATCCAAAAGTACACATAACCAACACGAAACCGCAGGTCTCATGACGGCTTTGAAGAGCAGGCAGATGGCGTCCTGGTTGCCAAGGGAAATTCCAATTACGCCAGTCAGAAACGAGTGTTTAGCGATCTTGGTAAGGGCGTCCTTGACAACGCGTTTCTAGGCTACAACTGTTCTTTGTTTGCCTACGGACAGACGGGCTCGGGCAAGAGCTACTCGATGGTTGGCTACGGAAACAACAGGTAAAATTATTCTGCTGTCTTATAATTAAAGGATTATGGTTTTCTTCAACCCAACTTTAGTCAGAACTAAAAGTACATTAAATAATGTACTATAAGTATTGAGCAACGCTATAATTGATAATGGAGTCAATTACTATTCCAGAGGCATTGTGCCAATTACTTGCGACGAATTGTTTAAGACGATAGCGTCTAGTAGTGCCGATAGCTCAAAGGTACCGCCAAGAACAGGCAACACATTTTTTCTTTTGCTCTATCGTCTGTTTTCCATCGTCATTTCTATTCTATACAGCTGTTTGTACCAGTCTTGAGTGCTTCTTTCTGTGACTTATCTTTTTTTGTTTGTAGAATAATTGCTTCTTACTCTTTGTTGATTTTCGAGACAGACAGGCAGACAGACAGACAGACAGACAGACAGACACAGACAGACAGACAGACAGACAGACAGACAGACAGACAGACAGACAGACAGACAGACAGACAGACAGACAGACAGACAGACAGACAGACAGACAGACAGACAGACAGACAGACAGACAGACAGACAGACAGACAGACAGACAGACAGACAGACAGACAGACAGACAGACAGACAGACAGACAGACAGACAGACAGACAGACAGACAGACAGACAGACAGACAGACAGACAGACAGACAGACAGACAGACAGACAGACAGACAGACAGACAGACAGACAGACAGACAGACAGACAGACAGACAGACACTAAGACAGACAGACAGACAGACAGACAGACAGACAGACAGACAGACAGACAGACAGACAGACACTAAGACAGACAGACAGACAGACAGACAGACACTAAGACAGACAGACAGACAGACAGACATATAGATCGATAGAATAGTAGACCTTTTACACTCTAAATTCTACTCAAAGGCTTACCAAAAAGAAATTTTCAATTCTTTTTTCGTTGCCATGGCAGCAAAGGTCCCCCAAAGCTGAGCTTGTTCTTGAACTATGAGAGGAAATCCTAGCCAGTGTATTATTAGTCTGTTTGCACAATGGCCCATAGTACACTCCTCAGGTGTGTATATGCCATTCCCCATGTGGAATTTTAAGTTCCGCCAAGACTCAGCACGGTCTCAATCAATATTTCACGCTGTGGACAAATCGTGAGCATGCAGCACATTCAAGGGCAAATACATAAATTTGTTATTTTACTTTCTCGAATTATTAAGTTTGAGTGGCAAAACTTCCAGAAGCATTTAAATTTTCCATGTGATTAGCAGAAAATTATTCAGTTTAGTCAGTTGAATTTATTATGCTTCTTGGCTTATGAATCATATTGTCTGTTTTGTGTGGCCCATTGCCTATTCAAATATTCGATCAATTTAAACATAATATATTATTTTTAGCAATACTATCATAGCCAAAGTGCAATGGAATACAAAGCAAAAAATCAGTAACTTCCTTATGGCGGATAAAAAGTTCAACAACGATGCTGGTACAGAAATATCCACAAAGGACGTCTGGAATTGAAGCACGTGGGTGGAATGGAGATTGATTTTTTTAATCTGACATTCGTAGAACAGATCATGGCAATAGGCAGTTTCTCTAAAATTGTTACATTAAGGACAGGGTCATTGCTAATTAAACTATTTCTGCACATCTGGCCTGGGTTTTTGTATATTTTGCTTGAGCGATTGATTGATTGATTGATTGATTGATTGATTGATTGATTGATTGATTGATTGATTGATTGATCGATTGATTGATTGATTGATTGATTGATTGATTGATCGATTGATTGATTTATTGGTTAATTGATTGACTGACTGATTGAGTGATTGATTGATTGATTGATTGATTGATTGATTGATTGATTGGTTGATTTATTGATTGACTGATCGAAAATCAATAATCGCTTTTAAAGGTGTCCACGATTTAGAAATAGTTTGGGTCCTACCAACTCCTGTATCTTGCCTACCTGCAAAGCTCTCTCTAAGAAGCCTTTCTAAACAGCTATCATTGCTAAAAACAAAATTTATAATCTTGTCAACTAGAAGAATAATATTTTCAAGACATTTCCAAATACACTCGTATTGAAGACTATCGTGTGAAGCCGTCAGGCAGGTATGCACCTGGGTTCCTAATTTTCTGTAAGCCAGTCTCAAGCCTACAACTCAATATCTGCCCCCACTAGGGCACACGGAAGCTACTCGCTAATTGCAGGCAAACACTTGACAAACAAACCGTTAGGAACTGTCAAAAAATACTCGAATATTTCTATTTGTAACTTTTTTGGATGCACCTTTATAAGTCGGGAAATGATTGGGTGAGTGTTGCTAGACTGATTCCTTGTTACCTGCCTGTTGTCGTTGTCACAGATGATGGGCATGAAGAGGCAGGTAGCTATGGCCTAGAGGGTAAACATGCACTAGCTCACTTGGTGCTGGCGCCCCTTGGTGCTGGCGCCCCTTGGTGCTGGCGCCCCTTGGTGCTGGCGCCCCTTGGTGCTGGCGCCCCTTGGTGCTGGCGCCCCTTGGTGCTGGCGCCCCTTGGTGCTGGCGCCCCTTGGTGCTGGCGCCCCTTGGTGCTGGTGCCCCTTGGTGCTCGCGCCCCTTGGTGATCCCTTTGTGTGATCCCTTGGTGCTGGCGCCACTTGGTGCTAAAGCCTCTTGGTGCTAAAGCCTCTTGGTGCTAAAGCCTCTTGGTGCTAAAGCCCCTTGGTGCTAAAGCCCCTTGGTGCTAAAGCCTCTTGGTGCTAAAGCCTCTTGGTGCTGGCGCCCCTTGGTGCTGGCGCCCCTTGGTGCTGGCGCCCCTTGGTGCTAAAGCCCCTTGGTGCTAAAGCCCCTTGGTGCTAAAGCCCCTTGGTGCTGGCGCCCCTTGGTGCTGGCGCCCCTTGGTGCTAAAGCCCCTTGGTGCTAAAGCCCCTTGGTGCTAAAGCCCCTTGGTGCTAAAGCCCCTTGGTGCTAAAGCCCCTTGGTGCTAAAGCCCCTTGGTGCTAAAGCCCCTTGGTGCTAAAGCCCCTTGGTGCTAAAGCCCCTTGGTGCTAAAGCCCCTTGGTGCTAAAGCCCCTTGGTGCTAAAGCCCCTTGGTGCTAAAGCCCCTTGGTGCTAAAGCCCCTTGGTGCTAAAGCCCCTTGGTGCTAAAGCCCCTTGGTGCTAAAGCCCCTTGGTGCTAAAGCCCCTTGGTGCTAAAGCCCCTTGGTGCTAAAGCCCCTTGGTGCTAAAGCCCCTTGGTGCTAAAGCCCCTTGGTGCTAAAGCCCCTTGGTGCTAAAGCCCCTTGGTGCTAAAGCCCCTTGGTGCTAAAGCCCCTTGGTGCTAAAGCCCCTTGGTGCTAAAGCCCCTTGGTGCTAAAGCCCCTTGGTGCTAAAGCCCCTTGGTGCTAAAGCCCCTTGGTGCTAAAGCCCCTTGGTGCTAAAGCCCCTTGGTGCTAAAGCCCCTTGGTGCTAAAGCCCCTTGGTGCTAAAGCCCCTTGGTGCTAAAGCCCCTTGGTGCTAAAGCCCCTTGGTGCTAAAGCCCCTTGGTGCTAAAGCCCCTTGGTGCTAAAGCCCCTTGGTGCTAAAGCCCCTTGGTGCTAAAGCCCCTTGGTGCTAAAGCCCCTTGGTGCTAAAGCCCCTTGGTGCTAAAGCCCCTTGGTGCTAAAGCCCCTTGGTGCTAAAGCCCCTTGGTGCTAAAGCCCCTTGGTGCTAAAGCCCCTTGGTGCTGGCGCCCCTTGGTGCTAAAGCCCCTTGGTGCTAAAGCCCCTTGGTGCTAAAGCCCCTTGGTGCCAAAGCCTCCAATAAAAATACTGGCTAGGTCTACGTATCGTACGTATGAAATCAGTTGCTATGGCAACAATTTTTTTGCTACATTTGTTTTATTTTCCTTATTTGTATCTTTGACAGTAACACTACTATAAGTTTATATTTAAACACTGTCGTAAAACCAAAATAATTGAATACATGATTTATGATGCACAACTCATGCATATCAACTCCACCAAAACGCAACTCCAGCGCTTCGAAGTGACTTTCTCAATGCTGGAGATCTACAATGAGAACGTGCGGGATCTACTTGGTGACGCCACGGCGAAGACTGGCTTGCCTATCCGTCAGCATCCTAACCAGGGATTCTATGTGCACGGCTTAAAGAAGATGCCTGTCGGCAGTTACAAAGAAATTGAGCAGCGAATGGAGCAGGGCACATCCAACAGAACGGTGGCTGCTACTAACATGAACGCCACCAGCTCCCGTGCGCACACTGTGGTGACCATTGTGTTTGACCAGATTATCAAATCCGCGACTGGAGGCGAAACTAAGAAGAGTTCCACAATGAACTTGGTGGACTTGGCTGGTGAGATTGGCATTTAGTTGCAGGGAGTTTGGTAATGGCTAACCTGTGTGATTACTGATCTCTCTGTGTGTGATCACTAATCTCTCTATGTGTGTGATCACTGATCTCTCTATATGTGTGATTACTGATCCCTCTGTGTGTCTGATCACTAATCTCTCTATGTGTGTGATCACTGATCTCTCTATTTGTGTGATCACTGATCTCTCTATGTGTGTGATCACTGATCTCTCTATTTGTGTGATCACTAATCTCTCTATGTGTGTGATCACTGATCTCTCTATTTGTGTGATCACTGATCTCTCTATTTGTGTGATTACTGATCCCTCTGTGTGTGTGATCACTAATCTCTCTATGTGTGTGATCACTGATCTCTCTATATGTGTGATTACTGATCCCTCTGTGTGTCTGATCACTAATCTCTCTATGTGTGTGATCACTGATCTCTCTATTTGTGTGATCACTGATCTCTCTATTTGTGTGATCACTGATCTCTCTATTTGTGTGATTACTGATCCCTCTGTGTGTGTGATCACTAATCTCTCTATGTGTGTGATCACTGATCTCTCTATATGTGTGATTACTGATCCCTCTGTGTGTCTGATCACTAATCTCTCTATGTGTGTGATCACTTGATCTCTCTATTTTTGTGATTACTGATCCCTCTGTGTGTGTGATCACTAATCTGTGTGTGATCACTGATCTGTGTGTGATCACTGATCTGTGTGTGATCACTGATCTGTGTGTGATCACTGATCTGTGTGTGATCTCACTGTGTGTGTGGTCACTAATCTGTGTGTGATCTCACTGTGTGTGTGGTCACTAATCTGTGTGTGATCTCACTGTGTGTGTGGTCACTAATCTCACTGTGTGTGTGGTCACTAATCTGTGTGTGATCTCACTGTGTGTGTGGTCACTAATCTCACTGTGTGTGTGGTCACTAATCTCACTGTGTGTGTGGTCACTAATCTCACTGTGTGTGTGGTCACTAATCTCACTGTGTGTGTGGTCACTAATCTCACTGTGTGTGTGGTCACTAATCTCACTGTGTGTGTGGTCACTAATCTCACTGTGTGTGTGGTCACTAATCTCACTGTGTGTGTGGTCACTAATCTCACTGTGTGTGAGCACTAATCTCTGTCATATGAACAAGATGTATAATTTTAAGCATCGATGACTCACAGTCGCTCTGGATGATCCCCAAAATTTACGCCTTAATCTTCTCAGGCTCCGAACGAGCCGACAGCACCGGTGCCACAGGCGATCGACTAAAAGAAGGCGCCAACATCAACAAGTCCCTGTCAGCTCTTGGCAACGTCATCTCAGCTCTAGCGGACATCTCTGGTGGAAAAAAGAAAGTCATGGTGCCCTACCGAGATTCGGTTCTGACTAAACTGCTTCAAAATGCACTGGGTGGCAACAGTAAAACTGTCATGATTGCCGCACTGTCGCCGGCCGATATTAACTACGACGAGACTTTGAGCACTCTGAGATATGCTGATCGGGCTAAGAAGATCAAGAATCAGGCTGTGGTGAATGAGAACCCCATGGACAAGCTGCTGAGAGAGTTGCAGGTAGGTTGGGGTGTTGTCATTTGGAGTGTTGTCGTTTTGGAGTGTTGTCGTTTTGGAGTGTTGTCGTTTTGGAGTGTTGTCGTTTTGGAGTGTTGTCGTTTTGGAAGATAGTCGTTTTGGAGTGTTGTCATCTTGGAGTGTTGTCGTTTTGAAGTGATGTTGTCGTTTTGGACTGCTGTCATTTTGGAGTGTTGTCGTTTTGGAGTGTTGTTGTCGTTTTGGAGTGTTGTCGTTTTGGAGTGCTGTCGTTTTGGAGTGGTGTCGTTTTGGAAGATTGTCGTTTTGGAGTGTTGTCATCTTGGAGTGTTGTCGTTTTGGAGTGTTGTTGTCGTTTTGGACTGCTGTCATTTTGGAGTGTTGTCGTTTTGGAGTGCTGTCATTTTGGAGTGTTGTCGTTTTGGAAGATTGACGTTTTGGAGTGTTGTCATCTTGGAGTGTTGTCGTTTTGGAGTGTTGTTGTCGTTTTGGACTGCTGTCATTTTGGAGTGTTTTCGTTTTGGAGCATTGTTGTCGTTTTGGAGCATTGTTGTCGTTTTGGACTGCTGTCATTTTGGAGTGTTTTCGTTATGGAGTGTTGTCGTTGGAGTAAGCGAAATCTGCTGCAAGGATTACCTATATAATAAAACCATGAACTCTACTTTGCCGCCATGTACTTTGTATTTGTTTTTTTACAGGAGGAAAACGAACGCTTGAAGAAGGCTCTGGACTCTGGAGATTTGGCTAGCGCCGGCTTTGCTAACGAGATACAGGCGCAGTCGTCTGGAATGTCTAAGAAGGGTGAGCGGGACGAGAGGGCAGAGGAAATGGGGTGGTGGGGCATGATTAGATTGAACTGATTAATGGACGCTCTGGGAATGTACATCCAAGGGGGTAGAGAAATTTTATAGCGAAAGAGACTAGCATAGAAGACCCCCCCGATGGGGAAAGAACCTTATTTAAATGTACATTATCGAATGTACATTTGAAGGACAGGAAATTCCCTGTTTTAAGAAATCTGTTGCCTCACTGTTTTGCTTGACCTTGAACTTTCAACTTTCAGACGTGGAGTCGCTTCGCAAAGAGATCGAAGAGCAGATTCGTGCGCAGCTGTCTTCGAACAAAGAGATGATGCAGCACAGCGATGCTGGAGCCTGGGAGGCCAAGGTAAGTACATAGAATTCTAACTTTATTGAGCAACTAAGCAACTCGATGACATAAACTGGCGTAGCCAGGGGGCAATTGGGATGCCACGACTTTGGCACCTCTGGTGCTGGCGCCCCTACAAATGAAATGCCCCCCCCCCCAATCAAATGAAATGCCCCCCAATCAAATGAAATGGCCCCCCAATCAAATGAAATGCCCCCCAATCAAATGAAATGCCCCCCCCAATCAAATGAATTGGCCCCCCCCCAATCAAATGAAATGGCCGCCCCAATCAAATGAATGGCCCCCCAAATGGCCCCCAATCAAATGAAATGCCCCCCCAATCAAATTAAATGCCCCCAATCAAATGAAATGCCCCCCAATCAAATGAAATGCCCCCCAATCAAATGAAATGCCCCCCAATCAAATGAAATGCCCCCCAATCAAATGAAATGCCCCCAATCAAATTAAATGCCCCCCCAATCAAATGAAATGGCGCTCAAATTTCTAATTAATTTCTAATTTAATTAACAGCTCAAAGCGGCTCGAGCAGACCTGAGCACACATCACACAGCCTCGGATCGCAAGTCGCAAATTCCTCACCTGTTGAATCTGAACGAAGACCCAATGCTATCCGGCGTGATCGTTCACTACCTGGAGAAAGACGAGGTACTGATTGGTCGAGCCGATCACGAACTTAACCCGGAAATTAATCTGGTTGGCCTGTCGATTTCGAAGCGCCATGCTGTGATCTCGAGAAAGTCGGAACGCGAGTTCTCCATTCGGCCTGGCATTCAAGGCGCCCGGACTAAAGTGAACGGCCTACCGCTCACAGGGCCACTGGAGCTCACTCACAAAGACCGAATTGTGTTTGGTGAGCTTTGTGAATTAGAATTCTCGATGAGATTATAATTCAGTTTGAATTTTGTGAATTAAACTTTGATGAGTGAGTGAGCAAAACACCCGTCACAATGATGAGTGAGCAAAACACCCGTCACAATGATGAGTGAGCAAAACACCCGTCACAATGATGAGTGAGCAAAACACCTGTCACAGTGATGAGTGAACAAAACACCCGTCACAATGATGAGTGAACAAAACACCTGTCACTATAATGAGTGAGCAAAACGCCTGTCACTATAATGAGTGAGCAAAACACCTGTCACAATGATGAGTGAACACACCTTTCACTATGATGAGTGAGCAAAACACCTGTCACAGTGATGAGTGAACAAAACACCTGTCACTATGATGAGTGAGCAAAACACCTGTCACTATGATGAGTGAGCAAAACACCTGTCACAATGATGAGTGAGCTAAACACCTGTCACAATGATTAGTGAGCAAAACACCTGTCACAGTGATGAGTGAACAAAACACCTGTCACTATGATGAGTGAGCAAAACACCTGTCACTATGATGAGTGAGCAAAACACCTGTCACAATGATGAGTGAGCAAAACACCTGTCACAATGATTAGTGAGCAAAACACCTGTCACAATGATGAGTGAATACACCTTTCACTATGATGAGTGAGCACACCTTTCACTATGATGAGTGAACACACCTGTCACTATAATGAGTAAACAAAACACCTGTCACAATTATTCACAATAATATAGACGCAAATGTCTCACCATGACCCGATCCCAAACTCCCGCAGGCTCCAATCACATCTACGTATTTATGAACCCCAAAAACACGGAGTGCGACCAGAATTTACCCAAGAAAATTGACTGGGACTTTGTCCAGAAAGAGATTGCCAATGCTAAGGGCTTCTCCACATCCAACTCAGAAGGCCTGTCTAAAGGTAAGACGCCTGTCAAGTGTTTTGTTTCTTTAACTTTGCCTGTCACTCTGTACACACTCTCTTTTTTTACGCTCCACAGAGCAAGCCAATGCGCAGGAGCAGATCTTGGAGCTCATCCCCATGGTGACCGAGGTTAACGCCATCTCTGAGGAGCTGAACAAGCACAGGTCATTTGAGGTCATCCTGCTGCCTTGCACTAATCCCGATGGGAGCAAGGGCTCAAAGTAAGTTTCATATTTTTCTAGTTAGATAGGTTGAATGGATATTAGTTAGTTACATGTAGTTTATTTGGTTAGTTAGTTAGTTAGTTAGTGAGTTAGGTGGTTAGGTAGTTAGTTAGTTAGTTGGTTAGTTAGTTAGTTAGTTAGTTAGTTAGTTAGTTAGTTAGTTAGTTAGTTAGTTAGTTAGTTAGTTAGTTAGTTAGTTAGTTAGTTAGTTAGTTAGTTAGTTAGTTAGTTAGTTAGTTAGTTAGTTAGTTAGTTAGTTAGTTAGTTAGTTAGTTAGTTAGTTAGTTAGTTAGTTAGTTAGTTAGTTAGTTAGTTAGTTAGTTAGTTAGTTAGTCAGTAGTTAGTTAGTTAGTTAGTTAGTCAGTAGTTAGTTAGTTAGTTAGTTAGTTAGTTAGTTAGTCAGTTAGTTAGTTAGTTAGCTAGTTATTTAGTTAGTTAGTCAGTTAGTTAGTTAGCTAGTTATTTAGTTAGTTAGTCAGTTAGTTAGTTAGTTAGTCAGTCAGTCAGTTAGTTAGTTAGTTAGTTAGTTAGTCAGTTAGTTAGTTAGTTAGTTAGTTAGTCAGTCAGTCAGTTAGTTAGTTAGTTAGTTAGTTAGTTAGTTAGTTAGTTAGTTAGTCAGTTAGTTAGTCAGTAGTTAGTTAGTTAGTCAGTAGTTAGTTAGTTAGTTAGTTAGTTAGTTAGTCAGTAGTTAGTTAGTTAGTTAGTTAGTTAGTTAGTCAGTTAGTTAGTTAGTTAGTTAGCTAGTTATTTAGTTAGTTAGTTAGTTAGTTAGTTAGTCAGTTAGTTAGTTAGTTAGTTAGTTAGTTAGTTAGTTAGTTAGTTAGTTAGTTAGTTAGTTAGTTAGTCAGTTAGTTAGTTAGTTAGTCAGTTAGTTAGTTAGTTAGTTAGTTAGTTAGTTAGTTAGTTAGTCAGTTAGTTAGTTAGCTAGTTATTTAGTTAGTTAGTTAGTTAGTTAGTTAGTTAGTTAGTTAGTTAGTTAGTCAGTTAGTTAGTTAGTTAGTCAGTTAGTTAGTTAGTTAGTTAGTTAGTTAGTTAGTCAGTTAGTTAGTTAGTTAGTCAGTTAGTTAGTTAGTCAGTTAGTTAGTTAGTTAGTTAGTTAGTTAGTTAGTTAGTTAGTTAGTTAGTCAGTTAGTTAGTTAGCTAGTTATTTAGTTAGTTAGTTAGTTAGTTAGTTAGTTAGTTAGTTAGTTAGTTAGTTAGTTAGTTAGTTAGTTAGTTAGTCAGTTAGTTAGTTAGTTAGTTAAGCCATCGCCATCATCTATCCCCATTCACCATATTTGATTATTGATTAGAAAAAAAAGCATAATTAACCGCTGCAAATTGATACAGGCAATAAATTTCGCCAAGTGTTGGTTTAGGAGTTAGCAGGAATGGGCGCAGAGGCAAGATTTTTTTGGGATCTATCTCTATCGATGAATACTGTACTTACCTATTTCTCTGCAGCTGCCCCCTGTTCCCCCTCTTTCTCTTCTTCTCTGACTGGAAGGCTGGGTTGCCATGGCAACGCGCGTGAGAGTCGCCTATCCCAGCTATAGCCTTGTCAATTATCCAGACTTTTTGTACATTGGTTCCCCCAAAAACCCGCTGTGGACCTGAACTGATGGGCTGGTAAGAGATGAGGAGAGAAGTCTCAACGCTGTAAAAACACACACGCATGGAGTGAGCTGCATGAGTCTTCTGAGTTTTCTGCTTTGAACATCTCGTATTTCCTGGTCTGAAGGCTGAACCACAACCTGAGTAGAATGCTTTTAGATGAAAATATATAGTGGATTTTATTGACATTTGGGAAGCGACAGTAAAAGTTTCTATTGGTGTTGCTGGTAGATCAATGGGAATGTTTGAATTACCAGGTGTAACCGGTAAATACGCTCATAGATTCCTGTCTGTAATAGGTAGATAGATTACCAGTCTGTAACAGGTAGATAGATTACCTGTCTGTAACAAGTAGTTGGATTACCTGTCTGTAACAGGTAGATAGATTACCTGTCTGTAACAAGTAGATAGATTGCCTGTCTGTAACACGTAGATAGATTACCTGTCTGTAACAGGTAGATAGATTACCTGTCTGTACCAGGTAGATAGATTACCTGTCTGTAACAGGTAGATAGATTCCTGTAGCATTAAAAATATGTACTCCTGCAGGTAGTTTATTGGCTTAATAAGCGAAAACTGAAATCAATAGTTGACAATAGGGCATTTGAAAATACTCCACTGATAATTCCCCTTCACAATTATTCTCTCTTGATACGTGTGATTCCAGTTGAGTACTCCTTGATAATTTATTCCTGATAATTCCCCATGACGATCCCTCTAAGTAATACCCCTTGAAAATTCCCTCGTGTGAATTCCCCATGACAATTCCCTTCCGATAAATTCCCCATGAAAATTCCTTGCCGAAAATTCCCCATGACAATTTCCTCCCGATAAATTCCCCGTGACAATTCCTTCCCGAAAATTCCTCATGACAATTCCTTCCCGAAAATTCCCCATGACAATTTCCTCCCGATAAATTCCCCGTGACAATTCCTTCCCGAAAATTCCTCATGACAATTCCTTCCCGAAAATTCCCCATGACAATTCCCTCCGAATAATTCCCCTCAGGTGCATGGTTACCATGCGAAATCTGATGAACGACGTTGTTTGGATGTGGGAACGCGGCAAATTCATGAACCGGCGGTACCTGATGCAGGACCTGTACCAGCGCTACCTCAGCGGAGACCAGTCAGTGCTGAGCATCCCCCGCGACAGCGACCCGTTCTGGGAGCCGCCAGAGGAGCTCCTGATCGGCAGTGCCAACGTGTTCCTGCAGTCGCTGGCCTACTGCTTGGACTTTGAAGACCGCCTGCCGATTGTGAACTACAGAGGATTGGAGGAAGGCTCCGTGACGGTTGAAGTGACGCCATGCACGGCTCAGGGAAGGCCGCTTGATGAAGACAGTTTTGTTGATGAGCCAACCGAACTGTTGGAGAAGCCATTTCACTTTACTGTCAAGATTGTCAAGGCAGAGCTTCAGCGAGCGAGGTACAGCAAAGGCTGCCGGGTGACGTTTCAACTGCTCGGACAGCAGGTGAATCAATTTTCACACATCTGCAGCCTTTTAAAGTACATTTTTTAGGAATTTTTATTATCCTTTTTTGTCTAGAATTCGTCTGATTTTTGTTTGAATTGGTTTAACGATTTTTGCTTTCCCAGATTTATTCAAATTCATTCAACTGCGAAGGTAGATGATTTCTATGAGAGGAAAGGATTTTAAAAGGGATAAATAGTTTCCTATTTGGTTGCATTCGTGATGCACTACTTAGTTTAACGGGATCAGTAGTGCACATGAACAATTGGCTGAAAAATACTCGTAATTCAAATTTTATCGGGCAACTGCGGCTTTTTAAAGCTTAAAACCAGAATTAAAGCTTGTGGCGTCTGATTAGGTACTAATTAGGTCCAAGCCGTCAATCAATCAATCAATCAATCAATCAATCAATCAATCATTCAATCAGTCGATCAATCAATCAATCAGTCAGTCAATCAATCAATCAATCAATCAATCAATCATTCAATCAATCAATCAATCAAACAATCAATCAATTATTCAATCAATCAATTATTCAATCAATCAATCAATCAGTCAATCAATCAATCAATCAATCAATTATTCAATCAATCAATCAATCAATCAATTATTCAATCAATCAATCAATAAATCAATCAGTCAATCAATCAATCAATTATTCAATCAATCAATCAATCAATCAATTATTCAATCAATCAATCAATCAATTATTCAATCAATTAATCAATTAATCAATCAATCAATCAGTCAATCCATCAATCAATCAATCAATCAATCAATCGATCAATCATATAAAATCAAGTCAATATAAAATCAAACCATATAAAAACACCATTCATTTCAGGCCACAACCCCCGTCATCAAGGACACCCTGGAGCCGCAGTTCAAATTCGAGAAACTGTTCAGCATCCGTCGAGTCCAACAATCCAATTTAGACTTCTTCATCAACGGTCACGTCAGCATGGACGTCTTCTGCCTGCAGGACGAGACCTCCCTAGACCCGAAGCTCGCCAAGATGACCACCAGAGATCTGCGAGAGATGGACCGCCTGGCAACTGGGCGAGCGTCGAGCCGAGGCGGCGGAAACCCCAGCAACGGCCGCGCTCAGACAGCCAGACAGACAGCCGACTCAGACCTGAGTCGGATCCGGTCTGAGCTGGTTGCTCTGCAGAGGAAAGCCGAGCGTCTGGAAGCCAAGGAGCGACGGCTGCAGGCGCTGTGCAGGGAGTGGGCAGACAAGCCGGCGGCTGAGCAGGACTTTGGAGCCTTGCTGCGGTCTGTCACCGCTCTGGCGCACAGCTCCGGGTCCAAGTTCAGGACTAACGCTGAGATCATCGCCAAGGTGACCGTTTGGGGTGTGGCCTCAAATTGCACTGCACTTCTACAGTCTGCAGCTCCTTTTTGTCTGCTCTCTCCCTCTCCTCTCCCTCTCCTCTCCCACTCCTCTCCCTCTCCTCTCCTTCTCCTCTCCCTCTCCTCTCCCTCTCCTCTCCCTCTCCTCTCCCTCTCCTCTCCCTTTCCTCTCCTTCTCCTCTCCCTCTCCTCTCCCTCTCCTCTCCCTCTCCTCTCCCTCTCCTCTCCCTCTCCTCTCCCTCTCCTCTCCTTCTCCTCTCCCTCTCCTCTCCCTCTCCTCTCCCTCTCCTCTCCTCTCCTCTCCCTCTCCTCTCCCTCTCCTCTCCCTCTCCTCTCTCTCTCCTCTCCCTCTCCTCTCTCTCTCCTCTCCCTCTCCTCTCCCTCTCCTCTCCCTCTCCTCTCCCTCTCCTCTCCCTCTCCTCTCCCTCTCCTCTCCCTCTCCTCTCTCTCTCTCTCCCTCTCCTCTCCTCTCCTCTCCCTCTCCTCTCTCTCTCCTCTCCCTCTCCTCTCCCTCTCCTCTCCCTCTCCTCTCCCTCTCCTCTCCCTCTCCTCTCCCTCTCCTCTCCCTCTCCTCTCCCTCTCCTCTCCCTCTCCTCTCCCTCTCCTCTCCCTCTCCTCTCCCTCTCCTCTCCCTCTCCTCTCCCTCTCCTCTCTCTCCTCTCTCTCCTCTCCCTCTCCTCTCCCTCTCCTCTCCCTCTCCTCTCTCTCTCCTCTCTCTTCTCTCCTCTCCCTCTCCTCTCCTCTCTCTCTCCTCTCTCTTCTCTCCTCTCCCTCTCCTCTCCTCTCCCTCTCCTCTCAGGTTGTGGGATGATATCGCTGAAGGGTCCACCTGTCTATTTCTCACCTTCTCTCCTTTGTTCGCAGATGATGCGGCTGAAGCGACAGATGCAGGACGATAAAACTGCTGACGAAAACGGCCGACCGAATTCGGCTAGCAGCAAGGCCTGCAGCGTGATGTAGCAGGCAGTTTGTCGTCATCTCGTTCCTCCGTTTTTATTGACAACGAATTAACAAATATAAATACATGTACAAGCTGCATTCCTCTATTGGTTAAACAGTAAGCCTTTAGATACTCTAGAATCGCCTCCCCCAATCGATGACGTCACTCTAGAATCGCCCCTAATCGATGACGTCACTCTAGAATCGCCTCCAATTAATGGCGCCACTCTAGAATCGCCCCAATCGATGACGTCACTCTAGAATCGCCCCCGATCGATGACGTCACTCTAGAATCGCCCCCAATCGATGACGCCACTCTAGAATCGCCCCCAATCGATGACGCCACTCTAGAATCGCCTCCCCCAATCGATGACGTCACTCTAGAATCGCCCCCAATCGATGACGTCACTCTAGAATCGCCTCCAATTAATGGCGCCACTCTAGAATCGCCCCAATCGATGACGTCACTCTAGAATCGCCCCCAATCGATGACGCCACTCTAGAATTGCCCCCAATCGATGACGTCACTGTAGAATCGCCCTCAATTGATGACGTCACTGTAGAATCGCCCTCAATTGATGACGTCACTGTAGAATCGCCCCAAATCGATGACGTCACTCTAGAATCGCCCTCGCCCCAATCGATGACGTTACTCTAGAATCGCCCCCAATCGATGAAATCACTCTAGAATCGACCCCAATCGATGACGTCACTGTAGAATCGCCCCCAATCGATGACGTCACTCTAGAATCGCCCTCAATCGATGACGTTACTCTAGAATTGCCCCCAATCGATGACGTTACTCTAGAATCGCCCCCAATCGATGACGTTACTCTAGAATCGCCCCAAATCGATGACGTCACTCTAGAATCGCCCCCAATCGATGACGTCACTCTAGAATCGCCCCCAATCGATGACGCCACTCTAGAATCGCCTCCCCCAATCGATGACGTCACTCTAGAATCGCCTCCCCCAATCGATGACGTCACTCTAGAATCGCCCCTAATCAATGACGTCACTCTAGAATCGCCCTTAATCGATGACGTTACTCTAGAATCGCCCCAATCGATGACGTCACTCTAGAATCGCCCCCAATCGATGACGTCACTCTAGAATCGCCCCCAATCGATGACGTCACTCTAGAATCGCCCCCAATCGATGACGTCACTCTATAATCGCCTCCAATTAATGGCGCCACTCTAGAATCGCCCCTAATCGATGACGTCACTCTAGAATCGCCCCCAATCGATGACGCCACTCTAGAATCGCCCCTAATCGATGACGTCACTCTAGAATCGCCTCCCCCAATCGATGACGTCACTCTAGAATCGCCCCTAATCAATGACGTCACTCTAGAATCGCCCTTAATCGATGACGTCACTCTAGAATCGCCTCCAATTAATGACGTCACTCTAGAATCGCCCCCAATCGATGACGCCACTCTAGAATCGCCCCCAATCGATGACGCCACTCTAGAATCGCCCCCAATCGATGACGTCACTCTAGAATCGCCCCCCAATCAATGACGTCGCTCTAGAATCGCCCTTAGTCGATGACGTTACTCTAGAATCGCCCCCAATCGATGACGTCACTGTAGAATCGCCCTCAATCGATGACGTTACTCTAGAATTGCCCCCAATCGATGACGTCACTGTAGAATCGCCCTCAATTGATGACGTCACTGTAGAATCGCCCTCAATTGATGACGTCACTGTAGAATCGCCCCCAATCGATGACGTCACTCTAGAATCGCCCTCGCCCCAATCGATGACGTTACTCTAGAATCGCCCCCAATCGATGAAATCACTCTAGAATCGACCCCAATCGATGACGTCACTGTAGAATCGCCCCCAATCGATGACGTTACTCTAGAATCGCCCTCAATCGATGACGTTACTCTTGAATTGCCCCCAATCGATGACGTTACTCTAGAATCGCCCCCAATCGATGACGTTACTCTAGAATCGCCCCCAATCGATGACGTCACTCTAGAATCGCCCCCAATCGATGACGTCACTCTAGAATTGCCCCCAATCGATGACGTTACTCTAGAATCGCTCCCTCTTACCGATGGCGCCACTCTAGAATCGCTCCCTCTTACCGATGGCGCCACTCTAGAATCGCTCCCTGTGGATGGCGCCACTCTAGAGTATATTTTCTGTAAGCGCGAATGTTCCTAACTCTTTCTTTTACTTTGGAATTTCTGCAAAAATTCGCTATCAGTTTGGCAAGTGCAAAAGCTCTCCCACAGATTTCAGAGT
>NIVC01000567.1:337500-460000 GCA_002269645.1 Macrostomum lignano | reverse complement strand
ACAGACAGACAGACAGACAGACAGACAGACAGACAGACAGACAGACAGACAGACAGACAGACAGACAGACAGACAGACACAGACAGACAGACAGACAGACAGACAGACAGACAGACAGACAGACAGACAGACAGACAGACAGACAGACAGACACAGACAGACAGACAGACAGACACAGACAGACAGACAGACAGACAGACAGACAGACAGACAGACAGACAGACAGACAGACAGACAGACAGACAGACAGACAGACAGACAGACACAGACAGACGGACAGACAGACAGACAGACAGACAGACAGACAGACAGACAGACAGACAGACAGACAGACACAGACAGACGGACAGACAGACAGACAGACAGACAGACAGACAGACAGACAGGCAGACAGACAGACAGACACAGACAGACAGACAGACAGACAGACAGACAGACAGACAGACAGACAGACAGACAGACAGACAGACAGACAGACAGGCAGACAGACAGACAGACACAAGAGTACAAATTAGCCAAGAGTCATTCATGAACAGGTAACTTTCATGACTCTCAAGCAGCGGCGAGAGCATTACGCCCCAGACCTGCAGGATGCTCTTGCAGTAAAACTCATGCAGCTTCCTTTTTGAAACTTTTTTTACTAGCTGTTGTCATATGCGAGTCAACTTTTCAGAACTGAAATAACTGTGAGGAAATTCCCCAATTAAAGTACACACAGTTCTAGCTTGTAGCCTAGAGCAAAAACCCTTTCTTAAAGTTTGCCTTCACCAATAGTTATATATTCACAATATGCCCACTAATACTTGATACGTGTGCAAATAATGCCCCTTTGTAGATTGCAAAAGTTTCTTCACATCGCTTTCCGCTCTATAGCCGTCTTGAGTTGAGCACGACATTCTTGAGTAGCTAAAAGCTTGGCCGATTTCTCCCTAACCATGACGGTAAGAACCTGCTCTTATTGATGAATATTTCATGAGGCGGTCAGCTCACGGCGGGCACTCGACCATACGCTGTATATGCTTTCTGCGAGCCCGAGGGACAAGGGGCATGTTTTGGAATCATTCCCTGGGTCTTGCAGCCTCTCTCCCCCATCTCTTTCTCGCTCAGTCCCGCATTCATTTTTGCCCTCGGACTATCCAGCGTATTTACTCTTGAGTTAGAGCTATAACCGCGTCTGCCGGCTCTGGCTTAACTGTATAATGTCCAGTTTATCGCTCGCAAAAGTACGTTTAATGCAGACTAATCAAGCTGAGCTGATTCATTATATTAAGTGTCAGTTATCATTTGAATGACTAAGGTGGGAAAATTTGTCCATATCAATGGCAAGGCTAAAATTAATAGATAAATATGACTTCTCAGCTTAGTCTAGTGCAATTAGTACAATTGATTAGGTAGGTGTGACGCATAATTGGAAAATTATTCTGGGAAATTTATTGCCCTTTAAGAGACCCTAATTATGTATGAAAACTGCCACTATTTCGTGGCTTTGTTATTTTCTGTCCTTATGTACATTTCAGAGTGTACGTAGTTATTGATAAATCATTGGTGGATCACCAACAGCCACCTCACTCCTGGGCGGATATTTTTTGAACTGATTATCTTTAAAACATGTACATTATTCCTATTTATAGCTTGGATTTCTTCAAGGCTGAAGTTTACATTGTTTCTATTCATAGCTTGGATTACTCCTAGGCTTCCATTGGAGTGTACATTGTTTCTATTTATAGCTTGGATTCCTCCAAGGCTTCCACTGGAGTGTACATTGTTTCTATTTATAGCTTGGATTCCTCCAAGGCTTCCACTGGGGTGTACATTGTTTCTATTTATAGTTTGGATTCCTCCAAGGCTTCCACTGGGGTGTACATTGTTTCTATTTATAGCTTGGATTCCTCCAAGGCTTCCACTGGGGTGTACATTGTTTCTATTTATAGCACTTGGATTCCTCCAAGGCTTCCACTGGGGTGTACATTGTTTATATTTATAGCACTTGGATTCCCCATGGTTTCCTTTGTGTTTGGATGCACAATTTCAAGACTGTTACGTAAGTACTGTCAATTTAACACTAGATTAATTGATGTGGTAATCTTTAGAAACGAGATCACTCACCAACATGAGCACTTCGATGCTACTGATTGCAGTTTTGCTTGAGCTGGCCTCTGCTTCAACAACAGCAGTTTGCTGCTGCTTCTGCGGTGTTGTCTCCTGCCGTTCGGCAGCTTCCTCCATTGAAGCGGCAGGGTCCTGCTCACATGAGTCCGCTTCCTGTTCTGTCTTTTGCTGTTGCTGCTGCTGCTGCTGTTGTAGAGGCTGCTGACGTTTCCGCTGCACCAAGGAGGCCAAGCTGCTAAGATCGGCGTTGGCACCAAAGTTGACGAGGTTGTCGCTGCTGGCGGCGCGGCCCAGGCCAACCGGAAGCTGGATGCCGCCCGCTGTGAGGCCACGAAGAGCTCCGGAGCTGCCGCCGCTGCCGCTGCGATGAAGCCTCAACGGAGTTGGCGGAGTTGGCGATGTTGGAGACTGCCTGCTGGTGCCGGGCATTAGCTGAGGCGACGGCGGCCGAGAATTAGTGCGAGCCTGCTGCTGATGCTCCATCATGCTGCGAGTTCGTCTAACACAGGGCGGCGGTCTTTGCAGCGAAGCATTTCTATTGCTGCTCAAGTCTAGTTTCTCGTCAGGCTCCTCAACAGTTGGACCGAGGTGCCACTGAATTCGGTCGAAGCGTTGCTTCCGCTGCTGGAAGCTGCGATAATAAAACTGATGCCGAACAGGCAGCTGACTGCTCTGTCTCGGCCCTGCTGTGCAAATAATGAGAGAAATCTGTTTCTATTTAGTTTCTATTAGAATTATATCTTTACTGGGCATCAAAGTGTGCGCGTGCAGGGTTGATGTATCCGATTGAAATTAGATTTTTCCCCGGCTGCATGGCAGTATGAGGGAGAGAGGGGGGAGAGAGAGAGAGGCCCCGCCCAGACTCGTTTATGAATGCAGCTCAACTGGAGGGAGGGAGGCTGCAAGCTGCTTCGCTAGCCAGTAGAATCAAGATTGAGGCAGCTCCTCTCGATCCCCACCACCTCATCTCATCCATGCCTCAGGGGCGCAGCTCGACTGAGTTTGCCAATAATATATTCTCCACCCCCACAAAACATGTCTTCCAATCCACCCCTACTAAAAGTTGTTCCTTTTTATAGTTATAGCTAGCGACAATATTGATAGCCCTGTACGTGTGTCTCCCCCCACAGGCCGAACGCGAAGTCAAGTCAAGTTCGTCAGCCAATATTTGTCGATTCCCCATCCTGTCTGACTGAGATCCTGGTGTAAAAAGTCCAAATCTCCTTTTTGTGTGGCTGTGGTTTCGAGCCATATAAGCTAGTAAATATGTACTATGATAAAAACTAAAAGCAGACAATATGGGCGGGGCTTTCAGACTCTTCTTTTTTGTGCGCTTCTGCTTCTGCCTTGATTAATCCCTTCCTTTCGGGTGGGGGATGGATATGTTTGTCTTTAGCAAATCTGCATCGCGAACCCCCAGATTAATATCTTGGCAGACTGGGGCATTGAGGTCTGATACAACCACAGATCTTTTGCATCCTAGACTTCCGAATGGACAAATGTTTTGCAATTTTCAAAGAACCTTACCAAAATCTACAGAGCCATGCTGACCAGTCTCGGAGATGACGTTCAAATCAGAATTTGCAACATTCGACTGCCTACTTGGCATTGGGTTGAGCATTCTGTTTAAGCTCGACTCTAATTAACTGTAGAGCTACCGGCTGTGCAAGTTTTGGAGAAGAACGTTTCACCTGCATGGAAGTCGTTACTATGAGGCCAAAAATAGAGATTTTTTCTGGCATTTTCTTGGCCAATGCAAAGTGTGTGTGCGTGTCTCTCTCCTTTGCTTAATTTCTTCTTTCAATTTCTGTTACAAATGTAGCCACATATTGGTCCACTCAAGCAGCCTTATAGAATTGCTGACCACTGACTGATTCATTGACTTAAGTGGCGTTGCGGCTTCTTAGAAAGCAAAACATTGTAAAGTGTAGCTGCGCTTAATGGGTCTTCAAGAGCTCGCTAAACCCGCTTACTTGTAAAGCATAATTCAATTCAGGTATACCACCGAAACTGCGGCCATTCGTTGCTAGCAGTAACAAACAGACAAACGGTAGCAAAACAAAACAAACAGTTTGAATAATTTGGGGCTTTAGCACCAAGGGGCTTTAGCACCAAGGGGCTTTAGCACCAAGGGGCTTTAGCACCAAGGGGCGCCAAGCACCAAGGGGCTTTAGCACCAAGGGGCTTTAGCACCAAGGGGCTTTAGCACCAAGGGGCTTTAGCACCAAGGGGCGCCAGCACCAAGGGGCTTTAGCACCAAGGGGCTTTAGCACCAAGGGGCTTTAGCACCAAGGGGCTTTAGCACCAAGGGGCTTTAGCACCAAGGGGCTTTAGCACCAAGGGGCGCCAGCACCAAGGGGCTTTAGCACCAAGGGGCTTTAGCACCAAGGGGCTTTAGCACCAAGGGGCTTTAGCACCAAGGGGCTTTAGCACCAAGGGGCGCCAAGCACCAAGGGGCTTTAGCACCAAGGGGCTTTAGCACCAAGGGGCTTTAGCACCAAGGGGCTTTAGCACCAAGGGGCTTTAGCACCAAGGGGCTTTAGCACCAAGGGGCTTTAGCACCAAGGGGCTTTAGCACCAAGGGGCTTTAGCACCAAGGGGCTTTAGCACCAAGGGGCTTTAGCACCAAGGGGCTTTAGCACCAAGGGGCTTTAGCACCAAGGGGCT
Source organism: Macrostomum lignano (assembly GCA_002269645.1). Lineage (NCBI taxonomy): Eukaryota > Metazoa > Platyhelminthes > Macrostomidae > Macrostomum > Macrostomum lignano. Next base: position 455,224 of record NIVC01000567.1, on the reverse strand, counting down.
TTAGCACCAAGGGGCTTTTTATCACCAAGGGGCTTTAGCACCAAGGGGCTTTAGCACCAAGGGGCTTTAGCACCAAGGGGCGCCAGCACCAAGGGGCGCCAGCACCAAGGGGCTTTAGCACCAAGGGGCTTTAGCACCAAGGGGCGCCAGCACCAAGGGGCTTTAGCACCAAGGGGCGCCAGCACCAAGGGGCTTTAGCACCAAGGGGCTTTAGCACCAAGGGGCTTTAGCACCAAGGGGCTTTAGCACCAAGGGGCTTTAGCACCAAGGGGCTTTAGCACCAAGGGGCTTTAGCACCAAGGGGCTTTAGCACCAAGGGGCTTTAGCACCAAGGGGCTTTAGCACCAAGGGGCTTTAGCACCAAGGGGCTTTAGCACCAAGGGGCTTTAGCACCAAGGGGCTTTAGCACCAAGGGGCGCCAGCACCAAGGGCGCCAGCACCAAGGGGCGCCAGCACCAAGGGGCTTTAGCACCAAGGGGCTTTAGCACCAAGGGGCTTTAGCACCAAGGGGCTTTAGCACCAAGGGGCGCCAGCACCAAGGGGCTTTAGCACCAAGGGGCTTTAGCACCAAGGGGCTTTAGCACCAAGGGGCTTTAGCACCAAGGGGCTTTAGCACCAAGGGGCTTTAGCACCAAGGGGCTTTAGCACCAAGGGGCGCCAGCACCAAGGGGCTTTAGCACCAAGGGGCTTTAGCACCAAGGGGCTTTAGCACCAAGGGGCTTTAGCACCAAGGGGCTTTAGCACCAAGGGGCTTTAGCACCAAGGGGCTTTAGCACCAAGGGGCTTTAGCACCAAGGGGCTTTAGCACCAAGGGGCTTTAGCACCAAGGGGCTTTAGCACCAAGGGGCTTTAGCACCAAGGGGCTTTAGCACCAAGGGGCTTTAGCACCAAGGGGCTTTAGCACCAAGGGGCTTTAGCACCAAGGGGCTTTAGCACCAAGGGGCTTTAGCACCAAGGGGCGCCAGCACCAAGGGGCTTTAGCACCAAGGGGCTTTAGCACCAAGGGGCTTTAGCACCAAGGGGCTTTAGCACCAAGGGGCGCCAGCACCAAGGGGCGCCAGCACCAAGGGGCGCCAGCACCAAGGGGCGCAGCACCAAGGGGCTTTAGCACCAAGGGGGCCAGCACCAAGGGGCGCCAGCACCAAGGGGCGCCAGCACCAAGGGGCGCCAGCACCAAGGGGCGCCAGCACCAAGGGGCGCCAGCACCAAGGGGCGCCAGCACCAAGGGGCGCCAGCACCAAGGGGCGCCAGCACCAAGGGGCGCCAGCACCAAGGGGCGCCAGCACCAAGGGGCGCCAGCACCAAGGGGCGCCAGCACCAAGGGGCGCCAGCACCAAGGGGCGCCAGCACCAAGGGGCGCCAGCACCAAGGGGCGCCAGCACCAAGGGGCGCCAGCACCAAGGGGCGCCAGCACCAAGGGGCGCCAGCACCAAGGGGCGCCAGCACCAAGGGGCGCCAGCACCAAGGGGCGCCAGCACCAAGGGGCGCCAGCACCAAGGGGCGCCAGCACCAAGGGGCGCCAGCACCAAGGGGCGCCAGCACCAAGGGGCGCCAGCACCAAGGGGCGCCAGCACCAAGGGGCGCCAGCACCAAGGGGCGCCAGCACCAAGGGGCGCCAGCACCAAGGGGCGCCAGCACCAAGGGGCGCCAGCACCAAGGGGCGCCAGCACCAAGGGGCGCCAGCACCAAGGGGTGCCAGCATCAAGTGGCTTTTACGCTCGTAATCACGACACGGCCCTGTCACTGCCTGGTACCAATAAAATGCGGCGCATATTGCAAATTCATTCAATGCAAAACAGTCACTCATACCTATAGAATTACTGTTTAAATTCGGAATTGCTAATTACTTTTAGAAATGTGACACCATTGAAAACCCACACACGGTGGCGTACGCTGAGGGGGGGGGGCAGGGGGCGGTTCACCCCCTTAATTGCCGCCACAAAAATTGTACTCCGAAAACTACAGATAGGGGTAACCAAAAGCGACGAGCGACAGGGGCTCAAACTTTTGCACCTCTAGGACGTGGCGCCCACCAAGACTAAGAGACAGGGGCGCTGCACACGCCAGTGCGCTGTATGATTTGTATTTGTTAAAAATTCTTTCAATACGCCTGTCAAAGTTATATAAGCTCCCCTGTACTTCACTGTTCACTCAAGCATGCCTACGAAGGCACCTCAACCACAGCTCCAGAACAGCTCTCTCTCTCTCACTCAATCAGTGTGCTAAGCCGGTTAAAAAATTGACTTACAAAAAAGAGGCAGGCACGTTCATGCGAAACGACTTGCAAATTTTGTTGGGATTTTTTGTTGCAATTGATCTTATTTGTTGCAGGTTGTACTTCTACTATAGATAGATGCTCTCGCGATAAAGCAGCTACCTGCTAGGATATTTGAAGATTATTGCTGAGATTTCTTTACATAAAATTTGACTGACTACATTCGGGTGATGAAAGGGATTAACAACTATGCTGTGTGTGCCTCTCTCATATACTACAAAAGACAGGAGCGCCTAAAAAGAGACACGGGCGCCCACCAAGAGACCGGGGCGCCCACCAAGAGACAGGGTTTGTCCACCAAGAGACGGGTGCGCCAACCAAGAGACGGGGGCGCCCACCAAGAGACGGGGGCGCCACCAAGAGACAGGGGCGCCCACCAAGAGACAGGGGCGCCCACCAAGAGACAGGGGCGACCACCAAGAGACAGAGGCGCCCACCAAGAGACAGGGGCGCCACCATAAGACAGGGGCACCCACACCAAGAGACTGTCGCGCCCACCAAGGGACAGGGGCGCCCACCAAGAGACGGGGGCTTTTTCAAAAGCTTATTTTTCAAACTTTTGATGACAAAAATTGTCATCTCTTTGCTGATGCATTTTGCAACGATTTTTGCAAATTGGGACTTCTGCTTTACTACTTGTAGTAGTTAAAAAATTCACACAGTAAATAACTGCTTTATCTTAAATAAAATAATTTTTTTCGATCATGAGCAATCGTGAGCAATGCAAGATAAATTTATTAGAACACTTCGCCAAGGACTGCAGATCAACACGTGCCGGTTTCAACTCGCAAGCTTTTGTGCCAGAAGTGACACGTGTGAATGAAAAAAATACTTTTCTTGATAATAACAAATGCTAAAATCATATTAAGATACTGGAACAGAATCGCTTTAGTAAAATAGATAAACGCACAGGAAAAATCTAATAAATGACAGCCTGAACTTAAAACAACAGACGCCTTGAAATCCGCGCATTATAATAAAAATGCACTTTCAGTTCGAAGATAAGCCAGAGAACGGAAATATCAAGGCTGGCATGAAATATTATTCAGCATAAAAGATATTAGGATGCGCAGATATTAATCAGACACAAAGTATAACAAATTGATAAATAAAATAAAATAAATCGGGGTTTTCGTTAAAATAAACAAAGTGGATGATCAATAGTCCTTAATTTGTTAGTAGAAAACACAGATCTTAAAACACTTAGATGAAAATAAGATATTTACTTTGATTTTAGATCATTTGAAGATGACAAATGCCCAATTAAGTCATTTGTCTTTAATTTATACAATATTATTTAAAACAATTTTTTTAAAATATTATAAAATGAACTTCGCTTTCAGAATCGCAACATTGCAGTTTTTTGCAATCAAGTGAATTTTTTAAACAAATGAAGCTACAAGAATATCTAGGTTAAAATTTTCAACTCTGTTTTGTTTTAACAAAAAACACATCACGCACAAAGCAGTTGCACAGCGTACGAATGTTTCAATCTACTCAGCCTGCTCAAAGCTGAGTCCGGACGGGCTGGAATCTGTGGCATTGTGCAGCAGAGTTGAGCATTGCAAAACCTGTGGTTGAGGCGTTTCACGCTCCTGAGTAGTCTGCTGCTGCTGCTGCTGTTGAAAGCAATAGTTTGGATAGTAGAACTGAGCTGAGTGCTGCTGATACTGCTGATACTGCTGATAGTAGTAGTATGGGTACTGCTGCTCATGCTGCTGCTGCTCAAGTTGCTGCTGATGACTTACGCTGGGCAGGTACCACGGGTACGGATTGTACGCAAACTGCTGACTAAAATCCTCAGGCTGTTGACTGACTTCGTCGTGTTCAGTAGCGTCTGCACCCCATGACCGCGCCTGACTGTGCATCTGCGCCGGTAATTCTTGACCAGGTTGTGCCAACGAAGCGACTAAAGACTTTGCTGCATTGCTGGCTGTCGTAAGTGTTGATGATGAAGAGGTGATGCTGTAGGGTCGGTGACGATGTGATGCAGACGTAGCGACAGACTCCGCATTGAACCACCGCCCGTAAGACAACTCAGTTTGGCTTGGATAAGAACCAAATTCTACTGCCTGAGCCGGAGACCTGGTTTAATCAGAGCGAGGGAATTCGCGTGCTGATTGTCTTGCATTCAAAGTGGCTTTTCTAGTCATGCGTGGGACTTAAGTTTAGTCACAGATTAGGCTGAAGACAGAAGGGAAAGGTCTGAGAATGAAGGGAGAGAAGGGAAGGGTCTGAGAATGAAGGGAGAAGGGAAGGGTCTGAGAATGCAGGGAGAGAAGGGAAGGGTCTGAGAATGAAGGGAGAGAAAGGAAGGGTCTGAGAAGGAAGGGAGCTGGGAAGGGTTCCTGTTCATTTCTCGCCAAACCACCAGAGTCAAGTAACTTACACTTCAGAAGGCTGTTGCTCAACTTGAAATTTGGGCGCATTCAAGCCCTCAGTTTTCACATGAAGCTGCTGTTGCTGCTGCTGCTGCTGCTGCTGCTGCTGCTGCTGGTGCAGAGCCTGCACGGTGGGCCGGAAACTGTCAATCAGCAGCGGCCCGGACCGGTCTCCCTGATTGCGGATGCCCTTAGCGTAGGGATTGAATTGGATCTTCAGATCGGTGAGCTCCGGGTTCTGGTAGGCGGTGACCGTGATGAACTCCGTGCCAGGGAAGGTCACGGCTGTGTAGAACGCGGTGGCTGCGAGCAAAGTTTTTTGCGCGGTTTGTTAGGGACAGAATGGATTGCAAAAGCATCTCACCCTACATCTCAATCTACACCTCACCCTACACCTCACCCTACATCTCATTCTACCTCTTTTTATCTCATCCTGCATCTCATCCTACATTTCATTCTACATCTCATCCTACATCTTATCCTACACCTCATCCTACATCTCTTCCTAGGTCTCATCCTACATCTCATCCTACATTTCATCCTACACCTCATCCTACATTTCATCCTACACCTCATCCTATATCTCATCCTACATCTCTTCCTAGGTCTCATCCTACATCTCATCCTACATCTCATCCTACATTTCATTCCGCATCTCATCCTACATCTCATCCTACATCCTCATCGTACATCTCATTCAACATCTCATCCTACATCTCATTCTACATCTCATTCTACATCTCATCCTACATCTCATCCTACACATCATCCTACATCTCATCCTACATCTCATCCTACATTTCATTCTACATCTCATCCTACACCTCATCCTACACCTCATCCTACATCTCATCTTACATCTCATCTTACATCTCATCCAAAATCTCATCATCCAAAATCTCACTCTCAAAAATTTCATTTGAATCCCCCACCAGAGGGTGCATCTCTACAAATTTTAATCTCAGTGATACATTATTATCCCTCACCATCATTTTTGGCCAGCTCCCGGATGTGCACCACAGGCAGGTACTTGTGCATGCTGTACGCGAATATCATGGTGCCGTTGCGAGCCGGTTCGCTGGCGAAGCAGTCCAGCTTGTTGGTGAGCTTCAGCCGCATGAAGGCCACCTCCTGCCGGGTCCAGTGCTTGCCGGGGGCCGGCGAGTCCGGGTGCACATAGGCCAGGCCGACTGGTGGGGTGGCGGGGCTGACAGTGAGACTGGCTAACAGGAGACACTCATGTCTAACAGGTGATACTCCTGTCTAATAAGTGACACTCCTGTCTAACAGGTGACACTCCTGTCTAACAGGTGACACTCCTGTCTAACAGGTGATACTCCTGTCTAATAAGTGACACTCCTGTCTAACAGGTGACACTCCTGGCTAACAGGTGACACTCCTGTCTAACAGGTGACACTCCTGTCTAACAGGTGACACTCCTGTCTAACAGGTGACACTCCTGTCTAACAGGTGACACTCCTGTCTAACAGGTGACACTCCTGTCTAACAGGTGACACTCCTGTCTAACAGGTGACACTCCTGTCGAACAGGTGACACTCCTGTCTAACAGGTGACACTCCTAGCTAACAGGTGACACTCCTAGCTAACAGGTGACACTCCTAGCTAACGTGTGACCCTTCCTGTCTAACAGGTGACACTCCTGGCTAACAGGTGACACTCCTGTCTAACAGGTGACACTCCTGGCTAACAGGTGACACTCCTGTCTAACAGGAGACACTCCTGGTTAACAGGTGACACTCCTGGCTAACAGGTGACACTCCTGTCTAACAGGTGACACTCCTGGCTAACAGGTGACACTCCTGGCTAACAGGTGATACTCCTGTCTAACAGGTGACACTCCTGTCTAACAGGTGACACTCCTGTCTAACAGGTGACACTCCTGTCTAACAGGTGACACTCCTGTCTAACAGGTGACACTCCTGGCTAACAGGTGACACTCATGTCTAACAGGTGACACTCCTGTCTAACAGGTGACACTCCTGTCTAACAGGTGACACTTCTGTCTAACAGGTGACACTCCTGGCTAATAGGTGACACTCCTGTCTAACAGGTGACACTCATGTCTAACAGGTGACACTCCTGTCTAACAGGTGATACTCCTGTCTAACAGGTGATACTCCTGTCTAACAGGTGACACTCCTGTCTAACAGGTGACACTCCTGGCTAACAGGTGACACTCATGTCTAACAGGTGACACTCCTGTCTAACAGGTGACACTCCTGTCTAACGGGTGACACTCCTGGCTAATAGGTGACACTCCTGGCTAACAGGTGACACTCCTGGCTAACAGGTGACACTCCTGTCTAACAGGTGACACTCCTGTCTAACAGGTGACACTCCTGTCTAACAGGTGACACTCCTGTCTAACAGGTGACACTCCTGTCTAACAGGTGACACTCCTGTCTAACAGGTGACACTCCTGTCTAACAGGTGACACTCCTGTCTAACAGGTGACACTCCTGTCTAACAGGTGACACTCCTGTCTAACAGGTGACACTCCTGTCTAACAGGTGACACTCCTGTCTAACAGGTAACACCATACTATCAAATCTATCAGGCAGACACGGCAACAAACTTGCAATAAAGCTTTAAGACAAGTCACTATTTATGAAAATCAATATTTGTGTTTACAAAACATTACCTGTGCAGCCAGGTGGCGGGTACACCTCTCCCTGACCATTGGGCAGCCACACGCCTCTCTGGTACTTCAGAGTATGCCGATCGGCCAGCATTAGCGTGACGTACACTTCGTACTTCTTAGCTGGATCGAGGCCTTGAATATCCAGACTCAAAGTTGGAAACATTCGCCTGCCAACCTTGGTGACAATCATCTCCGTGTTCTGACGGCTGAACTTGCGCCACGTGGACGAGTTGCTGAGACTGATCTCAACCTGAAAATTTTAACCAAGGCGTAACTTTGATTATAATTAATTCCCTTATGGGTCTAATGATGAGGGATCATAACGGTGCAAATAAGAATCGACTGTTAGATATGCGCGTCACCTGTAAGACAGAAGACAGGGGCACCCACCAAGAGACAGGGGCGCTCGCCAAGAGACAGGGTCGCTCGCCAAGAGACAGGGGCGCTCGCCAAGAGACAGGGGCGCTCACCAAGAGACAGGGGCGCCCTTCAAGAGACAGGGGCGCTCGCCAAGAGACAGGGGCGCTCGCCAAGAGACAGGGGCGCCCTTCAAGAGACAGAGGCGCTCACCAAGAGACAGGGGCGCTCACCAAGCGACAGCGGCGCCCACCAAGCGACAGAGGCGCCCATTAAGAGACAGGGGCGCCCACCAAGCGACAGAGAGACAGGGGCGCTCACCAAGCGACAGAGGCGCCCACCAAGCGACAGAGGCGCCCTTCAAGAGACAGGGGCGCTCACCAAGAGACAGGGGCGCTCACCAAGCGACAGCGGCGCCCACCAAGCGACAGAGGCGCCCATTAAGAGACAGGGGCGCCCACCAAGCGACAGAGGCGCCCACCAAGCGACAGAGGCGCCCACCAATTAAAATTCCTGAGTGCGCAACTGGTAGGGAGTTAAATTAAAATAAACAGACATACCTGTTCACCAGACGGTGCCACATTAGCTAGGTAACGCGGCTGAAATCCCTGCTGCACCTGAGTCCTTGATGTCGACTTCACCAATGGTGTCACTTCAGCTGCCGTTGTCAGTTCCGCAGCAGCCGCTGGGTCGCTAGCGCAGCTGCCTTTAACAGTCGTGTTTGTCTTTTTCATGTTTTGCTGTGTCTCATGAAGCAGCACTGGTTTCCTTATCAAAGTGGCATTGCTAGTTCTGTCGGCACTTAATATTTATATACGACTTGATTCATCAATCGCTGACTGACAGTCTGCCCTCCCTATAACATACGCTTGTATTTTTTAACTCAAACCCCCAAAACGAATCAATGAGTAGGGGGGGGGGGGGGTTGGGGGAACTGCCGTCCAATGAATGTACATTTGAGAATCTAATAAAAAAGCTAATTATTACGTCATCGCTTGAGGTTGAGGTTTTGCTCTCGTCCAACTCCAATTACGAAGTTTACAGAGGCCACAGGCTACAGAAAATGACTCCCTATATGGAACATCTCGTATCTCAGCACTTTCAGTTTATCGTCATAATTTGATTTCTCCACGTACATCTCAAGTCCAAACTTGCTGCTTTTCATCGAACTGAATTTTCAACCAGTGGGTGGCTTCAAAGCACTGGGAGAGTTCATGGGCTAACGTCCCCTACTGCCGGCAATCCCGCGCGGTTGTCCCCTCCTCCTTCCCCCGCCTTTCGTAGGGCTCTGCTTGGACTCAACCCTAGGGACATCAGGGCGGTGATCATGGCCCTCTCGGGTCATGGCTGTTTTGCAAGGGCATGGCCCATTCTGCCACTCTGGATTTGAGAATTTCATCTGTGAATGCCCCCCCCCCCCATTTACTTAGGAGAGGTCCTGATCTCCGACGCTGTCAGGCCCGTGAATCTCTGCCAACTCGTCCGCTACCAACTCTCTATCAGATACCATTGGTGTAAATTCTTAATAATGATTGCCCTACAGTTCAGGAGTAAAATTTACATGTAAATTTGAAAGAAAACTTAGAGAACGTTACTTTGATTTATAGTATTTGGAAACTGTTTTGCCAAAAGTGCACTTTTGAAAGTGCTGAAGAATCTACGAAGCTGTTTGCAGCTTTTCCAAGACTGATGAAGAGCTGACAACGTATAAAGCATTGTTGACCAGTTAATACTGTAGTAATGAATGCTCTGTTGAAATGAAAACACATCCCTCCCCCGCTCTACCTCTCCCGCTCTCCCTCCCCCGCTCTCCCTCCCCCGCATCTACCTCTCCCGCTCTCCCTCCCCCGCTCTACCTCTCCCGCTCTCCCTCCCCCGCTCTCCCTCCCCCGCTCTCTCTCCCCCGCTCTACCTCTCCCGCTCTACCTCTCCCGCTCTCCCTCTCCCGCTCTACCTCTCCCGCTCCGCTCTCCCTCCCCCGCTCTACCTCTCCCGCTCTCCCTCCCCCGCTCTCTCTTTCTCTCTCTTTCTCTTCTTCTCTCCCTCTCCTCTGAATCTTCCTCTCTCCATCTTCCTCTCTTCCTCTCCCTCTCTCCCTCCCCCGCTCTCCCTCCTCCACTCTCCCTCCCCCGCTCTCCCTCCCCCGCTCTACCTCTCCCGCTCTCCCTCCCCTCTACCTGCACTCTCCATCTTACTCTTCCTCTCCCCGCTCCCATTTCCTGTCTCCCTCCCCCGCTCTCCCTCTCAATGAAACAATTTTATTTCTAACAATATTTCCAACAAGAAAAAATAGACAGTCGACAAAATTCAACTTCTTTGAATAACTATAGAAAACCCTGATATTTGAGTATCACGGAATTTTTTGCTAACTTTTTAAGTTACCACAGGTGCCTCGTACAGGGACCACCTATGGCGAGGCAAGAGATGCGGGGCTGAGTCCTGACCCACTGACGTGACCATATTTCTTCAATAATTATAAATTGATAATAGCTAAACACAATTTGATCAAGCCTAGAAATGCCGAGTTTGAGTAATTATCACTTCTAAATGGCTGGTCATTTCATTTTTTGCGAAGTTCTCTGATCATCTGCCATACTTTATAAAAGGTGCTAATCGTGGCTAAATTTGAGTTCAACTTCGATTTACTTTAACAATACGTGCTGTCAGTAAATAGTGCACCTGCACTCCCATGGTGCTTTGTGTCATCCAGTCATTAATGTTGCTCTGCTTCCAAGACTTGGTTTCACCCTCTGGCGATTGTTTTGGTGCTAATCTGCTCAGTGGGGGTGGGGTGGGTTGAGACTGCTCAGGCATCCATCTCCAATGCTCTGTATTTGCTGCTCTTTTTGTCCGTCCTCCTTCAACCTTAGCTCGTATCACTCTCATTTGGGCCAGTGTTTCTGCCTGCCTGTTTGCCTGCCTGTCTGTCTGTCTGTCTGTCTGTCTGTCTGTCTGTCTGTCTGTCTGTCTGTCTGTCTGTCTGTCTGTCTGTCTGTCTGTCTGTCTGTCTGTCTGTCTGTCTGTCTGTCTGTCTGTCTGTCTGTCTGTCTGTCTGTCTTAGTGTCTGTCTGTCTGTCTGTCTGTCTGTCTTAGTGTCTGTCTGTCTGTCTGTCTGTCTGTCTGTCTGTCTGTCTGTCTGTCTGTCTGTCTGTCTGTCTGTCTTTCTGTCTGTCTGTCTGTCTGTCTGTCTGTCTGTCTGTCTGTCTGTCTGTCTGTCTGTCTGTCTGTCTGTCTGTCTGTCTGTCTTTCTGTCTGTCTGTCTGTCTGTCTGTCTGTCTGTCTGTCTGTCTGTCTGTCTGCATCTGCCTGTCTAAATTCCGTCGTACCCTCCATTGAACTAAACGTGTATGACCCTTGCTTTTACATTTACAAGTGCATTTACATGTTTATGTACAGCTTTTAAATGGAATGTTTAATTCATTCACCCTGTTGTGGTACCATTAAGCTAGGACACGTTGTTTTGGATTAAGGTAACAATTCAAGAGTCATAGTTGCCCTACTAATTGTTGTGTGGTGTTCGCGCATTTACCAATAAATAACTCACCGCCGATTAATTTTCCTTATTTAAACATAAATGTAAAACACAATTTATAATGTATTGTACGAGATGATGGGAATGCATTGCAGTACATGTTATTTAATTTCGGATGGGTGATTGACGGGATAATTCATGCGCTGGCTTATACATGCACATATTTATTGTAACATGCATAATTTTCATGCTTCTCGAAGTATCGACCCTGAGCGAGCAAACCTAAGCGGAAGTCCCTTTCGTAGTATATGTAATTGAGCAAGTGCTTATGTTAGGTCCACTAATCTCGTAGCTATTTCCTATTTGCAATGTACACTCACTTACATGTACTGCATGACACGTGCAACCGGGGTACATGCATAGGCAGCCTGTCTCACTGTATAAAAATGAATGAAAATATTCAAATATTAATGATAAGCTATTACAGTCTACGTGCTAGCTTATAATTAGGTTTAAATAGGTACTAAGTACTTACTTGCACAGCATTAGTTAAAATGTGTCAGTCGCAAGTAATACACGAAGTAGGGACAATTTTAAACTGAGCATGTTCTGTGAATTTTCTAGAAAATGTGTAAGGCCTGTCTGCAGATTAGTTGAAACAGTGGCATGCTTCAGCTTGCTTATCTATTACATTTGTTTAGTTATTGAAAACTTCTTCCTGTTTGGCCTTGTTCATAGATTTTTTGTCTCTGTACGGTGTAACGTATTATAGTTTGCTAAAATTCAAGAACGTTAGGCAGCTGCATCTCCATTTGGCCTAGTTCAAATATTGTAATAGACAGGCCTAGTGTTAAGTTGAATTAGTTTAGGCGAACTGTTTCTTTACCTGATTTTGACTGTAGTTTGTATTTTTTTAGCCTAAACATTGTCATATGGCTGGTGCAGCTATAAAGCGCCTGAAAGCTGAGTTTAAAAGTAAGATTTTAATTTTTTGATCTGTTTTGTTTTTTAAATTTGTATTTTAGCTAGAGTTTTTTTAGTAAGGGCTTTTCTGTAAGTGTAAGCTGTAATAAGTTATGCCTAAAATTTTGAAATTAAAACAAACTATATCTAAAGTTCTAGGTCTAGGCTTAGCTGCCTACTAGGCTCAGAGAGTTTTAAAAAACTGACTATTCTAACTTAAAACTTATAATAGAAATATAAATTAAGTTTTACAGTAATTGTCAATGGTTATATTATCATTACCAAGACAACAAGAGAATACTAAATTAAATATAATTTTAAAAAACTTGTTGAATGATTATAAATATAATATATTAATAAAATTAAAAGTTTATCAAAAGTATAATAGAAAAAAACTTATTAAAATATTTTATAATAATATCAAAATTTATATTATATATAGTACTGGTTTACCTTAATACTTTGATTTTTTATATTGATTTCAACTTTGATTAGGCCTAAATAAAATAAATAGTTTGGTTTTTAGGCCTTTTAAATTCTTATAACATTCAAAAAGTTCAAACTAAATATATTTTATAAAAACAATATTATTTTCCATGTCAATAGTTCAACCTAAATATTAAACTATAGCTAAATTTAAATTTCTACTATAATTAACATGTATATAATTATAACTATATTGAACCTATAAGCAATTTGAGATTATATAATCAAGAAACCCAATTATTTCTATACTTTTGTTTAAACATTGGAGTATTAAATGTCTAGCTTATATGTATATATATATATATATATATATTATTTGAGTATATTCATTATTTTTAAAAACATATTTATAGAATCTTTTCAGCATTACAATATTAAAAAATAAATTTTAGAGCTGACTGAGGACCCACCAGAGGGCATTGTTGCTGGGCCAAAATCCTGTGACAATTTCTTTGAATGGGAAGCATTGATAAAGTAAGTTGACTTCAAGCTTGATACACAATTTTGTAAATTATAATGTTAGCTTAATCAAGGTTTTTGGATATATACTGTATACATCATGGCGAAGGGTCAGACAAATGGGTGTAAAACCTGTTAAACAGAGTCTTAACACCTGTTAGACACAGGTTTTGGCACCTGTTAGACATGGGCTCAGCACATGTTAGACACAAAGGTTTGGTACCTGTTAGACACAGGGGTTTGGCACCTGTTGGACACAGGGGTTCGGCACCTGTTAGACACAGGGGTTCGGCACCTGTTAGACACAGGGGTTCGGCACCTGTTAGACACAGGGGTTCGGCACCTGTTAGACACAGGGGTTCGGCACCTGTTAGACACATGGGCTCAGCACCTGTTAGACACATGGGCTCAGCACCTGTTAGACACATGGGCTCAGCACCTGTTAGACACAGGGGTTCGGCACCTGTGGGACACAGGGGTTCGGCACCTGTTAGACACAGGGGTTCGGCACCTGTTAGACACAGGGGTTCGGCACCTGTTAGACACATGGGCTCAGCACCTGTTAGACACATGGGCTCAGCACCTGTTAGACACATGGGCTCAGCACCTGTTAGACACATGGGCTCAGCACCTGTTAGACACATGGGCTCAGCACCTGTTAGACACATGGGCTCAGCACCTGTTAGACACATGGGCTCAGCACCTGTTAGACACATGGGCTCAGCACCTGTTAGACACAGGGGTTCGGCACCTGTTGGACACATGGGCTCAGCACCTGTTAGACACAAGGGTTTGGCACCTGTTAGACACAGGGGTTCGGCACCTGTTAGACACAGGGGTTCGGCACCTGTTAGACACAGAGGTTCGGCATCTGTTAGACACAGGGGTTCGGCACCTGTTAGAAACATAGGGTTTGACGCCTGTTAGACACAAGGGTTTGGCACCTGTTAGACACATGGGTTCGGCACCTGTTAGACACAGGGGTTCAGCACCTGTTAGATACAGGGGTTCGGCACCTGTTAGATACAGGGGTTCGGCACCTGTTAGATACAGGGGTTCGGCACCTGTTAGACACATAGGGCTTGACGCCTGTTAGACACAAGGGTTTGGCACCTGTTAGACACATGGGTTCGGCACCTGTTAGACACATAGGGTTTGACGCCTGTTAGACACAAGGGTTTGGCACCTGTTAGACATGGGTTCGGCACCTGTTAGACACATAGGGTTTGACGCCTGTTAGACACAAGGGTTTGGCACCTGTTAGACACATGGGTTCGGCACCTGTTAGACACATGGGTTCGGCACCTGTTAGACACAGGGGTTCGGCACCTGTTAGACACAGGGGTTCGGCACCTGTTAGATACAGGTGTTCGGCACCTGTTAGATACAGGGGTTCGGCATCTGTTTGTGAAATCCATAGCTTATGAAACATTACGAAACGATAGCTTCGAAACTAACCACTATTGAATCTGCTTAACTAAGCTAAATAGTGTTAATATGGCATATTGCAGAGGCCCAGAGCAGAGCCCATTCGAAGGCGGCCTATTCACCACAATCCTGACTTTCCCGTTGGACTATCCATTGAATCCGCCGAAACTGCGCTTTGTCAACGAGATTTTCCACCCCAACATCTACAAAGATGGCAACGTTTGCATCAGCATCCTGCATCCACCTGGAGAGGATCCCACTGGCTACGAAAGCTCCCAAGAGCGTTGGAGTCCAGTTCAGAGTGTTGAAAAGATTCTCCTGTCAGTGTTGAGCATCTTGGCCGAGCCCAATGCTGACAGTCCAGCCAATGTTGACGCGGGCAAGATGTACAGAGATAATTATGATTCGTTTGTACAGCGGGCCAGGGCTACCGTGCGGCAATCGCTTGGGGTTTAACGATTTCTTTAATTTATCAGTTTAGTAACTCTAGTGAGATTGATTTTTTGTAGACGAGTTCACAATTAGACACGATTTTTGAACCTGTTAGACACAGGGATTTGAAACCTGTTAGACACAGAGGTTCGGCACCTGTTAGACACGGTTTTTTAAAACCTGTTAGGCAGAAGGGTTTGAAACCTGTTAGACACGGGTGTTTGAAACCTGTTAGACACAGGGATTTGAAACCTGTTAGACACAGAGATTTGAAACCTGTTAGACACAGAGATTCGGCACCTGTTAGATACGGTTTTTTAAAACCTGTTAGGCAGAAGCGTTTAAAACCTGTTAGACGCTGGGATTTGGAACCTGTAGACACAGGGATTTGAAACGTGTTAGACACAGAGGTTCGGCACCTGTTAGACACGGTTTTTTAAAACCTGTTAGGCAGAAGGGTTTGAAACCTGTTAGACACGGGTGTTTGAAACCTGTTAGACACAGGGATTTGAAACCTGTTAGACACAGAAATTTGAAACCTGTTAGACACAGAGATTCGGCACCTGTTAGATACGGTTTTTTAAAACCTGTTAGGCAGAAGCGTTTAAAACCTGTTAGACGCTGGGATTTGGAACCTGTAGACACAGGGATTTGAAACGTGTTAGACACAGAGGTTCGGCACCTGTTAGACACGGTTTTTTAAAACCTGTTAGGCAGAAGGGTTTGAAACCTGTTAGACACGGGTGTTTGAAACCTGTTAGACACAGGGATTTGAAACCTGTTAGACACAGAAATTTGAAACCTGTTAGACACAGAGATTCGGCACCTGTTAGATACGGTTTTTTAAAACCTGTTAGGCAGAAGCGTTTAAAACCTGTTAGACGCTGGGATTTGGAACCTGTTAGACACAGTGAATTGAAACCTGTTAGACACAGAAATTTGAAACCTGTTAGACACAAGGGGTTTAGCACCTGTTAGACACCATGTCAGACAATCTGTTAGATAACAGCTAAAAGCTTGTTATATTATTATTTTTAGTGTTTCTCGTGTGCATTTTAAGAAAAAATGTACTGTAGTAGAACTACCTGTAACATCTGTCATTTAAAGCTCTTTCGTTAAAATGCAAACACCATAAATGGGTAAATGAAATTTATTTCAATGAATTTTTTGACTTGTGGATTTGACTGTGTAACATAGGAGCCAATTTTTAGTTGATTTAAAAATCGCAGTAGTATGGTACGCGCGTATTGATAAATATTTTAATTAGTTTATTTTTTTCCTAGTTATCCAACTGAACTTGTACGAGTTACTACTAAAGTAAGTGGGCTTACAGTATGCCGAAGTTTATGATGAATGTTCGCCTAATTTTTTGTCTTCTAACTGTCTGTTTTGTTCGGCTCGAATACAGAATATATATTGGATAGCGTATTTTAAATGATAGACAGTTATGTCTGTTGGTTTGTAAAATTGTCTGCTTTATTACTCATGTTTGTTTTTATCACCGCGTGCTGTAGGAAGCATTTGTATCTTGTTACCGTAGTGGAGTATGCAATGGAGGGGTAGGGGGAACAGGCAATGGAGGGGTAGAGGGAACAGGCACTGGAGGGGTAGAGGGAACAGGCACTGGAGGGTAGAGGGAGCAGACACTGGAGGGGTAGAGGGAACAGACACTGGAGGGTAGAGGGAACAGACACTGGAGGGGAAAATGGAACAGACACTGGAGGGTAGAGGGAACAGACACTGGAGGGGAAAATGGAACAGACACTGGAGGGGAAAATGGAACAGACACTGGAGGGTAGAGGGAACAGACACTGGAGGGGAAAATGGAACAGACACTGGAGGGGTAGAGGGAACAGACACTGGAGGGTAGAGGGAACAGACACTGGAGGGTAGAGGGAACAGACACTGGAGGGGAAAATGGAACAGACACTGGAGGGGTAGAGGGAACAGACACTGGAGGGTAGAGGGAACAGACACTGGAGGGGAAAATGGAACAGACACTGGAGGGGTAGAGGGAACAGACACTGGAGGGTAGAGGGAACAGACACTGGAGGGGAAAATGGAACAGACACTGGAGGGGAAAATGGAACAGACACTGGAGGGGAAAATGGAACAGACACTGGAGGGGAAAATGGAACAGACACTGGAGGGGTAGAGGGAACAGGCACTGGAGGGTAGAGGGAGCAGACACTGGAGGGGTAGAGGGAACAGACACTGGAGGGTAGAGGGAACAGACACTGGAGGGGAAAATGGAACAGACACTGGAGGGTAGAGGGAACAGACACTGGAGGGGAAAATGGAACAGACACTGGAGGGGAAAATGGAACAGACACTGGAGGGTAGAGGGAACAGACACTGGAGGGGAAAATGGAACAGACACTGGAGGGGTAGAGGGAACAGACACTGGAGGGTAGAGGGAACAGACACTGGAGGGTAGAGGGAACAGACACTGGAGGGGAAAATGGAACAGACACTGGAGGGGTAGAGGGAACAGACACTGGAGGGTAGAGGGAACAGACACTGGAGGGGAAAATGGAACAGACACTGGAGGGGTAGAGGGAACAGACACTGGAGGGTAGAGGGAACAGACACTGGAGGGGAAAATGGAACAGACACTGGAGGGGAAAATGGAACAGACACTGGAGGGGAAAATGGAACAGACACTGGAGGGGAAAATGGAACAGACACTGGAGGGGTAGAGGGAACAGACACTGGAGGGGTAGAGGGAACAGACACTGGAGGGTAGAGGGAACAGACACTGGAGGGTAGAGGGAACAGACACTGGAGGGTAGAGGGAACAGACACTGGAGGGGAAAATGGAACAGACACTGGAGGGGTAGAGGGAACAGACACTGGAGGGTAGAGGGAACAGACACTGGAGGGGTAGAGGGAACAGACACTGGAGGGTAGAGGGAACAGACACTGGAGGGTAGAAGGAACAGACACTGGAGGGTAGAGGGAACAGACACTGGAGGGGAAAATGGAACAGACACTGGAGGGGAAAATGGAACAGACACTGGAGGGGAAAATGGAACAGACACTGGAGGGTAGAGGGAACAGACACTGGAGGGGAAAATGGAACAGACACTGGAGGGGAAAATGGAACAGACACTGGAGGGGTAGAGGGAACAGACACTGGAGGGTAGATGGAACAGACACTGGAGGGGTAGAGGGAACAGACACTGGAGGGTAGAGGGAACAGACACTGGAGGGTAGAAGGAACAGACACTGGAGGGTAGAAGGAACAGACACTGGAGGGGTAGAGGGAACAGACACTGGAGGGGTAGAGGGAACAGACACTGGAGGGTAGAGGGAACAGACACTGGAGGGGAAAATGGAACAGACACTGGAGGGGTAGAGGGAACAGACACTGGAGGGGAAAATGGAACAGACACTGGAGGGTAGAGGGAACAGACACTGGAGGGGAAAATGGAACAGACACTGGAGGGGAAAATGGAACAGACACTGGAGGGGTAGAGGGAACAGACACTGGAGGGTAGAGGGAACAGACACTGGAGGGGTAGAGGGAACAGACACTGGAGGGGTAGAGGGAACAGGCACTAGAGGGGTAGAGGGAACAGGCACTAGAGGGGTAGAGGGAACAGGCACTAGAGGGGTAGAGGGAACAGGCACTAGAGGGGTAGAGGGACCTGGAGGGGTAGAGGGACCTGGAGGGGTAGAGGGAACTGGAGGGGTAGAGGGAACTGGAGGGGTACAGGGAACAGACGCTCGAGAGGACAGGCACTGGAGGGTAGAGTTGGCAGGAATAAGATAATTAGATAATTATTAATGTGCTTTATTCATAATTTGATTTAAAAATGCAATTTTACAGCCAAGCCATTAGCCAAGATGACTGCATCAAATTCCAACCTTGAAACCTACAAAGCCATAATCCTTCTTGGCGGTCCAGCCAAGAGCACCAGGTTCCGGCCATTGAGCATGGACCAGCCTAAGCCGCTATTCTCAATCGGCGGTTATCCAATAATTTATCATCACGTTGAGGCCTGCTCAAAAGTGCCCGGCATGAAGGAGATCCTGCTCATCGGCTATTATCCTCGGGAACAGTTCTGCCATTTTGTAGACGAATGCCAACAGCAATTTGGTATCAAGATTCGCTACCTGCAAGAGTTCACCCCGTTGGGCACCGCGGGCGGTCTGTTCCATTTTCGCGATCAGATCATGAGCGGCGAGCCGGCCGCATTCTTTGTCATGAACTCGGACGTGTGCTGCGATTTCCAACTGGATGATATGCTGGCTAAGCATAGGCCCGGCACTTTTACGATAATGTGCACAGAGGCCACTAGGTCGCAAAGTGTGGAGTATGGATGTGCAGTGATTGACAGGTCTACTGATGAGGTGACGGATTTTGTTGATTTTGGTGATTGTACTGGGATAGACATTTGGATAGAATGTGTGATAGATATTGGATAGAAATCAAATAAAAGTTCTAATCGAAATTCAAAAAATCGAAATAGTGTACTCGTTCATAATGGTTCCCAAGTACTCTTGAGCATTCTGCTTCTCCCTCAGATTTTGCACTACGTCGAAAAACCGGCCACCTTTGTCAGCAACATGATCAACTGCGGACTGTACATCCTCTCGCCCAGCATCTTCGTTCATTTGAAGGCCGCCGTTAAGGCTCACTATGATAGGCACTTCAAGTGAGTGTCTGTCTGTCTGTCTGTCTGTTTGTCTGTCTGTCTGTCTGTCTGTCTGTCTGTGTCTGTCTCTCTGTGTGTCTGTCTGTCTGTCTGTCTGTCTGTCTGTCTGTCTGTGTCTGTCTCTCTGTGTGTCTGTCTGTCTGTGTGCCTGTCTATCTGTCTGTCTGTGTGCCTGTCTGTCTGTCTGTCTGTCTGTCTGTTTGTCTGTCTGTCTGTCTGTCTGTCTGTCTGTCTGTCTGTGTCTGTCTCTCTGTGTGTCTGTCTGTCTGTCTGTCTGTCTGTCTGTCTGTCTGTGTCTGTCTCTCTGTGTGTCTGTCTGTCTGTGTGCCTGTCTATCTGTCTGTCTGTGTGCCTGTCTGTCTGTCTGTCTGTCTGTCTGTTTGTCTGTCTGTCTGTCTGTCTGTCTGTCTGTCTGTCTGTGTCTGTCTCTCTGTGTGTCTGTCTGTCTGTCTGTCTGTCTGTCTGTCTGTCTGTCTGTCTGTCTGTGTCTGTCTCTCTGTGTGTCTGTATGTCTGTGTGCCTGTCTATCTGTCTGTCTGTGTGCCTGTCTGTCTGTCTGTCTGTCTGTCTGTCTGTCTGTCTGTCTGTCTGTCTGTCTGTCTGTCTGTCTGTCTGTCTGTCTGTCTGTCTGTCTGTCTGTCTGTCTGTCTGTCTGTCTGTCTGTCTGTCTGTCTGTCTGTCTGTGTCTGTCTGTCTGTCTGTCTGTCTGTCTGTCTGTCTGTCTGTCTGTCTGTCTGTCTGTGTCTGTCTGTCTGTCTGTCTGTCTGTCTGTCTGTCTGTCTGTCTGTCTGTCTGTCTGTCTGTCTGTCTGTCTGTCTGTCTTTCTGTCTGTCCGCACTGCCAACCCCGATCCGCCGTCGCCCCCACAGTTTCGACCTCTCCAACCAGTGCAGCGAGTCAGTGCACATGGAGAAGGAGGTGTTCCAACCGTTGGCCAACCAGCACTGCCTGTTTGCCTACGTGACCAAACGATTCTGGAGTCAAGTGAAATCTGCCGGGTTCCTTTTTGTTACAGTATTCTTTTTGTTTACGCAATAGTAGTTGCTCGTGGTCTAGCAACTTAGGGGCATTAATGGAATTTTCATGGCTTATTTGTGTCCCGTTTCTAAGCCAGGCATATTGATTTGCACGCTTCATTTTTATTTGATGAGTTTGGAGTTGCACTGCACTACCTAATGTCAATTTGTTGATTTAGATGAATTTTGAGCATTGAAGGCTCCTTTTGGGGCGCCATTTCATGTGAAGGGGTGCCGTTTCATAACACAGGGCGCCAAATTATGTAAAGAGGCGCCATCTTAGTAGTGGAAAGCGCCATCTCAGTAGTGGAAAGCGCCAATTTTTGTGAGTGGGCGCCATTTCTATACGAATAGTGTGAGCGTGTCCATGTACTTTCGCCAGTCTCAATTTATTAACAAACTCCATGGAATCCAATTATCACCTCCGTCTGACTGACTAATTTTATTACCCTATTATAATTGGTTGATAATTACAGAGCCGCGATCTACGCCAATAGGCACGTGCTGGACTTGTACAGAAGCAGCCACCCCACCTGGCTGGCCGCACCTGATAGGGCGGGACCGCGCCTAATTGGCGACGTGTACATCCACCCCAGCGCCAGCGTGAGCCCAACGGCCGTGCTGGGCCCCAACGTGTCTATCGATCGGTACGCCACCATTGGTGAGGGCGTCCGCCTGCGCGACTGCATCGTGCTGCAGGGCGGCGTCATCAGAGAGCACGCCTGCGTCATGTTCAGCGTGATCGGCACAGAGGCCAGCATAGGCGAATGGGCCCGAATCGAGGGCACACCGACCGATCCGAATCCGAATAAACCGTTTGCCAAAATTGAGACCCTGGAATTGTTTAACGAACGAGGCCAGCTGAACCCGTCCTGCACCGTGATTGGCTCCCACGTGGAGGTGCCAGCGGAGGTGATTGTGCGAAATTCCATTGTACTGCCGCACAAGGAGTTGGATAGAAGCTATCGCAATCAGATTATCATGTGAAATTGGAGGTTGACAAGATTTATTAATAACTTAATCCTCTCCAGATACTACTGTTGGCAATTTGGTTGGTTCAGTAGTGTGTTTAGAATAATATTTTTGGCCTTAGCACGCAAATCTTTTTATCAAGTTTACAGTTTTTCCTCTATCCAATAGATGGTCATTTTGAATTTTTATTTATTGATAAACATGTAAACAATATTCCTACTGAGCTTCTCCAGGTGAGTTGCTTCTTATTCTTCTGCTGCTGCTGTTGTTGTTGCCAAGTGCCTTTGTGTTTTTATATATTTTTTTCACCTTTCTTCTATCACATTCTCATTTCTTAATCCTCCTATTTTTTGTTTTACTTAATAGCCTGCTTCACTTTGGCATTAAAGTGACGCGATCAATTATTGGTTTTGAGTTATACAAATTCATCATTATGTACGGATTAAATGTGCCTATCAAATCAAACTACAAGGTTTCTATACTTCACAAAATGTACTTTTGTTTATTCAATACTTGCGGGTCTGGCCATAGACCATAGAAGAACTTTTTATACCATTATACAAGGATTGGTCACTATATATCAATACAAGGCAAGGTTTCCTATCCAATCAAATTGAAAATTTTCATTCTGTCTTCTGTGTTGATTATTTTTTTACAACAATAATATTTAAAAAAAACAGTGATAGTAAAGTCACGTACAAAATAAATTTATCATAAATGTTTTTAGTTCGCTGTTAGTAATTCAAAATTTTGCTGTTTATTAATAATCCATATACTAAATATTATAATCTGAATTTCGCAACCAGCTGCCACCGTAAATAAAATATATTATGATATTTTAATTCAATTTATTGTAGATCACACATTTTCTTCTCTGAAATGAAAATTTGATTTCACAGAAATTAATGAGAAGCATAAGTTGAGAAAATATTGGGTTTAACTGTTTGCTTCGATTTTACATAATGAGTATAATATCTCATATATATAGATATAAATGTGCATTTAGTAAATAAGAATAGTAGTACAGAATATATATATATATATATAGCTCAAATATACAATGCAGAACTGTATAAGAATATTTGATAAACCATAAAACAAAGGACAGACAGAGAAATACGCGTACAGCTCAATTTGGGAGGCTGGGGATCTTGGAGGCTGGACCAGCAACTGAGGATCTTGGAGGCTGGACCAGCAACTGAGGATCTTGGAGGCTGGCCCAGCAACTGAGGATCTGGGAGGCTGGACCAGCAACTGAGGATCTTGGAGGCTGGACCAGCAACTGAGGATCTTGGAGGCTGGCCCAGCAACTGAGGATCTGGGAGGCTGGACCAGCAACTGAGGATCTGGGAGGCTGGACCAGCAACTGAGGATCTGGGAGGCTGGCCCAGCAACTGAGGATCTGGGAGGCTGGCCCAGCAACTGAGGATCTGGGAGGCTGGCCCAGCAACTGAGGATCTGGGAGGCTGGCCCAGCAACTGAGGATCTTGGAGGCTGGACCAGCAACTGAGGATCTTGGAGGCTGGACCAGCAACTGAGGATCTGGGAGGCTGGCCCAGCAACTGAGGATCTGGGAGGCTGGACCAGCAACTGAGGATCTGGGAGGCTGGCCCAGCAACTGAGGATCTGGGAAGCTGGCCCAGCAACTGAGGATCTGGGAGGCTGGCCCAGCAACTGAGGATCTGGGAGGCTGGCCCAGCAACTGAGGACCTGGGAGGCTGCCAGCCCAGCAACTGAGGATCTGGGAGGCTGGCCCAGCAACTGAGGATCTGGGAAGCTGGCCCAGCAACTGAGGATCTGGGAAGCTGGCCCAGCAACTGAGGACCTGGGAGGCTGGACCAGCAACTGAGGATCTGGAAGGCTGGTGGCCCAGCAACTGAGGATCTGGGAAGCTGGCCCAGCAACTGAGGATCTGGGAAGCTGGCCCAGCAACTGAGGATCTGGGAAGCTGGCCCAGCAACTGAGGATCTGAGAGAATGCACAGGGTCATGAAAAGAGTTACAACACATGACAACTATCAGACATTAAAATATAATTAACATGGGCGCAAAAGTTTGTCTGAGCAAAACAAGTACCATTAAACAGACAAACAAATAATGTATTTTATTGTTCTGATTGTGACACCGAAACTCGATAGGCAGTCCGTATCCATGACAACGGACGCAGGAGACATGTAAATTCTAGGCAGGAACAGAGTCGAAGAGAGAAAAAACAGGACAAATAGCTTCAGAAGAGTATGCCAGGTTACCGTAACAACAAATGCCAAAAATAACAACATAAATAATATAATTAAATAAATAACAACACACAATTTGTGCGCATCTTATGCTACTAACAAACGCATTTTTCGTTAACCGCGAGTAGTATAACAAGGGAAACAGGAAAATGAATCAGAATTTGTTATGCGAAAGCATGAAATGAATCCATTAGAATAAATGAAAACAAAACTAATGGAAATGTTTGCAAAGAGAGAAAAATAATGGATAGGTCTCGTGCATACTACTTAGATTAAATTATCTGCGTTGTTTTTTGGAAGTCAAAGAAATGAATGGCATGTGTCAGTAGCTTGTCATGGCTTGCTGGCGGAATTATAACATTTATACTAATTGAAAATATGGCAGTAAACACAAAATATTAGGAATGAGATTTTTTGTCCAAAGTGGGTGGACATCATACAAGCCGATAGCTATAAAATTGGGACTAGATCTGACCATTGGGTTAACATCGAATTAATAAGTAAGTCATGATTCAGAGCATTGAACAGTAGAGCTTAATAAGTAGTCAAAGGTGCAGAACTCGTGTCCAAACAGATTATGCATCAGAAACCTCCAACTCCATGCCATGAAGAAAAATTCGCCTTTGAAAAGATATTTTCTCAACATATCGGTAGGTGCTATTTGAAACTAAGCAACTTAACAGCAACTTAAAAAAACAATTTTTCTAAAGAAATTTGTTTTTTAAAGTTGCTATCGAAACATCTCAACGGTAGATTGCTTGAATTTTTTTATTAGGAACATTCGCTCTAAAGTTATCAATTATACATATCGGTAGTCAATTTTTGGAAAAAAAGTCTTACAGGGATATTTTTCTTTAAGTTCACCCACATCAAGCTATTATCGCTACATATCGGTAGTAGGTTATTGCAACAACCTTAAATAGAGAATTTTTTCTTAGATCTCACCCACATTAAAGCTATTATCGCAACATATCGGTAGTCAATGGGTTCCGAATCCGAAAATCAATATTTACTGTGCATATGCATAGTTCACGACAAATACAAACACTACACATAGATCTCGATGTTAAAAAGTACTCTGAAAACGCGCAGAGAAGCTAGTCCAGCTCCCAGCTGAACAGGTGGTGCTTGATCAGCATGTCGCGCACGTCCTCACGAATGCCCACCTTGGTGTCCTTGGTCACCTTGCCTTTGGGCAGCTCGTAAAGAATGTTTAATCGGAATGCGAACTGGGCCAGCAGTCTGCGAGTGGGGGGGGAATTCGGGCATTGAGTTGTCCTCAATATTGGTCACTGATTCACTGCTTACTATTGGTCACTTATTCAAATCAGTTATTGGTCACTAAGTCAGTTTTTGGTCACTGATTCACTGTCATTATTGGTCACTGATTCACTGTCATTATTGGTCACTGATTCCCTGTCATTATTAGTCACTGATTCACTGTCACTATTGGTCCCTGATTCACCGTCATTATTGGTCACTGATTCACTGTCACTATTGGTCACTGATTCACCGTCATTATTGGTCACTGATTCACTGTCATTATTAGTCACTGATTCACTGTCACTATTGGTCACTGATTCACAGTCATTATTGGTCACTGATTCACTGTCACTATTGGTCACTGATTCACTGTCACTATTGGTCACTGATTCACAGTCATTATTGGTCACTGATTCACTGTCACTATTGGTCACTGATTCACTGTCATTATTGGTCACTGATTCACTGTCACTATTGGTCACTGATTCACTGTCACTATTGGTCACTGATTCACTGCTTACTATTGGTCACTGATTCACTGCTTACTATTGGTCACTGATTCACTGCTTACTATTGGTTACTGATTCACTGCTTACTATTGGTTACTGATTCACTGCTTACTATTGGTCACTGATTCACTGCTTACTATTGGTCACTGATTCACTGCTTACTATTGGTCACTGATTCACTGCTTACTATTGGTCACTGATTCACTGCTTACTATTAGTCACTGATTCACTGTCACTTTTGGTCACTGATTCACTGTCACTATTGGTCACTTATTCAATTCAGTTATTGGTCACTGATTCACTGTCATGTCACTGATTTCCTGTCATTATTGGTCACTGACTCACTGTCTTTATTGGTCACTGATTCACTGCTTACTATTGGTTACTGATTCACTGTCACTATTGGTCACTTATTCAATTCAGTTATTGGTCACTGATTCACTGTCATGTCACTGATTTCCTGTCATTATTGGTCACTGACTCACTGTCTTTATTGGTCACTGATTCACTGCTTACTATTGGTCACTGATTCACTGCTTACTATTAGTCACTGATTCACTGTCACTTTTGGTCACTGATTCACTGTCACTATTGGTCACTTATTCAATTCAGTTATTGGTCACTGATTCACTGTCATGTCACTGATTTCCTGTCATTATTGGTCACTGACTCACTGTCTTTATTGGTCACTGATTCACTGCTTACTATTGGTTACTGATTCACTGCTTACTATTGGTCACTGATTCACTGTCACTATTGGTTACTGATTCACTGCTTACTATTGGTCACTTATTCAATTCAGTTATTGGTCACTGATTCACTGTCATGTCACTGATTTCCTGTCATTATTGGTCACTGATTCACTGTCAATATTGGTCACTGATTCACTGTCATTATTGGTCACTGATTCACTCACTGTCATTATTGGTCACTGAAACAAACAGCGAACTCACCTAAGCTCACACTTGATCTGCACCCAGCCCGGGCTGCGCAGAAACGACCAAGAGTGGTACCATTTCTTAACCACATCTTCGCAGCTGCAGAGCGCCTCAAGCCACAGATGAAGCACCTGTTCATTGAGGCCGTAGCACATTAGGGAACGAAATTTGACGTCCATCTGAGCGTGAGCGGCGTCATGAGTCAGATTTACCGTCTGCACCGCCTGCGTGGGATAATTGAAGATTACTAATAAGTCAGGTAATTATCCCAACTGAAATCCCCATTCTCCCAGGTAATTATCCCAACTGAAATCCCCATTCTCCCAGGTAATTATCCCAACTGAAATCCTCATTCTGTCAGGTAATAATTCCAACTGAAATCCCCATTCTCTCAGGTAATTATCCCAACTGAAATCCCCATTCTGTCAGGTAATTATCCCAACTGAAATCCCCATTCTGTCAGGTAATTATACCAACTGAAATCCCCATTCTCCCAGGTAATTATCCCAACTGAAATCCCCATTCTGTCAGGTAATTATCCCAACTGAAATCCCCATTCTGTCAGGTAATTATCCCAACTGAAATCCTCATTCTTTCAGGTAATTAATAAACACCCAAACCGCACTCACACGATACAGAATCTCCTCAGGAGTGAGCACCTTCCCGTCCTCATCCAGACGGAAGGTTTTACACAACACCAGCCTCGAATACACGGAGTTGAAGTCCTTCTCAACCTCCTTGGCCGAGGCCTCCTCGACAAACAGCCAGGGGTGCGCTGTGCCGCCCAGCAGGTGACTGCGCTTCAATCCGTGCTCAAACACCTCCTTGAATGCCGGACAGAACACCCCCCTCACCAGATCCGTGATGCCCTCATTCACCGAATCGTCCCCAGCTGATGAATAGTCTTTCGAACGTTCGTCGAGTAGCTCAACAAACTTAGCGGGGAACCAGCCTCGAAGGCCATTGAGTTCGCCAACCCAGCAGTGCTCGTCCCGCATTGAGATCACGGTGATGATGTCGTTCTTGCGGAACCCCAGCTCGTCATCGTCGTGACGCTCAAAGTCGAGCAGAGCTTTCACTCGCCTGCGGCGACCTCTGGCCACCTGGAGTGGATTCATTAGATTCTTTGAAACTCTCAAGTATTTTCTTAGAAAAAATATACGAGTATATATCATTCTAAAACTCTACTAAGTTTTCCTAGAAATCTAAACAAATTCTTATAGAAACATTTTTAAATCCTAGAAACTTAGCAATAAGCAATCGTTTGAAAATCTTAATTCTTAAGAGCTTCGTAGCAATTGAATTTTTTAAACAATCAAAGATGTTTAAAAATACCCCGATTCAAAGAAATTCTAGAATTCTTAGAAATCAAAACGATTCTTCGAAATCTGTAAGATTCATGGATACCAAAAGATTCTTAGAAAGCAAAAAAATCTTCGAGACCAAAAAAGATTTTTAGAAATCTACTAAAAATTTTTATAAACCAAAAGATTCTTAGAAATCAAAAAGGATTCTTAAAAATCAAAAAGATTCTTAGAAATCAAAAAGATTCTTAGAAATCAAAAAAGGTTCTAAGAAATCAAGAAATATTGTTAGAAATCAAAAGATTCTTAGAAATCAAAAAAAAAATTTTAGAAATCAAGAAAGATTCTTAAAAATCAAGAAGATTCCTAAAAATCAAGAAAGATTCTTAGAAATCGAAAAGATTCTTAGAAATCAAGAGAGATTTTTAGAAATCAAGAAATATTCTTAGAAATCGAAAAGATTCTTAGAAATCAAGAAAGATTCTTAGAAATCAAAAAAATATTCCTAGAAATCAAGAAAGAGTCTTAGAAATCAAAAAAATATTCCTAGAAATCAAGAAAGATTTTTAGATATCAAAAAAGATTCTTAGAAATCAAGAAAGATTCTTAGAAATCAAAAAATATTCCTAGAAATCAAGAAAGATTCTTAGAAATCAAAAAATATTCCTAGAAATCAAGAAAGATTCTTAGAAATCAAAAAAGATTCTTAGAAATCAAAAAAAGATTCTTAGAAATCAAAAAAGATTCTTAGAAATCAAAAAAGATTCTTAGAAATCAAAAAAGATTCTTAGAAACCAAACAAGATTTTTAAAAATCATAAAAAGATTTTTTGAAAAAAAACTTATTCTTAAAAATATACACAATGAATATTTTACACAATGAAAATATTAACAAAAATCTTAGAATTCTTAGAAACAAACATTTTTTAACAAGAAAAAGCTTCTTACAAACCGAAAGATCATTTTAAAGAACACGAAAAAACAAGGGATTCTTAGAAATCTGACTCGTTATGATTAGTTAAAACAAAATCAGCCCATTTTCAAACCTGAACATAGTGCTCCAGGTCCTGGGCGTGGCTCTCCAGTCCATAGTCAGCCTGCAGCACTATATTGGAGTGCTTTGCATCGTGCTGCTTGAAGTGCCGACCAATCTGATGAATGGCATCGCGCAGAGTCACCAGCAGTTCTGTTTGGCGAACATTCTTCGCCTTCTCCTGATCCTCTGGCGACCCGGGGCCGCCAACTCCGTTGCTCTCGCTGCCCCATAGCAACGAGGAGATGACGAAGCGGGACCGAGCAATCTGCCGCTTGTTCAGCTTCTGTGGTGCCGGTTGGATAAGATTAAAGCGCATCTTGCGTCACTTAATGAATTAGAATTACATTTTACGACAAACCCAAATGGAAGATAGATAAGCCTCACCTGTTTAGGCAAATTAGGCACCGAATGGATGCTGATAATGCCGCCTTCATCAGCCATTAGGGCGGCGGTGAACCGACCACGCAAGGCTGTCACAGTCGACTGATTGATAGGCAGACAGATTCTGCTGTTCAGGGCCTCCAGCAGGCAGTCGATATCGCCTATTCTTGTCGGGGCCGAGGACAAGCAGTTGAAAATCTCTGCCGTGTTTTCTAAACTTTTCAACTCGGCTTCCTGGTAATCAATGAATGAACAGAATAGAAAGGTTTTCTTCTTCTAGCAGATCTCTTCTTATATAGATTTTATTCTCCGGAATTGAGCTGGTCTGCTCTGTACTGGCAGCTCGTCTCACACTTCACCGCCCACTCCCTACACATGCGCGAAAGTACAAACACACGGTGACGACAAAATTCCCTCAACTCCTTAATCCCCATTCTCTTTCCGCTCTTAGTACGAGTATCTGTCTCTGTTTTATCTGCCAGTATAGCTGACTTTACTCCAAGAGAAAGAAAACTAAGCTAAATAAATTTCACCCACACAATATACCCGCTTTATTGTTTAGCGGTAGAGCCTTAGAGAAAGAAAAATTACTAAAACTACACTACTTTCAGTAGCTCGGAAAAATCTAATTTTCATGCCTAAACGACGAAGTCATATTACAAATGTATGTTTTTGGTTTTCTGGCCATAAAAATCTCAAGGAACAAACCGCGGTAGGGGTTATAAAACAATATTATGACCTTTGGGCAATAAAAAGTTGAAAATCGGATTAACAACCTGTGTTGCCGCCTTCAAGGATCTTGTGAACTAACTGAACTTGAGTTCAGATTTTTTTCTGAAGTTTTGAGCCTATTGAACATTTGCAACAATATTAGCTGTTCTGATTCCTTTGCTACTATTCTACACTTAGCCTACCAGTTGCATCTCTGTAGCTTCAAATCTCATTCTCGAGGCTTCAACTCTGACCTTTTCAGCATCAAATCTCATCCTTGAGGCTTCAACTCTGACCTTTTCAGCTTCAAATCTCATCCTTGAGGCTTCAACTCTGACCTTTTCAGCTTCAAATCTCATCCTTGAGGCTTCAACTCTGACCTTTTCAGCTTCAAATCTCACCCTTGAGGCTTCAACTCTGACCCTTTCAGCTTCAAATCTCATCCTTTAAGCTTCAACTCTGACCGTTCAGCTTCAAATCTCATCCTTTAAGCTTCAACTCTGACCGTTCAGCTTCAAATCTCATCCTTTAAGCTTCAACTCTGACCCTTTCAGCTTCAAATCTCATCCTTTAAGCTTCAACTCTGACCGTTCAGCTTCAAATCTCATCCTTTAAGCTTCAACTCTGACCCTTTCAGCTTCAAATCTCATCCTTTAAGCTTCAAATCTCATCCTGTTAGCTTTAAATCTCGTCCTTTTAGCTTCAAATCTCATCCTTGAGGCTTCAAATCTCATCCTTTTAGTTTCAAATCTCATTCTTGAGGCTTCAAATCTCATCCTTTCAGCTTCAAATCTCATCCTTTCAGCTTCAAATCTCATCCTTTCAGCTTCAAATCTCATCCTTGAGGCTTCAAATCTCATTCTTGAGGCTTCAAATCTCACTATTTCAGCTTCAAATCTCATGCCCCACATAAAACGTGAGAAAAAGGAGTAAAAAAGCTTACATGCAGTTTCAAAATGGCCACCGTAGTCTGGAACAGCACTATGGAGCCTTCGCAGAAGAACTGATCCCACACTCGCAGCAGGATCCGTACCGGCAGTACACCGGCGAAGAGAGTGAGAAACCAGTGCAGAGTGATGAGTGACAGCTCTGAGGGTTGGGTTGAGCACACTTGGGTTAATTTTGAGTTGCGAATATGGTCAGATCTGCCATTTTATCAGCTAGCAATGCCATTTTATCAGCTATCAGCTAGCCATTTTATCAGCTAGCAATGCCATTTTGCCAGCTAACAATGTCATCTTGCCAGTTAGCTCTAACGTACAACGCCCACACACAATCCAGTTACCGATTCAACTAAGAACAGCTTAACTCAACTGGGATTTTCCAGAGTAGACTTTAGTAAAATAGTTGGATTTTTTCAGGTCACACAACTGAATAAATACTTGCAGCTAACTAAACTCCTTCTCTGACTGACAGTAACCTAATAGCACTATTTTAAAGCGTATTAATGCCACAGGAAATTTAATACATGAATGAGTTATAATCGCTCACACTACGACCTAACCATTAAAGTGCCAGCCAAAAAGTACGAAAATAAAAACTTTTGCTCCAGAAAAGGAAGTTCAATATTTTATAGCAAGCAATTTTTTAATCACTCTTACATTTACGAGTAAAGCAAACTTTTAGAAAACGAAGGATTCTAACTGAAGTAGATTTCCAAGAATCGAAATCAATTGAAAATACTGCTACAATACTACTACACTTCAATACTACTACTATTGTATGTACTACTACTACAACTACTACTACCACTACTACTACTATTGCTACTACTACTACTACTACTACTACTACTACTACTACTACTACTATATTGCTACTACTACTACTACTACTACCACTACTACAACTACTACTATTGCTACTACTACTACTACTACTACTACTACTACTACTATTGCTACTACTACTACTACTACTACTACAACTACTACTACCACAACAACAACTACTACTACTACTACTATTGCTACTACTACTACTACTACTACTACTACTACTACTACTATTGCTACTACTACTACTACTACTACTACTACTACTACTACTACTACTACTACTACTACTACTACTATTGCTACTACTACTACTACCACTACTACAACTACTACTATTGCTACTACTACTACTACTACTACTACTACTACTACTACTACTACTACTACTACTACTATTGCTACTACTACTACTACTACTACTACTACTACTACTACTACTACTATATTGCTACTACTACTACTACTACCACTACTACAACTACTACTATTGCTACTACTACTACTACTACTACTACTACTACTACTACTACTACTACTATTGCTACTACTACTACTACTACTACTACAACTACTACTACCACAACAACAACTACTACTACTACTACTACTACTACTACTACCACTACTACTACTATTGCTACTACTACTACTACTACTACCACAACAACAACTACTACTACTATTGCTACTACTACTACTACTACTACTACTACTACTACTACTACTACTACTACTACTACTACTACTATATTGCTACTACTACTACTACTACTACCACTACTACAACTACTACTATTGCTACTACTACTACTACTACTACTACTACTACTACTATTGCTACTACTACTACTACTACTACTACTACAACTACTACTACCACAACAACAACTACTACTACTACTACTATTGCTACTACTACTACTACTACTACTACTACTACTACTACTACTACTACTACTACTACTACTACTATTGCTACTACTACTACTACTACTACTACCACTACTACAACTACTACTATTGCTACTACTACTACTACTACTACTACTACTACTACTACTACTACTACTATTGCTACTACTACTACTACTACTACTACTACTACTACTACTACTACTATATTGCTACTACTACTACTACTACTACCACTACTACAACTACTACTATTGCTACTACTACTACTACTACTACTACTACTACTACTACTACTACTACTATTGCTACTACTACTACTACTACTACTACAACTACTACTACCACAACAACAACTACTACTACTACTACTATTGCTACTACTACTACTACTACTACTACTACTACTACTACTACTATTGCTACTACTACTACTACTACTACTACTACTACTACTACTACTACTACTACTACTACTACTATTGCTACTACTACTACTACTACTACTACCACTACTACAACTACTACTATTGCTACTACTACTACTACTACTACTACTACTACTACTACTACTACTACTATTGCTACTACTACTACTACTACTACTACTACTACTACTACTACTACTATATTGCTACTACTACTACTACTACTACCACTACTACAACTACTACTATTGCTACTACTACTACTACTACTACTACTACTACTACTACTACTACTACTATTGCTACTACTACTACTACTACTACTACAACTACTACTACCACAACAACAACTACTACTACTACTACTATTGCTACTACTACTACTACTACTACTACTACTACTACTACTACTACTACTACTACTATTGCTACTACTACTACTACTACTACTACCACTACTACAACTACTACTATTGCTACTACTACTACTACTACTACTACTACTACTACTACTACTACTACTATTGCTACTACTACTACTACTACTACTACTACTACTACTACTACCACCACTACTACTACTACTATTGCTACTACTACTACTACTACTACTACTATTGCTACTACTACTACTACTACTACTACTACTACTACTACTACTACTACTACTACTACTACTACTACTACTACTACTATTGCTACTACTACTACTACTACTACTACTACTACTACTACTACTACTACTACTACTACTATTGCTACTACTACTACTACTACTACTACTACTACTACTACTACTACTACTACTACTACTACTACTACTACTACTACTACTACTACTACTACTGCTGCTGCTACTCACCAATATCGTGCTCTCGCAGCAGAGCATCAATATCAGGTGCACATTCGGGCAGCAGCTCCCGCAGCACTCTCTGATCCGCCTGCACCCCAAGCAGGGTGCTGGTATAGTAGCACGCAGGCAAGTAGTCTTCAATGATGGTGGTCATCTGCCAGAACGCGTCCTCTTCTTCCATAAGCAGCAGCAGAGTGGCTGCCACCACCCCGGTGCCCTGGCAGTAGCCAATTTCCGGGTAGAGCCAGGCCAGAGCCCGAAGTATTCGACGCAGCCTGGGCACGCCGGTGCTGTAAGCGTGACTGAAGCACACGTTCGATGGCAGAGTGCGAAGCAGGTCCTAATTATGCGAGAGTGGGGGTGGCTATTTTTAAGATTAACAATATAGAATCAGGTATCAAGGTCACATTGCATGAAATGCTCGAAACTTAGTTGCATAGCAACTGGACTGACTGATCCACATAGCAACCAATATAGTATCAAAGCGACACATAGAAACCATTTGCAATCAACTGCGTCTGCGTTGCCATAGAAATATGTTTGAATTCACGTTACCAAAGCAAACAGATGGGATTCACGTGACCATAGCAACCAGTTGGGATTTACATTACCATAGCAACCAGTTGGGATTTACATTACCATAGCAACCAGTTGGGATTCACGTGAACATAGCAACCAGTTGGGATTTACATGACCATAGCAACGATTTGGAATTTTCGTTACCATAGCAACTGTTTGGGAATCGCGTTACCATAGCAACCAGTTTGAATACATGTTAACATAGCAACAAGTTTGGATTCATGCTACCATTAGCAACAAGTTTGGATTCATGTTACCATAGCAACAAGTTTGGATTCATGTTACCATTAGCAACAAGTTTGGATTAATGTTACCATTAGCAACAAGTTTGGATTAATGTTACCATTAGCAACAAGTTTGGATTAATGTTACCATAACAACAAGTTTGGATTAATGTTACCATAGCAACAAGTTTGGATTCATGTTACCATAGCAACAAGTTTGGATTAATGTTACCATAGCAACAAGTTTGGATTCATGTTACCATAGCAACAAGTTTTCTCACCTTTTCAATATGCTTCGACGTAGCCAAAGTATCCTGCGAGCTCTCTTTAACAATTTCGTTATAACTAACTGGAGATTTTCTTCTCTTCTCCAAAGCTCCACTGAGTCGAAGCCAGACCGGGCCGCGCAACGAATGCGGCACACCGGACCTCACCATGCTCTTCAGCTTGTCTGTCACCGGCAGTTTCAATGGCAGCTCGGTGGCCGGGGAACCAGCCGACACAGTGGCGGATGTCGATAGAAACGATGAGGCAGATGAAATCGACTCAGCACCGGCTGCGCCACCAAGGCTGGATGCTGAGGAGGAGGCGGTATCCTTTGTAAATGAAGCGTAGGTCAATTCGAGAAAGTTGGTCCATTTCAATCGTTCGGCTGGGTCTTCAACAAATGGAGTTGGCTGCTGTTGCTGACTGTCGTTGGACTGGGCGGCTGCGCTGGACTCCAGAGTGTCTGCCAGCGCGAAAAGAAAACAATTAATTATTTTACGGTTATCTGCTTTAACTGCTAAGATTGCGCAGCAGTTGAAAATTTAGCAAATTGCTGGGAAATTTACGGTTGAGGAGGGGAAAAACTTCGTGAGAAATCAAAGAAAATGTAATAAATGGGGAAGAACGATGAAAATTCGAGGAAGAAATAGCTGAAGATATGGGGAAGAAAGTTAAGGATATGGGGAAACTAAAAATGGGCGATGCTAAAAATCGGAGATATGGGAAAGATATAGATGGGGATTTGGGGAAGATATAGATGGGGATTTGGGGAAGATATAGATGGGGATTTGGGGAAGATATAGATGGAGATATGGGGAAGATATAGATGGGGATATGGAGAAGAAATAGATAGGGATATGGGGAAGATATAGATGGGGATATGGGGAAGATTTATATGGGGATATGGGGAAGATATAGATGGGGATATGGGGAAGATATAGATGGGGATATGGAGAAGAAATAGATGGTAATATGGGGAAGATATAGATGGGGATATAGAGAAGACATGGATGGATGGGAAAGATACAGATGGGGATATGGGGAACTCACCATCCTCTTCAATGCGAAACCCAAATTCATCATAATTATAATCCAGCTCCCCATCAGATTGTTCGCTCTAAAAATATTTCAGGTTATAACAATATAATTAATACTATTCGTTTCAATGAGATACTACTTATGACATTAAAATGAGCAGTAGTGCAAACGTACGGAATCGACGCTGAGATTGGCGAATTCCTGCGGTCGCATCGAAGGTGTCAGGGCGCTGAATGGGCCCGAAGCGACTGGGATTGATTCGTCCGTTGCTAGCATACTACTGTTCTTCGATTGTGCCTAAGTAGTCTATTTTGGATGTCAAGGTTTTTCAAAACAAGCTATCTATTAAATAAGCCCAGAAAAATGCAATTAGAGAAAAACTAAATATAAAACAATAATATACTCAGGTAATATTGCTAAAATATCTAAAGAAAATGCATAAATTACCTTGTCAGAAATCAAACTATAATACTTTTAAAAGAAATATTGGACATATGGCAATTTCTTGTGTTAGATGTAAGTAAGACACATCTATCAATAAATTTGAATTGAACAACAATTCCTTTTTTACTCTAGACTATTTAAAAGGAAATCTTAAATAAGTCTAGACTGTACAAATAATTCACGAGGCTTTTGCTGCTCAATCTTCTTAGGAACCAACTGATGAGCAGGCCATCACTCTCACACAAGATCTTGATAAGTACCGAGGGGAGAGAAGAGACGAGAGGAGAGGGGAGAGGGGAGGGGAGGGGAGAGGAGAGGGGAGATAGGAGAGAAGAGAGAGGGAGAGGGGAGGGGAGAGGGGAAAAAAGGGAGAGAGAGAGAGGAGATAGCAGAGGAGGGGGGAAGATGGAAGAAATGAGAGGAGAGAGAAAAGAGATAGAAGAAAAGAGAGGGGAGAGGGGAGAAGATATATGAGAGGCCAGAGGGGAGAGAGGAGATAGGAGGAGAGATGGGAAAGGGGGGAGGAGAGGGGAAAGAAGAGAGAGGAGAGAGAAGGGAGATGGAAGAGGGGAGATGGGAGAGGGGAGAGGGGAGAGAAGAGGGGAGAGATGAGAGGAGAGGGGAAGATCTGAGATTGGAGAGGGAAGAGGGGAAAAAGGAAAGAAGAGGGGAGAGGGAAGAGAGGAAAAGGGAGAAAAGAGGGGAGCGGGAAGAAAGGAGAGGGAGAGAAGAGGGGAGAGGGAAGAGGGGAGAGGAGAGGGGAGAGGAGAGGGAAGGGGGAAGAGAAGGGAGAGAAAAGAAGGAAGAGAAGAGATAAGAGACCAGAAGGGAGAGAGAAAAGAAGAGGGAAGAGGGGAGAAGAGAGAAAAAAGGAGAGGATAAAGAAGAGTAAGGAAGGAGAGGGGAGAAGGAGAGGGGAGAGGAGAGGGAAGGGGGAAGAGAAGGGAGAGAAAAGAAGGAAGAGAAGAGATAAGAGACCAGAAGGGAGAGAGAAAAGAAGAGGGAAGAGGGGAGAAGAGAGAAAAAAGGAGAGGATAAAGAAGAGTAAGGAAGGAGAGGGGAGAAGAGATAAGAGAGGAAAAAAGAAGGGATATATTGTAATATCAAGTTCTAATAATACTTTATTCACTATATTTATTATCAATTTCTAAATTAGATAGAAAATTATAATAAGATTTTTTGCAAACTTTTAGTTTTAGGTGTATAGAGTCTAAAGAATTTTCCAAAATTCAATCAATATAAATGTCTACTTTCTTATGGCAATAGTTAGCCCAAGTCAATTTATTTATATAAAACAAGATATAAAATATTTATTCATATATATAGAAATATTTAAACTAATCATATGATTGTAACTTTGTGCTCTAAAGTCAACCATGCATTCTATTTTATTAATGAATATGCCTGAAAGAATGACTACTTTTACTAAATTACTTTATGCTTTTTTACTTGACACTGACTACTAGAAAAGAAATAAATTAAGTTAAAATATAAATAGAGCAAATAAAATAGATCTGGCCTGGCTAGCCAATTATAAACTTAAAAAAGGAAAATGCTAAATGCAAATATAGGGATAATGATAAGATATGTTTATTATAAATTAGAATTTAGAATTTAAGGGTTGGACAGGACTGGACAGGAGTCAGGACCCACATTTTTTCGAATGGATAGGATAGGATCAGGATTGCATTTCACAGGCATGATAAACTATGGTGTATACTTATACTACTGTTCTGCGTGTTATAATGCAGAAGTAAATATTTTGATAGGTCTGTTTAAACTGCAAGTTACATTCAATATTAAATAATATTATGACAATACTGTTGATCCAATTTAACTAAAAACACTTATTTTGGTTTAAGCTGAAATGCCGCCAACTCTTTGCGTAAACTAAACGACTTTAAACAAAACGTGAGACATCAGTTGCTATTGATGAGTAACTAGTTAAGAAAAATATGAATCTAAACTTATTTATCAATATTTATGTTATTTTAAATGACTTTTATTGTTGCATTACAGAATGAAGTTCTCGATGTAAATTAGTTTAAATGCAGTTACTTCCAAGAATCTATCGCCTATTCGCCTATCGCCTATTATTGTAGAGCTACCCTTAATTATACTCGATATTTGTTATATTTGTTAATATCTAACTACCTTTTCTGAATCGAATTCTAGAAGAATCGTTTTGCTTTAAGGTCATATATATACATGTACGACATTGATTTTTTATTTTTCCCTGCTCAGAATCTTGTTATTCTGGCGTTAGTCGTTAATCTGCTGGAAAACCGTTTCTAAAAACTCTAGACGGTCTTTCAATATACATGACAATACTTTTATAAATATCGTAACTCGCATCGTAACTCGTGTAAAAATTTAACCTTTTGAACTAATACTAAATACATCGGATCATACTGGCAAAACAGGCTCCTTAAGCCTGAGCCAAATTTACTACTACTACTACTACTACTACTATCTATCTATATAAAGATAGAGCAAAGTTCAGGCTACAGAGTTCAGGCTAAAATTCTACTTCCGATAAATTTTAATCTCTTATAGCACTATGCATCCTGTGAAAAAATCTGATTCACAATCGATAAACTTTGTTTTGACCTAAAATTCCATTTGTATTCATCCTAGCATTAATTTGGCTTGAACTTTTTGTATTTGCCATTCTTAAGCAAGGAATTGGAAACTTGATATGTAGCTTATAATTGTATGCTAATGCTTGGATGTTTCCTATTCTCATTGTTAATTATGAATATTATTTTTAATTCATATGCATACCCTAAAACA
The DNA here is from genome assembly GCA_002269645.1 of Macrostomum lignano. Classification (NCBI taxonomy): domain Eukaryota; kingdom Metazoa; phylum Platyhelminthes; family Macrostomidae; genus Macrostomum; species Macrostomum lignano. The sequence continues at coordinate 415,967 of NIVC01000567.1, read as the reverse complement.
TAAACTGATCTTTCCCAATAAGAGAAGATACTGCTTAAAATTATTTTGTTGTCATTTCTCTGCTATGTTACTATGAATAGTTGTAGAATTATTTTGGAAATTTTGCGTCTATTTATATCATTATGCTGAGATTTTATTTTCATTTTCTACTTAGGAGGCATAAAATTCAAGTTGGTCGAATTATACAGCTAATCTAAGTAGGCCAATGATTTGGATGTCTAAAATGAAATTCAATATAGCTAAAATACCCCTATTGAGAAATATATTAACATAATACTATATTAACATGACACTTTTGAGGCGTTGAAGTTAAAGGCCTTTATTGAGTTTTTTATTTAGCCATACCATTTTTTCTTGATATATTTTCATTACATTCAAAACATTTCTTACAATTGCTTTTATTTAAAGAAAAAATGAAACATTGTTGTTTCTATCAAACAATATTTTCTGCAGCTCCTTGGAAATAATATATAAATAAAATGCGCCTTATTAACGAAAAAACTGTAGCCAAACTATGCCAGACTCGCCATAGCAGTCGCGAGGGCTTTCTACAATACTACCAGCCTCAGGAGCAGTGCTCAAAATGCCGCACAAACACAACTGCTAATGCCAAGAGGCAGTTCTTTCGTCTGTGTGGAAACATGCTGTACCGTTTCGATCCAACAGATGCCGGAGTGCCGGCTTCTAACAGTCGAAAGGCTCGGGGCGTTCTGCTGCTTGTTGGTCACGTGGTTGAGCCGTTTAGCGAGAGTGACCAACGCTGCGACACTGGTAATAAAATCAATTCCATAATCTCCCGTATGAGAATCGCCTGTCAACCTCCAATCTCCCATCTGAGAATTGCCTGTCAACCTCCAATCTCCCATCTGAGAATTGCCTGTCAACCTCCAATATCCCATCTGAGAATTGCCTGTCAACCTCCAATCTCCCATCTGAGAATTGCCTGTCAACCTCCAATATCCCATGAGACTGAAAGGTCGGGGGTTCGATTCTCGACCCTCTCGGAACAATTTGTGTCCTTGAGCAAGACACTTAACTCTGCATTGCTTCAGTTCACCCAGCTGTAAAATGGGTGCCAGCATTAGCTGGGGTAATTGAGGGTGTGTGTGGCGACGGCCCAGTCCTTGGACTGAACAGCCGTACGCAGCCTTCAGATGCGCCACGCAATGGCTGCGGCTGAGCTGTCGGTTGCACATCTGGCCATTAGGGCAGGTTTAATTAATTATTATTATTATTGATCAACATTTTCCATTACACAACAATTTTCAACAGAACCGGGTGCCCAAGCTTTATCAGGTGACAATCAAACCGAAGAAGAGTCGCCCAGCTTTGCCATAACCTGGTCAGACAGCTGGACAGTTGATTCGGACATTCCCGCATGCTGCCGGCTGGCCAATAGGCGGCATGTGTTCACCTCATCCTCTGCCGAGGAGGCCGCCCTGTGGATCCGGGCAATCATAGCGGCATCGCCAGAGTGCGTATCAAGCAGAACGGAGTTTCTGAGCTCTCAGCTGAGTCAGCTGACCGGAGAGATTCTTGGAAACGCGCCAGACTCTGAAGAATTATCAATTGAACACGCGGATAAAAATGCTACTAAAAGTAGTAGTAGTAACAGTGATAGTATACCTGTTGAACTGACCAGACGAAATCCGTTCGATAACGTTAGAAACATTGTGCCATCTAAACCGCTGGGTGCGGCAGGTGGCGGCGGTGGCGAATTCTCGGCGTTGTTGACGCGTCAGCTGGACACGGTGCTGCAGATGATGCTGCAGGCTGAGCGACTGGCTACGGAAAAACAATCTGGAGAGAATTGAGCCAGCCAGTGTTTGTGAAGTACGTAGCTCGTTTAACAAAGATTTTGCTTCCCAAACTATTCATCCCAGCATACAAGAAAGTAAGTTGTTTATGCAGACTTTTTAATTAGTTTGCTAACATCGATACCATATCAAACCTCATTTGCTTTTTATGCACTTTTTTAATCCTGGCCTTTTTCCAAAATACTTGCTTTTATTTGTTCTGCAGTAACTAATGCTACTGCTTTTAATTTTAAAAGTTTTTTTTCAATTCAAATGCTTCCGATAAAAAAATTGTGGCAATTTTTTTCAAAAAGACTAATTTCAAACGTTTCTTATTTCTGTATTTGTTTTATTAATATTCGTTCGCTTTTTTCTATACAGTTTTTTACAGCCTTACTACTGAACTAATAGTGGTACATATCAAGTATTAAAGTGTAGTTTTAAAAGGTTATTTTCGTTTGTTTCTAACTCCATATTCATTCCGGTTCTTTTTAAATCATTTATTTTTATTCGGATAGCTAATTTTCATTTTTGTTAAATTCCTATACCTGCGGTGTGCACAGAGCTTGAAAAATAATTACATTCAAAACAGCAAACTAAAATTTGAAATTTAAACTGCTAAACACCATAAAGCACTTATCTAATTATTTATTATAATTGGTTGTTTTAATTGCTTGAACTGCAGATAAGACAAAACTTGTTTATAATTCAGTAAGCACTATAGAAAGCATTGACCTGAATTTTGTCTAGAGTACAAGCGGCTTATAAGGATCAAATCTAATTAATTCTGAACCGTCTCATGTAGACTTCAACTTGAACCTGGCAAGTGACAACTGACCGCGCGGGGTTGCTATTTCCTTGACGTCACAGCAAGCCTTGACTCCTATACTCCTAGCTTAACGATCCGGTGGCAACTTTGTCTTAGATTCAACAGCAGCTATAAGACTGTATGCAAAGTTTGTAACACGGGGCTAAAAATATAATCGATATATGAAATATATCTGAAGAGTCGTGCCCTATCCCCCTCCCTTTCGTCGCATTCTAATTTTTTTTTGCCGCTGGAGAGTTATAAGTGACGTCGGACCTATCGACGGTGGGGCATTGCTACATGCAGAGAGAGCTGCTACGAGTAAATAGAAAAAAAACTTTTAGATACGAGTGGTGGCAGTCCCGACCTTGCAAAGTAGCCATAGTCTATAGTGAGCGGCGCGTTGATCCAGAGCTTTGAGAGACGGAGAGAGAGAGAGAGAGAGAGAGGAGGCGCGTGTGTGCGATATTATACAGTAGGATTAAACGTTATACTAGTAGCATGATTGAAAAGCAATGCACACACACACGTGGTCTCAGAAATGGGACATCAAATTCTCAAAGCTGGAGGGTCGGGAGAGACAGTCAAACCCTGGCTATATGCACTTGCATTTCCACCAGCAAGAGGCGCACAACTCCTGAGACTTGACTTCTCTCCCCCCTGCCTCCCCCATTCTCTTTCCCAACCGTTGAGAGCCTCGCCTTTCAGCCCCATATGTAATAAAAACTTCAACCTGAGTCGCCTTACCCCCCGAGTTTCAAACCGCGTTGACGCAACTTGTATCTGAAGTGTCCCAGCTACAGCAAAAATAACAGCGAATTCCAATAGCAAAATCTGCGCATTAATTCTTTTGGTGCAAGCGCCAGCTCCGTTCGAAATTTAAATTGCTCTCTGAACCATTCACCATACGCAGTTAAACCTCTAAATACTTTTTGATACCGAAATTACTTTAGTTTAATATATTAGTTTGGTATAGATAGACAACAGGTGTTTTTGTTTGCAACTGAAAAGCAAAGATTGAACGACTCAACGCGCGATTTTAAACTCTCACTGATTCAGAACAGGCTTACCCAGTAAGTATCGATGTACACATTTTGTTATTTTGCCAGTTTACATGTACATCATGCAAGCAATTCAGTAGCTTGGATCCATAAAAATAAATATATCAAAATGTTGTTTCGTACCAGTGTTGCTGGATCGTGCTTGCGTCACCAACTTCAATTCAATGGATTGAACAGGTAAATTTATGCACGGAAGCAGAGCAGCTTCAGTAGTAAACGCCACGCGAAGGCTGAACCCCAAGGCACAGAGAGTGTACATGCCGGACGAATATAGAGTCAGGGCCGCTGTACATCCTGTGGGAGCGTGTGCATGAGTGCGTGCCTGAGTTCAGTATTTGCGCGCTTGTGCTCAGGAGTCAATTATAAGCAGAGTTGCTGTCAGCGCTGGTTGTGGGAGTATGTCGCTGAGGACGTTGCTTAGGATGTCCACAAATTTCTGGCGAATATTTTTTATCAGACATGCACACAGGTATATCTTGAGTCGAGGTTTAAAGCAACCAATTCTGCTAATTGACCAATTTTACCCCCAAACGACTAAATTCAGATCGAAAAGTTGCAAAGTGGCCAACATTCAACAGCAGCAGCAGCAGCAACAGCAGGGTCTGTCGTTTCGACGACCTCAAAGTGATTCCGAGATGTCGCATCTTCGGCAGCGCCCGGTTGCTGCAATGAACGGCGGCCTCAACGGCATCGGCGGTGTCGGCACTCCTCGCTGCAATTGGCGTCGATCTGCCGACGTCAGCCAATGGGAGTTGGCCACGTTGGACACCAGCCAGTGGCGACGCTCCGTTGATGCTAGTCAATGGGTCAACGGCGTCGACGATGCACCGAATCAACGGTGCGACGCCTGCGAGTTGGCCGGCCAATCGGAGGCGGAGCCGCCCTGGCGGAGGCGGGCAACTCGTGGCCGACAGCTAAACCCGGTGACTCGACGGGTTGCAACTGCTATCGCGTCGCGCGACTGTCCTAGGCAGGACGTTAGACGAATGTTCAGCTTCCAGCAGCCGGAGCAGCCGGAAACGAGGCTCTTGTTGAATGACTGTGACGAGAACAGCAATGGTGTCGACAGTAACAATGGATCGGATGGAACCGTCGACTCAATGGTAAGTTCCGCTGGACACTCATGCAATTAGACTTCTTCAGCGGTGAAGCGTTCACAAATCTTGTTTTTACCTAACTCAAATTTCACTCAAAAAGAAGAGAAAAATCTTGGATCTTCGATAGTTTTCGTCGTTCGTGGAAAGTCTCCGTTTTGCAGATTTAACTTTTGATTCGAGTTTTATTCTATAGCAAAAGTTACAACTTCAGTTCGTATGATAGTTTTTTAAATTAATTAAAATATTCCACACGAAACCCACAGCACAATTCAGCTTCATCGTCCCGCTGCTGCAGCAGCTGCGTCTTCGAAGACAGCAACAACAATGGCCACACAAATGGCAACGGCATCAACGCATCTGCGCCAAAGTCCGCAGATTGGATGGTAGGAGGACAGTGCAACGACGTCAAAAGTCCGGACAATAACGATGACGGAATGGGAGCCTATCCGACCTTCGTGCTGCCCGACAACAATCCCCTGGGCGACACGGACATCGAAGACCTGGCCGAGTTGGACAGACGAAGAGTCCGCGGTCTGGCCCGCCTGGAATTGACGGCTTTATTCAACAAGCACCGCTGTTGCCAGGCATCTGTAGCGACCTCCAACGGAAGCGCCGTCACTACCAAGCACCAGCGCCGGTTCCTTCGTTTGCAGCAGCGCAGCCAAACGCTTTCAATGCCCGACGAAGACAAACTGGACTCGTCGGAACCATCTAGTCGGACAGTCGAGGCTAAAACCGTCCGACTTCTGCGACTTGTTCGAGTGCTGACGGAGCGCTTGAGCCGCGAGGACGCGCTGAAAACTCGCGGCCTGTTTCGCGTCTGCGGATCGGCCGCTCGAGTCCGCGCTTTTCGTCGAGCTTGACCGGAAGTTGTTGAAGCTGCCGCCGCGGCTTCGGCCATCGATCCGCACGACGCATCCACCTTGTTGAAGGCCTGCCTGCGGGAACTGCCGCGTCCGCTAGCTGTCTCATCTCGCGACGCAGGACGGTTCACCTGCCTACCTCGGATATGTGATGAAACCGATCGACTATTTGGTCTGAATTTGTTTGTATTACTACTGCCAAGCGAGTTCAGTAGTGTACTACGGGAGTTGGTGGAGCTTTTAGCTAAAGTAAGCAAGCATTGAGTGTACTTTTGATTGATTTTTTTATTTTGATTTATTTATTTGTTATACCTTAAATTATCCTCGACACAGGTTGTTTCTCACCGTGATCAGAATCAGATGACTCTGCAAGCTCTGGCAACGGTGATTGCTCCCAGTCTGGTTCCAACTCAGTCGCCGGAACAGCTGCTCACCGACAGTCAGGACCTCATCACAGCCGTCGAGATGCTCATCAAGTATCGCAGCATCGTCTGGATTGTTCCAGACTTCACTCTGCAGCAGATTCGTCGACAAGCTCCGCCCTCGTTGCCAATTCCGGCCGAGGCGGCCCAGCAGCGTCAGCCGCACGCCGCGGTGAGGCTGCTACGACGCATCGCCGGTGGCCGTCAGCATCAGCATAAAGGTCATCTTCATTGCCAGCAGCAACAGCAACCTTCGCCAACGTCCTCTCCGTTCTCAGCCACATCCTCGTCTCTCTCGCCCCTGTCTCCAACGGCTCAGCAAAGCAACAGTTCAATCATCCAGGTGCGAGTCATTTTAACGGCACACGAGTCGGAAATCGTGAAATCAGTTTTAATAGCTTCGAATACAACAGCCGAAGAAGTTGTTCGACGAGTCGGATGCGACAGCAATGGCAGCTGCCTGTACGAGGTCGGTGGTAACCTCTGCGAACGCCGGTTGAAACCAAACGCTGTGGTGTCGGTTGTGCGACGAGTGAATCCCGCATGCAGTTGGCGGGTGAAGTGACACTAAATTGAATGTGGAAGATGAAGTCTAGATGCAAGGTTGCTGCTGGCGGCTCAGGCAATAGTAAATGTATCTTTTTTTCAAAAAACAATGAGTAATAAATAAGTTTCAGGTTTTTCGAAAGAAAACGAACAATATATTAGAAAAAAAATTATACAAATTATTTGGTTAATCCTATCTAGAGATGTATAATCACATCAATAACTATAAATAGTCAGAAAATCTGATTTTTTTACTCTTGCGCTTTGCTGTACTTATTTTATATGACTCTTCTGTGCCAGTGCTTCTATTAATTAGTGCCTTTATCAGCAATATTTTTCAGTGTCAATATTACTTAATTAGCGTGAACACGTTTTGTATCTATCCAATATGAGCAATTGGAACTTTTCCTTTTAATTTCTTTAAAGCAGAATTTCTCCAGAATTTTTACTTTAATTATCCTTTACTATTTGTTTCATTAAAATGCGCTTGAAGTAAAACAAACCTCTTTTTTCAAAATTTATAAAAATCTGTGTGTTTGTTTGTTCTTTCCAACCTGCAGGCTTGAAACATTGATTAAAGATCTACACAGAGTGTACACAATAAAAATATTTAAAAAAGGCAAACAATCTTAGCTCACCATGCTGACAACTTTTGGATTAATTAGGGTTAAATTAAGTCATCTCTGAAGTAGTTCAAGTAATTTATATACGATATAAAAAGTCAGAAAGCTCATTATTTCTATCAACATTTTTTTGGTTCGAAGTTACCCAATTTAGCATCTCTGGTTTTCATCACAAATTAGCGGATGTACTTTGCTTAGCTAAAGGCTGAATAAAGTGTCAACATATTCTTTAGAAAAGGTAAGTTTTATTGAAAATTAAGAAGTATATTAAACGTAGTTCAAACACAGTGTAATCATTTGTTTAAATTAATTCAAAACACAAATTATTTTAATAACAAAAACTTATATTATACGACAAATTTGAAAATATCACGTCACGTGATCACCGACACGCCGCCAGTGGACATCCCCAGCCGCTGCCACCAAATCTTTGTTAGCTGCTGACGCGACTTGCCCTCTGAGCTCGGACAAGGAAAGTCGGGCAACTCGTCCGGCGACTTGGTTCGATGGAACACCTCAGCAGCCTCGATTTCGTCAGCTAGAAGGTCGATTGGGTCCGGACCTGGCGGCTCCTCCGGTGTAGCCTCCGGCTGCGGCGGTGCCGCCGCCTGTTTCTGCTCTGCAGTTGCCTTGCCTTTTTTACCAGCCGGTTGCTTCTTGCCACCCTTGGGTGACTTCGCCCTTGGCGACGCCTTTTTCGCCGGCTTCGACGATTGGGGCTTTTTCTTTTTACTGTCGTCGGCGTTCTTAGCCGAGTTACCGCTGACGCTGCCGCTGCGACTGGGCGTGCCGCCGCTGCTGCTGCTCTTCTGCTGCTTCTTTGCCCCCGAGGCGGCGGTTTTGTCGCTGCCCCCGCTAGACGCTGAACGCGGCGATTTCGTTTGCGCTGTTTTCTTCTGCTTTCCCGGACCGGCTGCTGGCTTCTTTTTCGTCTTCTTGTCGCTGCCCGCTGAGCTGCTCCTACTTTTCTTTCCTTTCGACACCTTGTCAGTTGGTGGAGGCGGTGGTGGCGGCGGCGGCTCAGGCGGCGCATTGGCTGCCTCGGCAGCAGCTTTCAACGCGGCCTCGACCGCCGCCGCTTCAGCCGCCGCAGCCGCAGCCGCGGCTTCTCTCGCCAGTTGACGATCGCGAAGACGCTGGCACACGTCTAATAGTCGCTGCTGCTCCTGTCGCACTGGCGCCAGCTCCTCTTCGCCGATGGTCGACACCGAGAAGTTTCGTCGCCGCGCGGCCGCCTTCTCAGCGAGCTGCTGCTCCAACAGCAGCGCCTGCTGCTCCGGTGTGAGCTGCTGCTCCTTGTGATTCTTCTGGTGTCCACGTCGACTTGGCTTCGCTGATCTGCCAGATTTCGGACGCTGCTGTTGCTCCTGAGTGGCAGGAGGAGCGAGTAGCGACGCAGGCTCGGCAACGGGAGCTGCTGGCTCTGGCGGCATCGGCTGATTTGGCGGTGAAGTCGGTGGAGTCGGCGGAGTTGCTGCCACCGGAGGCGTCTCGGGCTGATCGAAGTCTTCAGCTAGCCTCTGTCGTTCTAGCCTCCGTTCGGATTCATCGTTAGTCCAGGCTAGCAGCTTTGGCGTCGGATATGGCGTGTACTTGTAGCCTGGTTGCCATGGATACGGCTCGCACAGATAGCGACTTGGCAAGCAGCCCTCCTGAGCCAGCTCCTGCGCTGTTCGATCGTGTCGGAATTTAACTGGCTGCACCGGCTGGCGCAAGCGAAGCTGCGACATCAGCTGGGCTCGAGCTCGCGACCTGCCATTGAGAAGCTCCTCCGATGTTGACGCGGCCTCGCAGCAGTAGGCTTCCCCAACGTCAACGGGTTTTGGCAAGGTGACGTAGGGCGAGAAGGCGCACTTGCTACTCGCTGGTCGACTGAGTGTCGGCCGAGAACGTTGTACCGGTTGCGGTTGACGACTCTGAATGTGACGGGTGGTTGATTAATCATTTCATGAAGTGATGAGAGCAATATTTGAAATGATAACTTTAATACGAGTAAGTAACTTAGTATAGTGGACGCTATTTTTTTTAATGAATAAGATACTGAACATGGACAACTTTACATGAAGCACCTTTTCCATTTAGTTACGAGTCTACAAGTTTGTCACATGAAGCACCTTTTCCATTTAGCTACGAGCCTACAAGTGTATCACATGAAGCACCTTTTCCATTTAGCTACAAGCCTACAAGTGTATCACATGAAGCACCTTTTCCATTTAGCTACAAGCCTACAAGTGTATCACATGAAGCACCTTTTCCATTTAGCTACGAGCCTACAAGTGTATCACATGAAGCACCTTTTCCATTTAGCTACGAGCCTACAAGTGTATCACATGAAGCACCTTTTCCATTTAGCTACAAGCCTACAAGTGTATCACATGAAGCACCTTTTCCATTTAGCTACGAGCCTACAAGTGTATCACATGAAGCACCTTTTCCATTTAGCTACAAGCCTACAAGTGTATCACATGAAGCACCTTTTCCATTTAGCTACGAGCCTACAAGTGTATCACATGAAGCACCTTTTCCATTTAGCTACGAGCCTACAAGTGTATCACATGAAGCACCTTTTCCATTTAGCTACGAGCCTACAAGTTTATCACATGAAGCACCTTTTCCATTTAGCTACGAGCCTACAAGTTTATCACATGAAGCACCTTTTCCAAGAGTTTCCCATCAAAAAGTATTTTCCCTTTCGATTGAAATGTACAAAAAACATTTGGGTAAAATTTATGTACTATGACTTACAGCATCGTCAACCTCTATCCTATCCAGAAATCGTTCTCTACTGTAATTCCTCAACTCGTCGCTTCTTCTGGACAATCGAGACAACTGCTCAGCTTCCGCCAGCTGTTGTCGCTTCAGCAACGACATTTTCAGTCTGGCATCGTCCAAAGTAGCCGCCAGACGTATCATAGCGGAATCGGGTGCGCTAGTGGTCCTTAGAATGGCTAAATCTGGTTCTGCTGACTCTGTGTTATCAAACAGCGACTCAAATCCACCCAGAGTTGCCGTCGCTGTTGTTGGACGTTTAGTCGTCGATGCACCAGTCGAATGAGCGCTTTGAGTCAGAAAGGCTCGCAGCTGCCTTTGCTGACTTATCGCTGGGGGATGAAATTCAGTAAAATAATGGTCAGAGACAGAGTTACCCCCCGAGTGGAGAGAGGGGTGTTAGAGAGATGTTAAATGGTTCGCTTGGCAACGAGTGAGAGCTAATACTACAGGCCTGCTTGTCTTTACAAAGCCTATATAACTTAGATCGATGAATGATGAATCGTAAATTCCAATTCAAAGAGATAGTTGGCGGCACAAGTCTAACTTTTTTCACTCCCTCAGCCCTCTCTCTCCGTCCCTCTCCATAGGCCAGAAGCAATCCTAGAGACGCGTAAAAAATCATGCGCTGAGCAGTGGATTGCACTATGATTAATAATTAATTTTCGCCGCTAGCCGCGTAGGAAGGTATATGGCTCAGTAGCTATCTAGATGGAGCATTTTAAGCACGATAGAGGCAGTAGAGAGATAGAAGGGCACAGAGATAGAGTCGACGGAGTGCATCATCCGGATGACTTACCACCAGCAGTCGACATGGTGCCGCCGGCGCTATGAGGAGCTGTCTCTATTATTCCACTTTTTTAAATTTCTTTGGAAGAAAACTAAAAATCTATCTGAATCAATAGAGCACAATAAAGACAGTCTAAGACAGAAATAAGCTAAGAAACGCTGTGTCGTTCAACTACACAGCATAATAGAGAATAACTCTGCTCTTTATAACCTAAAACAGCCCGTTTGAGATTATTCTTCTTTCTCTGTCTGTTTCTCTGGCTTGCCCTGAGAAGAACGGGCGAGAGGGGGTAGCTGTCGAATGTACCAGCAATGGCAAATACCAGTTATAACTGCACTTGAGCACGCCATCATTCGAGGCCTCAGACTTTCTTGCCTCTCTTTTGCCTACATCAAGTAAAAAAGCAAAACACAACTCCTACCCCTATGGAAAGAAGCCTTGCTATTGGTCTGTCTGCACCGTTCTTAGCAAAGAAAATTTAACAACTTATTGGTCTGGTTGCAGTCTAGCAGTAATAGCAGTTTGCCAAGCTGTTTTCATAATTATATACAACATGCTTAGCGTCTTCCAACCCAGCTTAGCTGCACTTCTAGCTCAAATATATTATTTACAAAAGTTTCGTAATCGCTTTATAAAATCAATAAAGATTGATATTTACTAAGTGCTACTAAAAGTAATACAGGCGCAGTATTAAGGATACCTCGTAAAACGTCAATTTGTAAAATTTTGAAAAAAGCTCTTTCAACACTTTCCATCACCGTTAGTTGTTCATATGATATATTTCTCATTAATCTGCCATAAAGTTGTGCCCAAAAAATGGATTCAACCATATTTGACTTTAGCAACAGCAAACTCCACAACAAGAAATAGCAAACCCAAAAAGTAGAAACAGCCGGTGACAATGAAGCAGCCAGTCACGGTATCCAGGCTGATTGGCTTGGCGCCAGAGTAGCTGCTGCTCACGCCACTGCACTGAGAACCATCGTCTGGCGCAGCATAGTACTTGTCAATCAGCACCTGGATCTGTCCGCTTTCTCGTAGTCGTTTTAAGCTGTAATAATTAGACCGGAAATTACAACCTGTGTCTAGAGCAACTCTTATTTAAGTCTGCCGCAACGAGTTAGTAACTAAATCTAGTCTTACTAACAGTACATTATAGTCATTATTTTGCTGCAAAACCATAATTAATAATTCGTTTTTTATAATGGTCTCGTTTTGACACATTGACCCGAAATAACTGCCGGATTTTGCTAATGAAAGGTCAGGTTTCGGCCATTAAGACAAAATTTCAGAACCTGCGAAATTCTGAATGAAATTCTTATGAAGCTCAACGAGGATGTCAGTTTATAAAGCCTGCATGATGGAATCGTTAAGCAAGATCGAGGACCATAGCCAACAGGAACTGATATCTAGCTGGTTGGTCGAATTTACGAGCAGTCCAACCATTATCCATTCCAGTCGGTTTCTGCTCGGTGACCAGCTGTTTCTGGTTAGATCCATTCAATAACCTTAGCTACTCACGGCTGAAAGGTCGGGGGTTCGATTCTCCACCCTCTCGGAACAATTTGTGTCCTTGAGCAAGACACTTTGACTCTGCATTGCTTCAGTTCACCCAGCGACCTCCCCCCCAGTCTTTGGACTGAACAGCCGTACGCAGCCTTCAGATGCGCCGCGCAATAGCTGCGGCTGAGCTGTCGGTTGCACATCTGCCCATTAGGGCAGGTGTATTCAATTATTATTAACATCATTACTGGCGTTTTAACAGAAAGAAGTGTACGAGCCGGTTTCTAATGACGTTTTTTTCTGTCCCAATTGGCCCGAAGAATCTTTGCCTTGTAGGGAAAAGCATCTAAAATAGCTCAGCAATGATAATACATGAATTATTACGTGTTAAAGTCAACTAAGAAGAACGCGAAGCAGCTGTCATCGATTTCCAAATCGAGTAATTCAGGACTAGGCTGAATTAAACTGACTAGTAGTATTACACACTTAAGCATGTCTCCATTAGCCGATGGACTCACTAGAAATTAGTGGCTTCTCCGTAGATTGCATCCTCGGGATAGATAAATGCTACGGTGGCAGCGTTGAATTGCACTTCTGCCAGGTAGACTTTAGTGCAGTTGAGCTTGGCAAAGTACTGCAGCCGAGAGACGTCTCCTAAGCATGCGGTTTCGCTGTTCTCCAAAGCCTGGGTGAATTTTGGTGAACTTCGATGTTGCCTCTCTCCTCTCCTCTCCTCTCCTCTCCTCTCCTCTGTCTCTATTTTCTTTTCACTATTTTCCTTGACCCTCTCTCCCTCTTCTATCCCGCAGTCATGCACTGGATTCTTTCTCTGGACCTTGAGTCAAAAAGCTTGTTAACCCCTTGCCCTTAGGGACAGCAATTATTCCTTTTAAGTCCGATAGAAGCGACGTTAGGCACGATTAGGCTGAAGTTTTTACTTATAGATTTATAGGCTGACTGCGTCGTTAAGAGATCAAGACTGTCACAGTGATCTATCACTTCCATGAGTTCACCTTACTGTGATAGAGCAGCAGCCAAGGACCACTAGTTAATGCTGTATAGAGCTTTTAGCAGCACCGAGCAGTGGTAGAGCTACAGGGGTAACAGTATAGCGACTGGTTAAAGTTGTCAAGGACTACTATAGACTACGCATACCTTAGCCTGGCGATCGGGATTTTTGTCTAGATCCTCTATAATATATCTTTTACATGTGAAATAGTTGAGAATGAAGTAAGCCAAAGCTTACTAAGTAAGACTAAACTACAAAGAAGCCTTAGTCAAATGCAAACATTAAAATAGGTTAGAAAAACGTACGCACGTACAAATTGTCTAAACTTGCATTAAACGACGATTCGACGGATTTTTGCACAAATTGAGATTGTTACTTGCATGCTGTACACAGCTCTTGATGTGTTGATGCACAATGGCAGCGTTTAAGTTTTTTGCCGTCGGCTGGCCATTTTTTCACCTTGCGACTGCATTTTGAGATTTTATAGTCTTAATTCAAATAAGCATCTGATTAACTCTTTCTGGTGCATCAAAAGTGCTTGATAAGATCGTGAGCCTGGGTCGTATTAATAGATTTCTTTCTGGAATCTCAAGGTTTTCGTGTATCATTGAACGAAATCTAAAAAATCTGGTAGTTCTAGCGGTGACAACTTAGGCACACTCCATGCAAGGATGTACGCTTATAGCTACACTCGTGTAAATGTAAAAACCTTGCTCAAAAAACCACAATTGGCTCACCTCAAACGGACAATTCGGAGCCTCAACAAGCAGCTTTCCAATCTGGTCGTAGATACCTACACTGTTTAAGGGTGACTTCATCAGATGGTAAATATTTGTGCCGGGTATGGCGCCAGGCTTAATTACAGTCTGGGACACCAGGTCTTCCAGCGATTTGATTGTTGTCTGGGTCACGGCAACGGTCAGCATAGACGTGAGGAAGGCTGTCAAGTGTAGGAGGTAATGTCTGTACATTGATTTGCTCTTATAAATTATGTTAGAAGTCTCAAGTTAGTTGCTGGACTCCTACTGATTCCGCGACTAGCAAGTCTTTTCGACCATGTTAAATTTCGAGTTTGTAAAACGCCCTTGCGGAATCACCTGTGTAAGAAGCTCCAATGATCACTACAAAGAAGAACCAAAAGCACAGCGAAATCCTGGGAGAACTAGCAAACGGATAAAAGTCCTGGCCTTGCTGCATCAGACAGCCGGTCACGGTCCACAAATATTCCAAATAGTTGACCTCGTCAGTTATGGCGCACTCCAACTGCAGATTGACGGCTGAGAACGGGGAGTAGTAGGCCATGATCCAGACGCAGAATGCGGCCACAAACAGAGAGGCAGCCAGACACAGCCACAGCTGCCAGCTGAGCGGGTAGAACACGTTCCACATCTTGGTTGAGGGCTTCGGCTTCGGCACCAGGATACCGTTGTACTCAGCAAACAAATCCGCTGAGAAGTCGATCACGGAGTCACGTAGTGTTGTTTTAGTGAAAGTCCCAGCGCCAAGCTGAACGATCTGAGGTTTTTCAATATTGTGCGTCATGAATCTTTATTTAAAGTAGCTCCGAGACATTGAAGTCTAAAAAGTTTTATTATACTTTCGTACTTACGTCATTGTAGATCTTAAGCAACAGGTACGTGACAGATCGCTTGTGGAAGATTATTTCTTGCTTCCACGGGTTTCAATGAATTCTTGGCAAAATACAGAATAAAAATAGCCTGCTACATGCTACGGGTCAAAAATGGCAATGCGCTACGTCATTCTACTTAAGCAGTCCGTTTTTGCTCAAATCAATTTTAAAACTGGTCAAAACAAACTGTAAATTAAGTTGAGCAATCTCAATTATAGCAGCTTATTGCAGCATCCATCAGTTAGAATAAACGTGCATCTACTCTCCCCGTAGCCAGACTCACCCCACGCTGAACCTCGCCAACACAGCCGGAAAAGTAGGGCGATCCGGGCACAGGGCCGCCCCACTGACCATCATCCGGTTTCTTCAGGACGTACCTTAAAAATGTTCCAGTAACAGTAACCAGTAACGCATATAAAATTTTTAACTACTGACAGATCACTTGATAGCAAAACACCTTATTGAAAAATCGCACCTGAAGTTCAACTTTTTTGACAGATATTCAACAATATCCGGTACATAGCCAGTGCCCATGAATGACCGATTTCCTAGCTCCGCTTTGACTGTGGTTACCGGATGTAGCTACAAATTGAGTGTTTAACTTCTTAGCTACTAGCTTAGAAACATTTAAGGTTGAAACTCCTAAAGCTAAAGGTGATCACGTACTGGAGGTGCGCAGGCCACAATGCTGGCATTGTTGAACCCCGTGAAGGTGTTGGGGAACACGAATGCACCGCCGCTCTTGTGGAACAGTTTCGTCAGCGAGCCGCTGCTGAACCGACCGCTCAGCTCGAACCGAGCTGCCGCTCCCACCTGCTCAGTGAATGACGCAACGATCTCAACGCCATGAGCGTTGAAGAATCCTGTTGTCGAGTTGAAGGAAATCTCACCGCGACCCGAGTCGAAGCTCGATAGCTGAAATGAGACACAGCGGCGACTGCAACTGCTCACACCTGAGATCAGTTAATGAGGGAGCACTGGAGCAGTGAAATGAGCAATAAAGTGAGCTGTCAAATGCTGCGAGCACGAACTCACGGACATTACGTTGCTGAGCACTTGAGCGCCAGACGACCACGGCTGCAGAGGAAAGCATGACGCGTTGCTCTCTAGGAATCCTGGCTGAGTCAGCGAGTCTGTGAGAGCCTTCGCCAGAGCCTCAATCGCATCCACGAGACGGATGTCCAGTGTCTGTGCAAGATTTCGGTTGATAGGAGATCGAGTATTAATGTGAGTAAGGTACATATTTGCCGAAAATTAGTGCTTAATCTTTGATGCTTTGAGTGAGTTTGTGATTGAGCAATGCATGGCAGGGCAGGGCAGGGCAGGGCAGGGCAGGGCAGGGCAGGGCAGGGCAGGGCAGGGCAGGGCAGGGCAGGGCAGGGCAGGGCAGGGCAGGGCAGGGCAGGGCAGGGCAGGGCAGGGCAGGGCAGGGCAGGGCAGGGCAGGGCAGGGCAGGGCAGGGCAGGGCAGGGCAGGGCAGGGCAGGGCAGGGCAGGGCAGGGCAGGGCAGGGCAGGGCAGGGCAGGGCAGCTGGCGCTCACCCGAATGCTGTTGGTGTCGCAGCTCGGAAAGACGTCTCTCACTGCAGGCGGACAGTCCGATGGCCGATTGACGCCATTTGTGCCTCCTCTGAGCAGAGCCAGGTTGCAGTTGTTGGGACACACCCGCATCAGGTGGGACTTGCTGAGTCCGCCGCTGTCAATCACGAGCCAGAAGTAGTTCTGCTGCATGACGCTGGCGTTCGCAGCGGCTGCCGTGATGCTTTGCGCGTTGCGAGGCGTCGCCATGACGATGGCGTTGAACAGGCGCTTCTTCATGAGGCGTCTGAGCCTCTCAGAGAGAAGATCTCCGCTGAGTGTGGGATCGGCGTTGAAGATGATGGAGCTGATGCCGATGCTTGACAGTCGCGTCTGCAGCAGCTGCAGCATTTCTCCTCCTGTGTGATTACAAGTGAAAATTCGCTTTGTCAAGTTTAGGACTTTTTTATACGACGTAATCAATAAGATATCTGCTCACCCGAAGCTCTGTCATACAGAATGGCCACCTCTTTGGCTGCTTTCGACTCCATCACGGCGAAGGCGGCATTCACAAAGAAATCTGTGTCGTGACTTCCTGTGACTCCAAAGGCTGGGCAGCATTGATGGGTGTTGTTGTAACTTTAGCTCCAATCCATTTGCTCCAATTTCAGTTTCAACAAAGCAACTCGATGCTCGTTCTCTTACCGAAAACCAAGCTTGATAACAGACTATACCCACATACCCATATCGACACTTTAGCTAGTCAAAATAGTATCGATTTTCTGTCTGATACCTGCACTTAGGTGACCAAAGTTATCCGATGAAGTATTTGAGCGCGGAGCTTTCATATAAAAATCATTCTATTCACAATATTACTTGAAAAGTTTCTTTCGTCTTGTCAAAACCGAAGCAACCCATGTACAAACAGACTCACGGAGAATTTCATCCGGGCTGCACAGAGCAGT
This sequence comes from Macrostomum lignano, assembly GCA_002269645.1. Taxonomy (NCBI): domain Eukaryota; kingdom Metazoa; phylum Platyhelminthes; family Macrostomidae; genus Macrostomum; species Macrostomum lignano. Next base: position 398,568 of record NIVC01000567.1, on the reverse strand, counting down.
TGGCAGGGCGATGAACGGCAGTTGAAGCGACTTGGCTAGCGAGCTCAGGTCCGAGAGGAGACCGCAGCTGCCGACCGCAAGAAGAGCTGACAGATTGGACTGAGAGCACACTGGAACAGAAGAAGAGGTCTGCTCTGCACTTTGATCGAGTGTCACTTAGTGTACTTCTTCTTCAGAAGTATCGACGCGCCTGAGCTCTCAAATAATGTGTTTACCCTACACGTACTTGACCTCAATTTATAACGGACTCAATCCTGAAATTATTGATTCGTTTCCCAATGCTGCAGAGTGCTAAGTTACTCACCCCACTTTGCAGCCTGCTGAGCTCCATCCGCGGGCACCTGAACGATCGCGTGCGACATTGAGTGGCCTGGCAACAGTCTCCAGTTTGAGTTCACCCGTCTGCTCACAGCCAGGTCGATGAGGGAGCTGCTCACTGCATTCTGCTTGACCACAACTGCCAGCTTGAAGTCCAGGCCTGAGGTGATAGTTGTCAAAGAAAGGATGACAACTGCCGATGCAAGCCTCAACATTTGAATAATTGTTTCTCAAACATTTGATAAAGTTGTATCTTGTAGATACTCGGTCGTTTTCTGGACAAATTATTATATATTCTCTTTTTTGCAAGCTTATCAACCAATGAAATCCATCTTGCATGACGTCTGTTTGCAGCCAATGAAAATTAGCAACAATTTCCTGCCACAAATCATTGTGTCTTAAGAAGTAATGACTTTTCTTATAACCTGGACCTGATTTTATTGAATTTCTAATAAAGTAAAAAAACTGAAAGCGTTTGTATTTTAAAATGTAAATTTATCCTTTTCTGTTTTTATTTAATTCGTAAATTCATAACGCTGGAATGAAACTGCGTTTCTGAATACGCATTGCAGTGAAGTTAATCAAAGTTAGCTCTGTACTGTTAAAGATTAAGGACACATTCGAATGTACCACAAACATACTCAAATGTGTCAGAACACAGTAAAATGTGTTAGGACACACAAATATGTCAGGAGACAGGTCAAATGTGTCAATATACAGACAGATGTGTCAGTATTGCAGTCAAATGTTTCAGGATACCCTCAAAAGTGTCAGGATACACTCAAAAGTGTCAGGATACACTCAAAAGTGTCAGGATACACTCAAATGTGTCAGGACACAGTCAAATGTGTCAGGACACAGTCAAATGTGTCAGGACACAGTCAAATGTGTCAGGACACAGTCAAATGTGTCAGGACACAGTCAAATGTGTCAGGACACAGTCAAATGTGTCAAGATACAGTCAAATGTGTCAGGATTGCAGTTAAATGTGTCAGGATTGCAGTCTAATGTGTCAGGATTGCAGTTAAATGTGTCAGGATTGCAGTCAAATGTGTCAGAACATATAGTAGAATGTGTCAGCCCGGTGGTCTACACACAGAAGACTGTTGTGCTCTGCGTGCCGGACGACATCGAGGCTGCTATTGTCTGCCTCGGCAGTCTGGTGCCTGACGTTCGCGAGGACCTTATATTTTCGTCGTCCTAAAAATAGAAAACTCCTATATACTACTGTCCCAGATGGCGTCAGTGGTATATGTATAGCACGGATACCTTTTTCCAATTAAGAAGAATTTTATTGATTCTTCAGAGCTGCCTAACTGTTTAGTCAAATGATTTTGAATTCATTGATTAAACAAATGCACCTCTGCATCAATGTTTACCAAGCTAGGAATTCATTGAAATCATGGTGAACTGCGTTCTTAGTGCAACTTTTAATCAAGATATTAGATAGGCACAGAGAGGAGAACAAAAGATTAACTCAAAGTTGTAAGAAGATCCCCGCACAAGCCATCAATCATTAGAGAGCTTTTAGGCTGAATAATACATATAGTTAATCCATGGGTAATCTTTTTTAAAATCCACGTCCTAATTAAGGCAGCACTGCAATGCAGACATGAGTTTCAGTGACAGTAAGAAGGCAATGCTACAAATTTTCAGCGTCTCACATGAAATCCTGTAAGTGTATTAAGCGCTTTTCTTCTTGCACACACAGTCTTGTACATCCAGTCTTGTACATCCAATCTTGTACACACAGTCTTGTACACACGGTCTTGTACACACAGTCTTGTACAACCAGCCTTGTTCATCCAGTCTTTTACATCCAGTCTTTTACACACAGACTTGTACATCCAGTCTTGTACACCCAGTCTTGTACACCCAGTCTTGTATCGCGATTGTACACCTCTCAACATTCAAAGAAATTATTGTGACGTTGTCAGTTTATGTAGCCCCGCCAAGGGCCGTTTTCGCATACGGTACCAATCAATAATATTGTTGGTTTCGCACTCTCACGTCTGCTTAAAGTAGTGCCCAAAGAATTTTAATCAGCTTGCGTACATTTGTAAAGCCTGCGTACAGTGCGCGATCGATAATTTCTGTTTTCTGTTTTTTCCAGCCGGCCAATAGAAAAGCCGCGCATTAATTATGTTAAGTTCTCCGCGCGCACCCACCCCCAGCCCGCTCTTTATCAGTCCTGTCTGGCTGGGGCGCTCGGGTTTTTTTCCTGTTTTCCTGCCTCGTTAGCCAGCCTAGGCTCCTTAGACTCTTGCCGCCCCGACACTCCGTGTTTGCTTGCCTTCTCTCCGCCTCACTCAGCCACGGTTCTTAACCACGCCTTCGCCAGCCTCAGTCACGCAACTTCTACTGTCTGTTCGAGCTCTCGCTACGAGCACCGCCACCGCACGTTCACCGCCATCACTTCTTCACCATTGCCTCAAACTCATCGAACCCACTCTGCCTTCTACCATCCAACTTATTGTTGTGTAGCCGCTAGTGCATCGTTTACGAGTCCAACTATATAGTACTTTAACCTATCTCTGTTGGCCGCCCAGACGGAATTAATAATAGCAAGCCTAACTGTCCTCTCATGCGTTACAATAAACAAAGTCTGCGGCCATTGCACGCATCAGTCGCCATTATTGCCAAGTGCTACCGCTACAAAAATTTCCTCGGCCGTATTTGTCTTCGTTGATTATTTCCGGGGCCGCCTCATTATCGTCACAGTATATAAAAAACGTTTGGACTCAGCAAGTTAATTTTTATTACTCTTTCTACACATCTTTGTAGGGACGATTTTTTATCGTTTTATTTTGAGGCTATTTAAGGAATGATATAAGGAGCTACTAATTAAGAGTTTAATTAACCAAGGATGTATACATTTAACAGCCAAAAACAGTGAGACCGATTTCGAAACAACGAAATCGCTTCATTGAATTGAAACTTCGCTGTTAAATAAATTGTAGATAGAGATAAGATAAAGAAGGATAAGATAAAGATAAGATAGAGATAAGATAACGATATTATAACATAAGATCACTATATGCTTGCATCAGACAGGGTTTTAATAATGCTGCTGCTGATAAGTCATCGTGAAATTGTTTTAAATTCCAACAAATTAACGTTCCGATTATAACAAAAAAGCTCCTTTCTGTGGCGATTAAATGTAGCTTAATTATAGCCGATTTCAAATGACTGGCCAATCAGTTTGATGGCCATAGCAACTAGAGCGACTCCGAGCAGAGAAGCGCCGGGAGACAAGCCGTTGGCGCTGTTGCAGAGAGTCTCTGAGCAGATGTGGCAGGAGCCAGTTATGTTTGACAGGGGGCAGGAGCTGCCGCAGCCCTTAGTGGCCTGGCAAAGTTGACGGAATGTGATGTACATGTACAATTGATTGTTTTATTATGATGATTCATTGCTAGATAACATTTAGCTCTTTGACAACTTAGCGCCATCCTTTGACACACAAAAGTGACGCCAAGGATGCTACATGTAAGGGCACGTGTCGTCTGAAACCCATTCAGCCAGCCCATTCAAAAGTGGCGAACACAGACGGAATCTTGCTGAGTGTACAGCAGGCTCCTGACTTTCTAATCGTCAGGCATGTCACTCTCTGTGCCTTGGGGGCTGGCCTTCATGGCTGTGAATTACACGACAACCCTCGATCTGCCCCAAGTCCCAAATTAATGCACGAGTAATGGGAATCAAACCAGGGGTCGTGTTTCGAGAGAGGTAGAGAGTCAGGCGCATTACCACTCAGCCGCTCTACAACCACTAAAGATTTACACAATTCTATATTTTACAATAAATAAAAATGCATAAAAAGCTTTCTGCAATTCTCTACTCACAAGAGCCGAATAGACAAACTTGTAGCAGGAGGTCACATTCGTGTCGCAGGCGACCTTGTTCTGGCTTAGAGATATGAACGACACCGAGGTACTCGTGAAGCACTCAAATGCCAGACAAGGGGCTGCATTAATTATTAACAAAGTTTAGCATTTCTTAAAGATGTGGAACTACTAATTTTTCTATCATCTCTAATACGTAATGCATCTCACCCTCTAATAATCTCACCAATTCTATTTCACACTCATCCCCTATAGTATACTGTATCTCTCTCCTATACTTTCCCACCCCTACAACTCGTACCCCTACTATCTCACCTCTATTCTCTTCCCTCTGCTATATCTCACCCCCCCTACTCTGTCACAATCTACTACATATGCATGTATCTCACCCTCTAGTATACGTACTATCTCACTTTTACTATCCCACCATTACTATCACACCTCACTATCTCTCTACCATCTATCACACACACTCAGCAATACAATACGCAGTTAAACTCACCCAAGATGAAGACAACAAAACAGATAAACACACCACTGGCATTTCTCAAATCCGATTTGCTAACTGATCCAAACATGTTTATGAGTATTGATCGGCCAAGTTTTTTGCTTTAAAAAAACTCACAAGCATCCTCAGCGTCGCGTCTTTCACAGTCGGTAATATATAGCCGAAAATGCAGACAGAGAAACAGTCACATATAGGATGTACTCACCCTTACCCTATTGTTTGCCCTAAATCTATTCTCCTCTTACCTCTACCCGCTCAATTTTGCTCTCTCTATTGAAAGCCTACCCTAAATTGCCATGACAACTGCAAACAGCTTGGATTCCTGATGACAATGGGAACAAATAATGATTAATTAGTGATGATTTTTATTGCTAGCTTATTGCAAATAACAAGAGCCGTAGCTTAATTAGTGGTCTAGTGCGGCGCTCTAATGTGCTAGCGGTCCAGGCTCGATTCCACGGGGTCTCTCATGACTCTGACATTAATTTTTATGCTAAATTAAATAAGTCAGGGCAGCTATAAACTCTTGTGTGTGTGTGTGCCTGTGCGTATGACTGCGTACGTATCCGCGCGCTTGTGTGCCTGCTCAGGGGAGTCGGCGGAATGGGGCAGTAATGCCTCTCGCCGGTTGTGTGCCAATGTCACTCAAATTTATAACAAAACTAAAATGAAAACCAAGCTCATTTTTAATTCAACGAACTGCTTTTACCACGGGACAATCTGTAAAGATTGCGGTCCCCAAATAATTTGCAATCAATTTTATTTAACACTAACAAGAACAATATAGTAACAGTCATTTTCGCCGCAGTTCACAAGAAATACATCCATACTACTCGTAGAGCTTATGGTTGCCGAGTAGAGTTTACTGATGCAGCTCCGGATGAACGCTCTGAAAAAAAAATTTTAGAAGTGCAGAATAAGGTTAACCAAGTAGGTGACAAATCGATAATATCTCCCCTCCCTTCTCATCTCTATCCCCTCCCTTCTCATCTCCATCCCCTTCCCTTCTCATCTCCATCCCCTTACCTTCTCATCTCCATCCCCTCCCTTCTCATCTCTATCCTCTTCCTTCTCATCTCCATCCCCTCCCTTCTCATCTCCCCTCCCTTCTCATCTCTATCCCCTCCCTTCTCATCTCTATCCCCTCCCTTCTCATCTCCCCTCCCTTCTCATCTCTATCCCCTCCCTTCTCATCTCTATCCCCTCCCTTCTCATCTCTCTCCCCTCCCTTCTCATCTCTCTCCCCTCCCTTCTCATCTCCCCTCCCTTCTCATCTCTCACCCTTCCCTTCTCATCTCTCACCGTTTCCCTTCTCATCTCTCACCGTTTCCCTTCTCATCTCTCACCCTTTCCCTTCTCATCTCTCACCGTTTCCCTTCTCATCTCTCCCCCTTCTCATCTCTATCCCCTCTTTTCTCATCTCTCCCCCTTCTTATCTCTATCCCCTCCCTTCTCATCTCTATCTCCTCCCTTCTCATCTCTATCTCCTCCCTTCTCATCTCTATCTCCTCCCTTCTCATCTCTATCTCCTCCCTTCTCATCTCTATCTCCTCCCTTCTCATCTCTATCTCCTCCCTTCTCATCTCTATCTCCTCCCTTCTCATCTCTCACCATTTCCTTTCTCATCTCTCACCCTTCCCTTTTCATCTCTCACCCTTTCCCTTCTCATCTCTCACCCTTACCCTTCTCATCTCTCACCCCTTCCTTCTCATTTCATCTCTCTCTCCTTTCATCTCATAATATTAGTCATTACAATTTTAGTTAGCACATTTCCTTATACACACTGAGAACAGCGGCCCACAGGCATGAAGATTGATGATATCCACCTGGACCGTACAGTATAAACGATTTCCAATTCCCCCTCAATCAAGTCAATTTATCAGTCTTACTACTTCCGCTTCTTCTCTTTCTTGTTTCCCTGCCTCTTCTTTTTATTCTTGCGCTCTTTGCGCTGCTTTCTGCTGGCATCGCGGACCCGCTTCACCAGGTGGAACTTCTTCATGTAATCAGGACTGTCGTACACTAGCGCATAGCCTCGCGACTGACCACCGCCAAGGCTGGTCCGAAAGCCGTAGCAGACCACCAGATCGGGGGTGGTGCGAAACTTCTCCGCTAATTTCGTTTTTACATCGCTTTTGCTGACATTTTTGCCAGAGGCACCGTGAGCAACGCTGACAATCATCTGCTTACGGTAGAGCAGACGATTAGAGAAAACTTTTAGCGTACGAACGCTCAGAGACATTTCTTTGGGTTGTTGTTTGGCTACTGTTTCTGCAATATGAATGTCAATTACTATTGCCTTATAATAGTGAAAAAAATCTGGTAGATGTGGTTGCTACTTATAAAAAATAATACACATTACTTATATTACTACTAGTAGTGTAATAAAGAAGGCATTGGCATCATTAAGTTGCTTAAGGCTGTATACGGCTGTTCAATCCAAGGACTGGGGGGGGGGGGTCACCACACACCCTCAATTACCCCAGCTAATGCTGGCACCTATTTTACAGCTGGGTGAACTGAAGCAATGCAGAGTTAAGTGTCTTGCTTAAGGACACAAATTGTTCCAATAAGTGAAGAATCAAACCCCTGAACTTTCAGTTGTGAGTCCTTCTAAGTTCAAGTTGTGAGGATTTTCTAGATTTAGCCACCCCATTCTGTCATTATGATAGAATGTCATAGTAAATGTCATACATAAAACCTTGTAATACGAGGGGCGTCCGGAAAGTAGTGTTACTTTTGCTTGGTGTGGACGTATGGACAGTCACACTTGCATGTGCTTGGTGTCATTTGAAAGCGGCAAGTCTCTTCTTTAAAATGACACCAATTGCAAGAGATTTAAATCTGTGCTTCAAGAGATATGGACGATTAAGTAGAGAAAGGTCAGTCACAGACTTACAGAACCTCAAAAATGTCAACAGAAAACTTTTATCACGAGCGTAATTACTCCAGAAAAAACAAAAAAACACAGCAGTACAGTACAGAAGCAGGTGAAACAGATAACAAGCAAATTATCACACAAGCGAACAACATTAAAATCATTCATCGGTTGGCAGACTTGTCATCTTGCTGACAGCATGGTCGCCATGAGCTGTGCAAAGTTGCCTGTGGATGTCAGCCGATTTGTTTCCGGAGCTCCAAAGTGTAAAGACGGCATGTCGCTGCCCAGTCTTTGACTGCACATCCATTTGCAGTTCACAATTGAAAATTGAATGTCAATAAACTTTGCAGGCGCAGCAGAAGCAGTTTTACAAGTCTCGTAGTTTTATGAGACAGCCCCTCTCGTTCACTGCATCACATTTGGCCATAGACAGCCCATCATACATGCGCAACCTCCAAATTTCGGTCGGCCATGCGACTTAGTTTTAACAAAAATGCGACGTAGTTTTTGGCCAAAAATGCGACTTACATGTAAAAAAACCCGAAAGCAAAATAAACGCAACTTTGGGTAAACGGCAGGAGTAACTATAACTGTCTTATAAAGCCAAAATGCCTCGTCAGCTACTTAGTACTACTACTCGGTGTTTTTTCGGGTTGGCATTTTTGCGACTTCCTTGGTTGGCCGCCAAATCGGTCGGCCGGATCGGCCGACTCGGCCGACTGTTGCGCATGTATGCAGCCCATGATTACGAAAAAATCGATAAACTCGTAAAAGTTTTCTGTTGACATTTTTAAGGTTCTGTAAGTCTATGACTGACCTTTCTCTACTTAATCGTCCGTATCTCTTGAAGCACAGATCCAAATCTCTTGCAATTGGTGTCATTTTAAAGAAGAGACTTGCCGCTTTCAAATGACACCAAGCACATGCAAGTGTGACTGTCCATACGTCCACACCAAGCAAAAGTAACACTACTTTCCGGACGCCCCTCGTAGATTTGAGAAGAAACAGCAAAAAGGTGTAGAAATTATTGTTTTGATCCTTTGCTAGAAGATGTTTGTTGAGAAATTAGGAATCTTGATTTGGTTTTTTGTCCTAAGTATATGATTTTTTATTATCAGGCATTTTTTATCAAATAAGTTATCTGCTGAAAAGTTTATTAAAATAGTCAACTAAACAATTAGTATTCTAGACCTATAGAACTTAATGTTCTGGTAGTAACTTCAAGCTTTAACAAAAATTTATCCATTCTAGGATTGATTAATAGACTATTTTGCAAAGGCATTTGAGTCCCTTTACCTTATTAAGGACTTAGACTCAAAATCAAATTTGGAAGATATTGTTTTGCTGCTGCTATGTCCCCTGGTCAGAAGAAGGAGCAAAGCATAAAGATAAATAGTAGACATGTTGAACTCAATGCTGGACTTCGCTAATGGAATCTAACCTAGAGCTCAAGTTAATGCCAAGAGGCTACAACAAAGTGCATGACTATTTTTCTAGTTTTAACTTAACTAAAACAAAGGAAATAATGTATATGTCAATCATCTCTGTTGCATTGACCTATGGCTTGCCAGAATTGACCATTGATATGCTATTAAAGCTTTTAACTACACCCAATGTTGTCACTATTCCTTTTTTGCTATCTTGCATAAAAACAAATATAGTGCAAACATTCTATGAACTAGTTGTTCAGGAACATGGCTGCATGCCAAAAGAAAGGCAAACAAAAATTGTGCTTTCTAACTTGTTTCTTATTCAATCATTGCATAATGTAGGCTAATAATTTGCTAATCACATTTTTCTTTTATTGAGTATTTAAAAAATTCTATATTTGATAAAGTTTGAATTTGCTTTAGTCAGGGTACTATTTTGCTAAAGACAAAAATGTATTATGAATTGGCTCTAGCATTAGCTACTAATTTATATTGCATTGGTAACTGGTACAATTAACTCCAACAAATATTATAACCATTAAATACAAGAACATTCATATTAAAAGAACACTATATACACATTCTACTAATTGCCATAGTTTTCTATGTCTTATATTAGTAGTATAGTCATTTTGCTGCTTTGGTTAAGGTAAAGTTTTTAAATTTCTAAACAATAAAAATATAATTAAGATTACTACTAGCATTCTGCTAGTAACTTTTTTATCCAACAATTAGTAAAATATAATTGTGGTAGGCGAGCCCTCCCAAGAGTCTTGTGGCAGGTGGGTTGCTATTAAGAAGACTTGATTTGGCATGAATTTTTTTTCAATTTTACTAGGCCATTGCTTGGCAGTTTGACATCAGTTTTCCTATGCTTGCTTGGCCTAATTTCTTGTCCTTACATTGGATCTCCATTTTCCATTCACTGGTCCCTTGTGTCCCTCCTTTGGTTTTTGTCAATTTTTTTATTACTTATCTGGTATTTTTGTAATTGCCTATCTCTGTATAATTTGCACCCACTCTGGTGCCCAACATCTGCCCCTTTGTATGGACCATCTGTTAAAGACTATTTACTTATAACCTGGCAATTTTTGCTTGCTCAGAGTAAAGCATGTGCTTGCTCTCTCACACACATCTCTCTCTTTTCCCTTTAACTTTTTTCTGTAGTCGGCTTTTTTTTAGCTTTGCTAATTTTGTCTTTTGCTTCATAGCACTCTAATAAGAAAACCACTAGTAACTTGCTTTTAAGTTAGTTTACTAGATCTTTATGTAGCCTTGTACCTCAGGGTTGGCAGATCCATTTTTTCATCAATTTAGTAAAATAATATCTTGCTAATCAATTAATTAATAAAAACCCTGTGCTGACAATATTTATTTGTTGATCAATAGAAGCCCATAGCAATGATAGCATTATCTGGAGTCATTTTCCCATGGGGTTTAAAACAACCAAATTGTTCTTATCTCTATGTAAGCTCTAAGAAAAAAATATTCTATAATAGATAAATTATGGTAGTGGCAGCCTATGCAACTCTACTTTTAGTAAGCAACTAAGCAAATCAATTTACAACAATTCATAATGTCTGAAAACTCTGGTATTTACCAATTTGAATAACCATGCCTATTAATGACCACTTGACTACAATTATAATTACCTTCCCTTGGAACTAAGGACCTGGCCAATGGAATACCAAGGAGAAAATAATTTGAGATTTGACTGCATGATTTTCTGGCTTATTTTGTACAAACTTGATGCCAGTGGCAATTCAAATTCACTAAACCACCTAACTACCAAATAATTTCTTTCTCTATACCCACCATAGTTCTCACTAAGTGAAAATGTTTCTTAATAACTGTAGAGCTATTTCCCCTACTCAGAATGCTCAACAAATGAAATCACTGATGTCATTTCCCTGCATAGAAATGCCTTCTTTCCCTCTTGGTGTTTTTTTGGCTCCCACTTCTCATAATATTTTTGTGTCATTGTATTTGAATAGGGTGACAGCTGGTATTATTTGTACCCACCTAGTGCACCTGCTTTTTTACTTTACTTATAACCCTTTCTCTCATCTGGAAAAAACTTTTTCCTTCTCAGTGGTTTTATGAGAGCCTTTTTAAGAGTCTGCATCCCTTTACCTGGCTAGACTCTCATTTTGGACCTCTATCTAAACTTTAATTTGAAGTCCAGTCCTAGATTGCAAAAAGATACAAGGGTACCCTAAGTGTAAGCCTAGTTGATTTGATTTCCAATCCAACCAGTTCCTCTCTCAACCCACAAACTAAATAACTCACTTTATCACCCCACTCCCAAATCTTACATATACGCCAGAAAATTCTAGCGTACAGTAGACCTGAAAATATGCTTGGCATATAACATCCGGCGTAACACAACAGCTATGCCAATTGTGCGCCACTGCGCCGGCGTATCAGTATCTGGCGTAGATGTCTGGCGTGGTAGTAGACGTATAAAATGATGTATTTTTATATATAATATATAATATAATTTTTATATATATATAATTGACATACAAAAAACGTTTAAAAATGTTTTTACAAACAAAATGTTAAAACAAAATACAAAACAAGAAACACAATACAACAGTTACTATTTATTTATTCCCAGATTTTTGTGTTTAATAAAGTAAAAGGTAATTTTACTCAAAAAGAAAAGGGACCTAAAATTTGAGTTTCAATTTGGCGTAACATTGCAATTTCGTTCCGGCGTACATATCATGTACAAAATTTTTTTCTGGCGAAACTTAAATTTATGGCGTAAGGGGTCATTTTTTCCGACGTACCATATAACAGATTCGAGAGTGTGGCTTTATCAATAATAATCATTCGATGCTTGAAGTTAATCATTTAGTAACAATAATAGTATTCAGCATTTTGCTAACTAATCTATAAGACAATTAATTTGAGTGTTAAATTGTGTCTTAGTCTTAGCCTTTGTGACCTTGAAAGCATTCATTTGACCCTCTAGGGTCTATTTTTTAAAAGTTAAAGAAGATTTGAGTAAATTTAAGCTTTAGTGCTTTTATATCCACATATTACTATGATGGTAGTAGCAAACTACTACTTTTAATATAACACTTAGAAATCTTAGTCTAAGATTTAAGACTAAATCTTAAGCTCTCCATATTGACATTGGCTATATTTCTGCATTCAACATTTTGAAAGATAGTAGCAATAACTAGATTGCTCAACCACAACCACAGCTACCCTCCCCCTGAGCCTGAGGACCTTAGCAGCTAGAGCTTCCTTTACTTTGCATCCTGTGGCTTGACTAAGTTTGTTTGAATTGCTAAGAACAGTACTAATTTAAGCTATTGGAAATCAAGATTTGGACCAAGACAAGATTTGAGACAAGAAAAGTCTGAAATCGAGAAATTTTGAGATGAGACAAGATAAGAATAAAAAATATATTTGAAAAATGTAATCTATCTCATTATAACAAATACACCATAGGATCAGTAGATCCTTTGAGTCTGCTACTGAATCATCTTGTTGCGAGACTGAAATGATAACAAAAATGTGTATTAGGCAGGGCTAGTACAAGTTTGTATATTAGCATTTATAACCATGTTTGTATTTATTATAATGATATAAAACTGCTCAACTAACCTAACCTATCACAGAATTTATCCATTTCAAAATCTTCTTGCTAAAATATTTTAACAAAAAGCATAGGTTCAACAATAGTAGACCTTATTTAGGTGAAAAAATACTTGCCTGTTCATATATTTTCTTAATTTTTTTTAGTTTTATGAATCTATATTTTTCAATTTCTTGAATTGTGTCACAAAATTTTCTACAAAAGTTGAGATTTTTTGAGATGAGAAAAAATGACAAGATCTTGTCTTAAATCTTGTTTTGCTAAGATCTTGCAGCACTTCTAGTACTGATTTGAATTTGAATGGCACAAAACTCAAAGTTCTCATATAATCACTGAGAAGCCACAAGCTCAAACCCTCTGTCCTTGTAATCTTCTATAATTAAAATATTCTTGAATTTCCTAATTATAGCTCAACAAAGATTGGAAATTAGACATGCTATCATTTATATAAAAGCATCTTGATGATGTAGGGGCCTAGTAGGGGTCTAGGCCTATACAATACACAATAGGCCCAATAGCAATCTGTCGAATATATCATCAATCAGCAATCTGGACCAATCAATAGCTATAACAAATTGCATTTTTACAATTTTAGGCTTAGCAATATATACTGTGCCTTAAGCCTGTGAATTTTTTCTTTTTTATACCCCCTTGCGGCTTGCCTTAGTGTCAGCTGTCAGGCACTGTCAGCAGAACAATTTAAAAAATATTTTATACCTTTAAGGTTGCGGATCGTGTAGTAGTGTACGCCGGAACAAGAATCCTAGCTCAATCTAAATGTACGCCAGTGTACGCCAAAAAAAATTTCCCTAAAATGTACGCCAAAAATTCCTCCTAAGAAAGGTCATTCAGTTTTTTAAGAGTAGAGTTTTCTAAGAAACTTGGCTTTAGTGCGGGATAGTCTTTTTAAAATATTACAAATAATTTCATTTTAAACTCAGTTTATTCGAAATGTATACCTACAGAAATAATAATGCAAAATTTACGCTCTTAGCAATAAAATATTTTACTAATTTTTTTATTGCTAGTTTTAAAGAAGCAAAAAGTTATCACGGACGTAATTTCTAGACTATACAGATCTTCCTTACTTTACGGTAAAAACGTTTATTTACATTACAATTTTTATGCGCGGCATAAGTTTATTCATCAAAATTTGTACGCCAAAAAGTATGCGTAGTTGTGTTACTTGTGTACGCCAATAGTGTACGCCAACAAAGTGCGCCAGGGGTTGTGTACGCCGGTTGTACGCCAAGAACATAGGGTTGCCATTTTGTACGCCGGAAAGGTTCCGGCGTACATGCATACCATCCGCAACCTGATTTTCATACTATATTATAGTCTATAAGGTGTAATGATATTTTGTGCATTAAAAAGTATCAGTTACAATAATGTTTCCATTACTATAATGCTAAGGTACATAAGTATCTATCGTACTTAATAAAAAACGCCATGCACCACATGGATGAATGGGCGTACCTTGATGCGTCCGTACGGTTGTTCGCGCATTTAAAACGAGCGTTTGTCGTAGAAAATTCGCGTCTAAAATGAACGGCCTTTTAGATCAAGTACGCGTCAAAAGCAAACGCCCTGTATTCAGCGTGTATATGCAGAGCTGGTACGTGGAGCATGCCGACACCAATTCAAGCTGTAAGGGGAAGCCAATAAAGGACGACGAGACACGTTTAATAGTGTGTTTTACAGCTTTTACTCTTTGTACGCTTATGCCTTATTGACTACATGCTGCCATATATATCCTTATACCCAAAGCTAACGTTTGTTCGACCGATCCCGGCCTCCTTGTCCCACTACTATCGCATTTCTCTCACAGCTATTACCTTTAGCTTTACATTTTTATCTACATGCCTATAGTCTCACTATTTTGCTTGCCTCAAGGACAACTAAAGCAATATATACAGAACGCGACACTCGCGCCTTTCAGTGAAAAAGTTATGAAGGCCACTCAGATAAATACTTTTGGTTATATAGATTTTGCTGTATAGCACCAACTTTGCGATTTTTTATATTGTTTACAGATTCAACACGGCTAATCGAACTTTTCCAAGAGTTAGAAATGGGTTCAAAGGCACGTAACCAATTTTAGATAAGGCATTATATACCTTTTTGAAGAAATGCTGGATTGTCTGAAGAAAAGTGAAATTGGAAAAATATTAGGTTAAGCCAAGCCGCGAATGCTATTTTATCTTAAAGGAGAATAAATTTCGAAGGTCCCGGCGAAAAATACATTTCCACATGCAACCATTCAAAAGTGACATTTGGAAAAGTGGCCTTCAAAACATTTTCCATAGATTCGAGTGTTGTGTCCTTCTACATGTACTTTAATTTAGTAGTCCTTGGCTTGCCTGCGATCTGCCGATTTCTCCTTAGCAAACTAAAACTCTCAATCCCCCTTTCTATCTATCTATTTATCTATCCATCTATCTATCTATCTATCTATCTATCTATCTATCTATCTATCTATCTATCTATCTATCTATCTATCTATCTATCTATCTATCTATCTATCTAACTACCATTGTAAAGATCGGAGCCCGACGTAATACTACTCTTCTTACTCGAGACTTAAATTAAACATGTACTAGTAACAGCTAATTTATTCGACCCAGAGGCAATGGCCGAGGTTGAATCTAATTAGAAATCATGGAAAAGGCACTGAAATGTCATCCTGATTCTATATCTAGAAAAGTTCTGAGTTTATTCCCAAGTAATAATTTATTTCAATATTTACGAGACAATTCCCATAAAATTTAGTTCCATATTGGTTTGCCCAGGCAAATCCGTGGAATTTCCGCGGGTTTTCGTTCCACTACTTGCGGTACTACCTAGTTCATTTGCGAGCAAGGACGTATTGTTATAATAATATCATAGAATTTTTTAACTCGTGTATTTTTTAACTCTAGCAAAATTAACATCACATTTCTCCAGCCAGCTGCAAACATCTCAGCCACGCGTAGAAATCAAATTGGAGCAAACATGGGTGTTTTTGTTATTTAAATATCCAGCTTATTTTTATTTGCAACAACAACAAAAACAAAATACGCGGCCCCGCATGTACTTTGTAAGGTACCAGTTAGAGCAGGGCGCGTCAGATCCCGACGCTCTCGTCAGCTCGAAAGGCTGCATTGAGCAGCCCTGAGTGCGCCGAGTCCAGCTGCCGAGTCGCTGCTAAAAATCACTTATCATGGTATCGACGATATAGCGTGCAATGTGGATGCAACCACATATTACGATAATGATCATTTGAAGTGAGCAGCACATGTAAGTACATGTAAGTAAGCTTGACAATGTACAGTACCCATGCATAGTAGTCTACACGATCTTAGAGATTTGTTTCGAGAGCTGCATGTACATGTATGACACATGTAAAAACCATATAGCGGTACAGCTGCAGTAATAGAGAAAAGTATTTATTTGCCCTCGTAGGTCCAGAATTGGCTAAAAATGATCGCGACCTGATGGTACCAGTACATGTAGTTGCAGTGTTGTTTACGTCGTATTGACTGCAATGTAAAGTATACTCTATACTACAGGCCTAGGTACCGCTATCTTGTCATCTCACTCGAAAAAAATTTAAACCATGTATGTAAATGCTCATTTTTTATACTAAGCAATGTACAGAGTACACGATCAGCACAGACCAGCTATACTTTAAGAGGACTCGATTTCGAATTTTATGCTCTTATCTGAAAGGTCCAGACTGTCAGTAATCAAAGTAATAAAAACTAGGGACTCACAAACAAAAACGTAAACCCATGATCGTAAGTATACTCCGACTCAAAAAACGGCGTTTGTATCTCACACCATTCACTGCTTGACGGCACATACTCCATATATTTTGCCAAGAAAAAAATAATTGCTCATTCTAAAAATCTTGACATCGTACACTTGAAAATCTTAGCGCTACTCTAAACCATATTTTTCATTAATTAGTATATGCCTCTAAACCTATCCGTTTTAGCAAGCCAAAAAGAATTAAATTTTCAACACCGAAGGAAAATTATATTGATTGGAACCCATATGCATTAACTCAACAAAACGAGCAAAAGCACAATTGGAACCGGCAAATTTGCTGGTAAAAATTAACAAAAACAGAAAACGTAATTTATATAGCCGCTCACACAGACCAGTTTGAGCTTTGCCACCCTACGAGCTACCATTCTTTTCTGCAACTCTGCCTTTTGTAAGCCATATGGTCTAACCACGAAAATATCTACTTACAAAATCAATTGGCCCTCAGCATTTTGCATGTAGCTACCTAACACCTGCATATAAACAAATGAACTCGGGGGGGGGGGGTTGCTTTCACAAGCTCGAAATTTCACAACCTCGAAAACCGTTTGTGAAAGTGGGCTGCTAGAATGGTTATCGAGGTTGTGAAATTTCGAGCTTGTGAAGCCAGCTGCCAGCCAGTTTCGGGTTTGTGAAAGGAAGTGCTTTTCGAGGTTGTGAAGCGACCCCTCGGGGGATCGGGGGGGGGGGCATCACAAACCCAAAAAAGCACAACCTGCGAAAATGCTAGCAATGTCCAACACTATGTTGGTTTTCAGAGTTGTGGTATTTCGGATTTATGATGGGAAGTGCTTTTGGAGTTGCTATCTTTCAGGTTTATTATGGTGACCCCCTGGGAGGAACTCGGAGGGAACTCGGGGTGGAACAAGAAAAGCTTTGTCTTCATAAACCAGGTACTCATAAATGTAATTCTTTACGGCAGCTTTAATCTGTTTATATTTCTTCTGAGAAAATTTATCATTGGAAATAAAGGCAGCATCAAACTGTCTGGTCAAGCGGAGGGCTTCCATGTCGTCATCATCATCTCCAGATTCAGATAATTTTTGCTGTCCAAAAATCGGGAAAAAGCCTTTGGATTCAATAATTTTTAAGTTACCATATGGATTGATTTGGGAATATTTAAACACCGTTAAAATGTGAGAATTCGGTAGCTCTGTGCGAATTTGATCCACAACAGTTGAAAAAGCATTGCTAGCGCAAAGGTTGGGCCCATCAACAATGACAAGTGGACCTACATCGCCAGTACTACTGTTTGAAAAGTAATAAGCATAGCGATCTACTTGCAAGCACTTAACAATATCCTCTTTAGCCAATGGCTTTCTACCATCACAAATTGTGGACAAAACACTGGGGGAATGTGGGTTTGATTTAAACCGATAAGCTACTTTGGATTGTGTAAAAATGTCATTATTAAACCTGTCCTTCAAATTTAAGAAAAGCTGGTCCTCCTTTCGTTGGTCACTGGGCCTTCCCAACGACCGCAGGTGCAGCCAGTGTTGCAGAACATCTCGAACTGTTGGATGATCCTCGCTGAAGTCCTGGCTCGTTGCTGTGATTTTAATTATCCTTTTATGCGTTTGATTCTTAGATTCATTGGCAATATTCTGGGAATTTGTTATGATAAGGGGATAAAAACTGTCAGAGTCAATGTCTTTCAATTTATGCCACACTGCTTTGTTTGAGACGAGAATAACACAGTTTGACACTGATCTACAATCGCCATTTGTGTTAAAGTGGAATTCTTTTGGCTGATAGCACGAGTACTTGGAGGAGTCGTTTTGCATGTAAGTGAGTGGATTAGCTTCCCGAAGCGTCAATAATCTTAAATAGTCTTAAATAGTCTTAAATAATCTGTCCATAGCAAACGGACAACCAATAATGAGGCAGGAGAATGAGGATAGACTCTCTCAACTACACTATCCAATCTTGAACGCAGCCGCTTGCCTGCAAAGCAACGCAGGACAGGCTATAGGACAGCAGGTCCAGCTCACAGTACTCTGAGCTCACTCTCGGCTCCACACCATTGCCAACTGCGAGCTAGGATGGGATAGAAGGTAGTAATTATGCCTATCTGCTTGTGGGTGTACAGCAGGGGTCGGCAAAATTTTTACCTCCAAGGGCCAGATAGAGAACCCAGCGCATGACTGCGGGCCAGAGAAGGAGTGAGAGGAGAGTGAATAGAGCAGAGAAATAGGAGAAAGGAGAGGCGAAGTAATAAAAGAGGAGAGGAGAGGAGAGGAGAGGAGAGGAGAGGAGAGGAGAGGAGAGGAGAGGAGAGGAGAGGAGAGGAGAGGAGAGGAGAGGAGGAGTCGTTTTGCATGTAAGTGAGTGGATTAGCTTCCCGAAACGTCGATATATTAAATAAGCTGTCCATAGCAAACGGACAACCAATGAGGATAGACTCTCAACTACAAAAAAGAGGAGAGGAGAGGAGAGGAGAGGAGAGGAGAGGAGAGGAGAGGAGAGGAGAGGAGAGGAGAGGAGAGGAGAGGAGAGGAGAGGAGAGGAGAGGAGAGGGAGAGGAGAGGGAGAGGAGAGGAGGGTAGAGGAGAGGAGAGAGAAGAGAGTAGAGATAACAAGGGAGAGAGGAGAGAAGAGAGCTGAGAAGAGGCACTGAGAAGAACTGAGAAGTTTCAAAAGACCCGAGGGCCGGATAGAGAGGCTTTGCGGGTCGGAGTTTGCCGACCCTTGGTGTAAAGCGTGTTGTAAAGCGGATTCAGCCGTTCAAAGTGTTAGATCGATTCATGACTGACTATGTGCTTAATATAGTTTCAGGCTCATTAGAATGCACAAACCGAACTTGAATGTACTCGTACAACAATGTTGGCAATGGGGTGGAACGTGAGCTCAGAGTACTGTGAGCTGGACCTAGCGTCTATCTCTCTCCCTCTCGATCTGCCTTCCTCGTATTCCTTCTGAACGTAGGAATCTTTACCAGACTGAATCAGACCAGACTTTGGGCTTTTTATGATCGTGACTTTACATTCCCCTGATCGATTGTTCTCTTTCCTGACTTACTCTCGTACTATTTCACTTACTGTTCTTGATAAATTTATAATTACGCGGGATAACTATATTGCTTGTTGGGCTACATGTAACTTAGATGAATAAGGGGGCCGTAGCCCAGCTGCTCTGGTGTGCCAGCGGCCCAGGCTCGATTCCAAGTGCAGTCACATTAATTTGGGGCTGAATTGGAATCTCGGCTTGGCTCTGCTCGTGCAATTAACGGCCTTGAGGGCCAACCCCTCAAGGCGCAGTGAAGTGTACATGCCTAACGATAATATAAAGTTAGGGCCGCTGTACACTCCTGTGTGAGTGTGTGCCTGCGTACATATCCGCGCGCTTGTATGCCTGCTCAGGGGAGTCGGCGGAATGGGCAGCAATGCCTCTCGCCGGTTGTGTGCCTATGTCGCTTAAAGTGCGCCAGGGTGCACACAACCCCCCTGCCTGTAATAAAAAAAAACTTAGATGAATTGACCCCTGTTGACGTCTGTGTGACGACGAAACGCGTCAGCAACGTAAAATTCATTGAGAAGATTGAGAAGATTAGGTACACTTCCCCAGCTAAATATAAGGCATATAGGCTCGGAGAACACATTGCGCCTGCAATTGTAGTGTTTGCGCGTGTTTTTACTTTTAGTAGTGCATTACGAAAGGCAGCTGTGCATTCATTCATTTTTTTATTTTTCTTTCTTGAGTAAGGTTATTTTTAGAGCTCATGTACGCTCGTAGTTATTTCCGTGTTGAACCAGCATCAAACCGATTCATGGAAAATGAATCCGATAAAGTCATATTCGTTTATGTCCAAATATTAATTTAATGGGCATTCTTAGACAAGCGATTTATTTTATCTGTACATAATATCGGAAGACTATTTGACAATGCAATAACATTAATTTTATAGCGTAGATAAAAAATAAATAAAACTCTTTACAAGTTACGCAAAAGTTAATTATTAATGTGAAGTCCGCTTCGTTAGTTAATACGATAAAAATGAAAACGTATGGAAAGAGTTTTATACGTAAACTTACCTTAGCTTACCTTTTACACATTGTTACTTCCTTTTAAACACTTTTGTCCCATCGTTGTCCCCGGTGGTTTGAAAGGGTGTTACCGGTTTGGAGTGTTTACCGGTTTGGAAAGAGTGTTTACCGGTTTGGAAAGAGTGTTTGCAGGTTTGGAAATAGTGTTTACTGATTTGGAAAGTTTTTACCGATTTGGAAAGAGTGGTTACCTGTTTGGAAAGAGTGGTTACCTGTTTGGAAAGAGTGGTTACTGATTTGGAAAGAGTGTTTACCGGTTTGGAAAGAGTGTTTGCCGGTTTGGAAAGAGTGTTTGCCGGTTTGGAAAGAGTGTTTGCCGGTTTGGAAAGAGTGTTTACCGGTTTGGAAAGAGTGTTTACTGATTTGGAAAGAGTGGTTACCTGTTTGGAAAGAGTGGTTGCTGATTTGGAAAGAGTGTTTACCGGTTTGGAAAGAGTGTTTGCCGGTTTGGAAAGAGTGTTTACCGGTTTGGAAAGAGTGTTTACTGATTTTGAAAGGGTGTTTACCGGTTTGGAAAGAGTGTTTACCGGTTTGGAAAGAGTGTTTACCGGTTTGGAAAGAGTCTTTACCGGTTTCGAGAGGTAATAGGAACCGCATAAATTATACAAATTACTAACAACACCTGACAATTGCCAGTGACAAAAGTGACTCACCCGGTTCGCACACGAAATTGATGTCGGTAACATTGTGAAATCCGTCGCATTTGCACCGCATCGTACCGGTGTGGTTCTGGTACTTGTCGTGCACACACTTGTAGTCAATGCTTTGTCCCAGCTGTACCACCGAATTCAAGCTGGCATTCTCAAACGTGAACTTGCCGCACTGAATGCACACTGGCGGAGTCACCTGTGAGATGCTACTGTCGTAATTGTGATTGTCTCTTAGCTGACAGGTGCTTGGATTGGCGCACGACTCTCTAATGCTGACGATTTTCCAATCGCTGGGACCCGAGTTGCACTTCTTAATGATGTACACCGAGTCGCTGCATTGAAACGTTGGCGAGCATTTGAACTGCAGTTTATCGCCGTCTTCATACAGTTCGGAGTAGTTCCGACCAACAAGTTCGGCACCTTCGGGCACCGTCAGGCTGGAGTTGGTGCAGGGCTTTTTCTCGCACACAGTTTGCGGATTGAACCCGGACGGGATGCCAACCAGGGTTCTGTTTGTCAAGCAGTCCAAGACGATGTCGCGCGTTTCATTGCCCGCCATTAGGACCTGCTGGTGAAGATTTTCGGCTGCTAACTGCCTGTTTAGCATCCAATGTGGATGGCAGGTGATGTTGCACTGGCCCACGGGCTGGTACTTCTTCTCCGTGCTGTTCTCAGATGAGTAGTACTTGCCGGAGTGGCAGCTGTTTGAGCCCAAACCGGTGTGGGTGGTGGGACAATGTTCTGGAAGGAGATTAAGACTAATTAGGTATATTAGTTGTTTGTTACTAGGTGTCATTATTAGTGAGTTCGCAGGGGGCTCTCTGAGCACAGACGCAAATCAGGACGACAGTCGACCCCAGGCGAGCGAAGAGGCCCTCCGTAGGGCCCTGCTTGGACTCAACCTCAAAAAGATCAGGGTGCATGGTGACCATGGCCATCTCGGGTGTTGTTTGTGTGGCCAGGCATCGGTCATGCCTCTCCAGAGAAAAATCTAAAGTGAGGACTACTCTTTCTGCCTCTCTGGTGTCGAGAATGCAGAGCACTACTTCATCTGTGAATGCCCCGCCTTTACTCAGGACAGGCTCACCTACTTCGACTCAACCTCGGACCTCTACGACGTTTTCAGGCCCGAGAATCTCTGCCAGCTCGTCCCGCTACCTAAGGGTTACGGTCGAGCGACCATCCACTTCCAGGACTCTCTGGAGGGGGACCGCGCTACGGACACCGCAGCACCAACTGCCCGTGGTCGCCAGGGGTCAGCGGAATGAGCGGCAACGCCTCCCTGCTGCATCCGGATGCAGCTAATTCTAAGACCACGCAACACGCATACGGATAGCTACGCAGGCACGCGCTTATGCAGGGTGTACAACAGCCCTAACTACTCATGCAGGGTGTACAGCGGCCCTAACTACTCATGCAGGGTGTACAGCGGCCCTAACTACTCATGCAGGGTGTACAGCAGCCCTAACTACTCATGCAGGGTGTACAGCGGCCCTAACTACTCATGCAGGGTGTACAGCGGCCCTAACTACTCATGCAGGGTGTACAGCGGCCCTAACTATCTCATCCCCAGGTAGTGTACACCCTCGGGCATTTTAAGAGGCTATCTATTTCGATTTATCCGGTTTGTATCTACGCTTGTAATTATAAAATCGATGCAAATCACCATCGCAGCTGAACTCCCAGGCGTTGATATCCCAGCCCGCGCAGGTGCACACGGCTCTGTCCTTGCCAGCGGTGGAGTTGCGAAAGTAAGGCGGCTTACAACTGAAGGTCACGTTGCCACCGGCTGGAAATCGAACGTCTGAAAAATCGATATTTATGTATCATGAACGGGTTTTATATTACACTATCAAATTGAAAAGTCCCACGACTTTCTTACTTGAAACGTTGGATAACTCCGGATGCAGGGTAACCAATTGGCTGCAATAAAATATACATTTTCAACTGTATTTGATGCTGTAGTGACTTTGACTGTAGTGACTTCACTAAAACTAATTCACTTACAGAAACTGGGCATCAAAACTAGCATTATGCATGTTGTAGCCAAGAGTTATCGAAGCATTTCGAGTGTTTCTAAGCTGGTCTATCAAGGATTGAATGTCGCTGCCATAACAGGAAGGCTTGAAGCACATCAAACTCTGAAACAGTTAAGGACAAAAGACTGGTGATAGATTGCAGCAATTAAACCCCACAGCACCCACACCCACAGCCCCAATTCAACCCGCACCCCTCACAGCACCCACACCCACAGCCCCAATTCAACCCGCACCCCTCACAGCACCCACACCCACAGCCCCAATTCAACCCGCACCCCTCACAGCACCCACAACCACAGCCCCAACTCAACCCGCACCCCTCACAGCACCCACACCCACAGCCCCAATTCAACCCGCACCCCTCACAGCACCCACACCCACAGCCCCAATTCAACCCGCACCCCTCACAGCACCCACACCCACAGCCCCAACTCAACCCGCACCCCTCACAGCACCCAGCACCCACAGCCCCAACGCAACCCGCACCCCTCACAGCACCCACACCCACAGCCCCAACTCAACCCGCACCCCTCACAGCACCCAGCACCCACAGCCCCAACGCAACCCGCACCCCTCACAGCACCCAGCACCCACAGCCCCAATTCAACCCGCACCCCTCACAGCACCCACACCCACAGCCCCAACGCAACCCGCACCCCTCACAGCACCCAGCACCCACAGCCCCAATTCAACCCGCACCCCTCACAGCACCCAGCACCCTAAATCAACGCTCGTCTTTTACACCCGCAATTAATATAAATGTTTTTGAAGCTGACATGGTGTAACCTTTCAGAATTACATTCACTACAACCCACCGAAGCGGCCGCCTGATCGCCAGGTCCAATCCATCTCCAGCTGCCTCCCATTGCGGTAGCATCGCTTGTAGTAGCATTTCCATCCGTGGTGTCATTGCCGGCATTGTCATTGTCATCAATTAGGCCACTGTCAGTGCACTCCATTAGATCAAGTCTGGTCGTGGTGTTGAACTCGCTCATGCATTCGCCAGATAAGCAACCGGCGGATGCTTTAGTTCCGAGTGGGTGTTCCACACCTGCTCGAGCGGGGCTCTGAACCTGGGCTGGTAGCTGAACCTGAACCACCACAGTGGGAGGCAACACTGAGTCTAGGGAAGCAGCCGGGCACACTGGGTAGCGTTGGCAGACGGCATTCCATGGCTGAACTGACAGACTGCCATTCCAACTGCAGGTTAGATTGGAACTGATCCGACTGTAGTTGCTGCCGACTAAGTAGTGACCAGGTGAGCAGGTTAGATGGTTCAGTCTAGTCAGCGGGAGGTGTTGCTGGGCTGACGTTCCGGTCGTGTTGTCCGTGCAGTTTGAGTAGTTGAAGTTTTTTGCTGGATTTTAATAGGGTTGTGAGGAACGGCAAATGAGTTCTGTAAAATATCCGCGTTGATTTGGGGTGGTGGGTCCTGCGAGCGGTGCGGGTTGATTTGAGGTCGTCGGTGCTGTGATTGGTGCGGGTTGATTTGAGGTGGTGGGTGTTGTGATTGGTGCGGGATGATTTGAGGTGGTGGGTGCTGTGATTGGTGCGGGTTGATTTGAGGTGGTGGGTGTTGTGATTGGTGCGGGATGATTTGAGGTGGTGGGTGCTGTGATTGGTGCGGGTTGATTTGAGGTGGTGGGTGTTGTGATTGGTGCGGGTTGATTTGAGGTGGTGGATGCTGTGATTGGTGCGGGTTGATTTGAGGTGGTGGATGCTGTGATTGGTGCGGGTTGATTTGAGGTGGTGGGTGTTGTAATAGGTGCGGGTTGATTTGAGGTGGTGGGTGTTGTGATGGGTGCGGGTTGATTTGAGGTGGTGGGTGTTGTGATGGGTGCGGGTTGATTTGAGGTGGTGGGTGTTGTGATGGGTGCGGGTTGATTTGAGGTGGTGGATGCTGTGATTGGTGCGGGTTGATTTGAGGTGGTGGGTGTTGTGATGGGTGCGGGTTGATTTGAGGTGGTGGGTGTTGTGATGGGTGCGGGTTGATTTGAGGTGGTGGGTGTTGTGATGGGTGCGGGTTGATTTGAGGTGGTGGGTGTTGTGATGGGTGCGAGTTGATTTGAGGTGGTGGGTGCTGTGATTGGTGCGGGTTGATTTGAGGTGGTGGGTGCTGTGATGGGTGCGGGTTGATTTGAGGTGGTGGGTGTTGTGATTGGTGCGGGTTGATTTGAGGTGGTGGGTGCTGTGATTGGTGCGGGTTGATTTGAGGTGGTGGGTGCTGTGATTGGTCCGGGTTGATTTGAGGTGGTGGATGCCGTGATTGGTCCGGGTTGATTTGAGGTGGTGGATGCCGTGATTGGTCCGGGTTGATTTGAGGTGGTGGGTGCTGTGATGGGTGCGGGTTGATTTGAGGTGATGGATGCCGTGATTGGTGCGGGTTGATTTGAGGTGGTGGATGCCGTGATTGGTGCGGGTTGATTTGAGGTGATGGGTGCTGTGATAGGTGCGGATTGTTTTGGGGTGGTGAATGCTGTGAGGGGTGCGGGTTGTGTTTGGGGTGGTGGGTGCTGTGAGGGGTGCGGGTTGATTTGAGGTGGTGGGTGCCGTGAGGGGTCCGGGTCGAATTGGGGTGGTGGGTGTTGTGAGAGGTCCAGGTCGAATTGGGGTGGTGGGTGTTGTGAGGGGTCCGGGTCGAGTTGGGGTGGTGGGTGCTGTGAGGGGTCCGGGTCGAATTGGGGTGGTGGGTGCTGTGAGGGTTGCGGGTTTTTATGGTTGCTTGGAGTGCCGGTTTGTTTGTGGTACAGCTTCACAACTAAAACGTGACAAGTACAGTTTGATAAAAAATTGCAAACTTGCAGCTTTTCAAAGGCTGAGTAGCTTAAGCTTGGGGTCTATTAGAAATCCTTGTTTTTTTTAAATACATGCACTTTAGGAGCTCTCTTTTCTTGGCAGAGTGAATCGCTTTTTGTGTCCAAAGGCCAGCAATCAAAGAAAGCTTTTTTCTAGATAGTGTAACCATTCATAACTCTCCATTTAAGTCTTGTAGCATTGAAGGTGTTTTTCTACCCTTAGCAACCAGCTATCTATACAGTTGCTGGTTGATGGGGTCAAATGAACAGGCAAAATTTTAGTAAAAACAAACACGGGGCTTTTATAAGCACCCAGAGAGCTGGCTTGTTGTAATCATTGGGAATTTATAGTCATATTCGCTATCAACTACTTGTGCAAATCCTTAGATATTTGAAAATGAGCAGGAAATTGTATTCCGGGATTTTTTCTAGACTTTTTTCCTGTATGTTGTACAAACAAAAAATAAAATACACATTTGTAATTCCAATACTGCACTTACATGTAAAGGCGCGAGTCTTATTGGCTGAATATAACTGGACTTTAGCTTCAGGCTTTAATAATCTGTCCTTTTACACAGCATTTTACTCAAGCTCTTTGCTGCATTGTGTCTAGTCTATAACCGACAGATCAAGTACAATAACCATGACATTATTATATCGATTGTCTCTAATACTTAAAACAATACATCTGAATTTGATTCTAAAGAAACAAAATACAATAGAGAGTGGGGGCGACACGGAGAGTTTGATTGCTGTAAACTGTTTTGAGAAGTAGGACTTCACAGCTGTTTTTTGAATGATTATCCTCATGGTTATCGATGGCTTGTGGAAGGGAAAATTTTTTACTCACAGATGCAAATCGGAGAGATGAGCGTTGACTCATTAGTAGTCAGATGCCACTGATAAACAATGGAACTTTGATTGTCAACTAATCCCAGTCTAGCCAAGGCGTACAGCGTTAGGGCTCGATCGTGCCCATCGGGAACAGCTGGCAGTCTGCCAGACTGGTCTCTGGGAAGGCTAGCGTCGATGGCGGGTGTTCCGTCCAGCCATATCCAATCGTCAATTCGATAGCAGTCGACGTGTAAAAAGGTGCCGCTCAGCTGCGAGGTGTAGTCTATGGTCAGGTTGACGCTGTAATCAAATTTGGGTGCAAAATTGGTTGCTGCTGCTGATAACTGAACCAAATTAGTGTACCCTTTTAGTCACGGAGCCCTCCATGGAACCCTTATTCAGAGCCTGCATATACTTCAGAGTCACAATACATGAGCACTGCTTCAGAGTCACAATACATGAGCACAGGTTCAGAGTCACAATACATGAGCACAGGTTCAGAGTCACAATACATGAGCACTGCTTCAGAGTCACAATACATGAGCACTGCTTCAGAGTCACAATACATGAGCACTGCTTCAGAGTCACAATACATGAGCACTGCTTCAGAGTCACAATACATGAGCACTGGTTCAGAGTCACAATACATGAGCACTGGTTCAGAGTCACAATACATGAGCACTGCTTCAGAGTCACAATACATGAGCACTGCTTCAGAGTCACAATACATCAGCACTGCTTCAGAGTCACAATACATGAGCACTGGTTCAGAGTCACAATACATGAGCACTGCTTCAGAGTCACAATACATGAGCACTGCTTCAGAGTCACAATACATGAGCACTGCTTCAGAGTCACAATACATGAGCACTGCTTCAGAGTCACAATACATGAGCACTGGTTCAGAGTCACAATACATGAGCACTGCTTCAGAGTCACAATACATGAGCACTGGTTCAGAGTCACAATACATGAGCACTGCTTCAGAGTCACAATACATGAGCACTGCTTCAGAGTCACAATACATGAGCACTGCTTCATAATCACAGTTACGGAGCCCTCTTTTAGAGACTTTCTGCAGTTGTCTGTAAGGCAGTGAGTCCTTTAGAACGAGTATGCGTACGCTGCTTAATTTTCAATTTAAATTCCTAGCTTAAAACAAGCAATTTTACCTGCAGACCTATCGATCTACTTGTGACATGATTGAGAGGTAAGAGGACTTAGCAAACAAGAAAGACTAGGCTTAGCTTCATCCACACCACTCAGATTCTAACAGAATCTACTAAATAAATATCGAATCTGCATTAAAGGGGCTGTCAACTTAAGCGCTAGAATGGAGCCCAAAGCAAGGCTCCAGACCAAACCGACTGGAATCGATAACTGGTCGCTTAAGATGACACCCCCTTAACAGCTCTTTAGTCGATTCTTTTTGTACATCATTTTATCGAGATTGGTTTGTGACGAATTTATTTTCAACAAGGGTTTTAGTGCTACTCACGGCTTATTTAATAGTTTAGCGCCAAATCCAGCACAGTATTGTTGGACAGAGTCTGAAATGCAGAAAATGCAATTTAGAGTTAATAAAGTCTCTATTCAATCAGCCCATTCATTATCTAGATAGTGCACACTAGAGCATGCTTACTGTTGCGACGAACAATGGCCTCCTGACTGATGCACACGGTCTCATTGGCATCGGTGGCAGGACAGGTGAACACCGTGGAACCACTCTCGTTTGATGGGACTGTCGAAAGAATTGAAAGAAACAAATTTCATTTTCGTGGCACTTCACCACGACATTGGTTTGTCCATCAATGTCATCTGACGCACCCAGATCAAACCCGCATGCATGCATTCTAACAAATTTCTATATCAACATACGATGAGAGTCACTAAATAGAATGCAGCGTTCCAGCAGTTGAAGGCAAAGCTATCAAATTAGTCACCAATGACAACCTATAAATGGATGACTCTTATTGCTACGCGAAACCTTGAAGGACTTTATATACCTCTAGTCAATACCAATAAAAGCATTGCAGCATTTTTATCGTAGAGAACCACTCGCCAAGCCATAGCTAATTAGCTACTAGGCTTTTTTCAAAGCTAAGTCGGTAAATTGGAGTCAATTGAGGCTTCTGAGGTGCTACGCAAGAAGAAAGGATTCTCACAGTCGCGAAGGATTGTCAGAACTTTCACTGGTACTGAGTTCAGTATGAACACTTGTAAGGGGACAATATGGGAATATATGGGGAGAGAAAAGTCTTGTCGAGGCGTACAATTACACCAAGGATTCCAACGATCAACTTTAGGTGCTCTCTAATCTTGTCCTTGGACGTACCATTAAAGATCGCACAGGACGTGACACCAAAGATCGCACAAGATGTGCCGCGACACCAAAGATCGCACAAGATGTGCACGTAACACCAAGGATCCCACAAGAAGTAACACCAAGGATCGCACAAGAAGTAACACCAAGGATCGCACAAGAAGTAACACCAAGGATCGCACAAGAAGTAACACCAAGGATTCCAACGATCAACTTTAGGTGCTCTCTAATCTTGTCCTTGGACGTACCATTAAAGATCGCACAGGACGCGACACCAAAGATCGCACAAGATGTGCACGTAACACCAAGGATCCCACAAGAAGTAACACCAAGGATCGCACAAGATGTGCACGTAACACCAAGGATCCCACAAGAAGTAACACCAAGGATCCCACAAGAAGTAGCACCAAGGATCGCACAAGATGTGCACGTAACACCAAGGATCCCACAAGAAGTAACACCAAGGATCCCACAAGAAGTAGCACCAAGGATCGCACAAGAAGTAACACCAAGGATCGCACAAGAAGTAACACCAAGGATCGCACAAGAAGTAACACCAAGGATCCCACAAGAAGTAACACCAAGGATCCCACAAGAAGTAACACCAAGGATCCCACAAGAAGTAGCACCAAGGATCGCACAAGAAGTAACACCAAGGATCGCACAAGAAGTAACACCAAGGATCGCACAAGAAGTAACACCAAGGATCGCACAAGAAGTAGCACCTAAAGGAACACAAGGCGTACCACCAAGAAGAACACAAGACGTAACGTGCATCAGGGATCCCCACAGGACGTAGCTACCCCATGGTAAGCGTAACCAAAAAAGAGCTTCAAAGGTGGACATGTCTTTGTTGCTGCAGCTAATTCAACAAAGTGACTGTAAAACCATTATAATAAAAGGTTTGCTAAAAGTTTCATTAAAATTACCATCTTCCAGCCTGTCAAACACGCAGACAGCTCGACCGACAATATTTTCGATTGCAGAAAATGACTGCAGACAATTTGCTATTGAGGCTACCCAGTCTGTCGAATTCGCTGCATCGACTGATTCGCTAGACTTTGACTCGCAGTCCGTGAGGTTGACGCCAACGAACTGGTGTTCGGTGTAGGAGGCGTTGTTGATCAGGTCAGCAGGTTGACCGTCGCGCCAGGAGTATCGAATTTGGTCGGCGCTCAGGGCAGGCAGGTAGAGACCCGGATACGCCAGCACCGCGTCAGCACCACCGGGTGGGCCTTTGATGCCTTCGCTGAAAATGTTTTCGCAATGGGCAACGCACAGGGCGTACTTTTGACATATTCTGTATTAATTTTTACATTCCTGTCGACTTGGATATTTTGTTTAGCCTGGTGCTCTTGCATGTACTCGTATCTATGCTAAGCGACATCGGATATTCTCTCACCGATTGGAAATTTTCAGGAAAGCTCTCCAGTCCTCAATCGACTTGATCGTCTCCAAGGTATCAGCGGGTCGGTCGGGCTCCTTCAGCGGACAGGCCTCCGTTGCCAGTGGATACGAGGCCGAGCCGTCGCGAACGGTGTAGTAAAGCGCTGAGTTGCCATAGAAACCGACGCTCTCAAAAACTGATTCCGAGCTGCTAGCGCTGTATATGTACTTTTCAGCTTGAGTCAGACTGAAAAAGTGAAAAAGGGATTTCTTCAACAGTTCAACAGACAGACAGACAGACAGACAGACAGACAGACAGACAGACAGACAGACAGACAGACAGACAGACAGACAGACAGACAGACAGACAGACACACAGACAGACAGACAGACAGACAGACAGACAGACAGACAGACAGACAGACAGACAGACAGACAGACAGACAGACAGACAGACAGACAGACAGACAGACAGACAGACAGACAGACAGACAGACAGACAGACAGACAGACAGACACAGACAGACAGACAGACAGACAGACAGACAGACAGACAGACAGACAGACAGACAGACAGACACACAGACAGACAGACAGACAGACAGACAGACAGACAGACAGACAGACAGACAGACAGACAGACAGACAGACAGACAGACAGACAGACAGACAGACAGACAGGCATATATAGATAGAAAGATAGACAGGCTATAGTTAAGGGCTCAACTACATATAATTCTACTTGAGCACTTCGCCCAATGCCATACCTCAACAAGAAGCTGCATACTAGCAAGGATACGCAAGTGTTCAAAGTCGTTTTTCGACTGTCGCTGGCAGCAGATGCCATTTGTACTCTTGGAATTTTTTCAGTGGACTATTTTTCCTCTTGTTTGAAGTCAGATTTGCCTAAACAATTAATTAAAATGCTTTTTGATTAGTTTAAAATGACAAAACTAAAACAAAAATGTCGGGCATGGGGTGTGAAAACAAATCCCAATGGCAGTTATATATACTTAGGTGGAAACTTACCGCAATGTCAGGCGGCCTCTTATTGGCTTAGCCCACTGAAGTCCTCTAGAATCAAAACTCTGACCAACTCCGTCACCCCCTACCCAGGTGAAAATTTGCACTGTCAGTCAATTATCGAGAATTAACGAAGCCTGTCCTGGACGTTCATCTGTTTGCAGTAGTCCTGCACCTATTTACTGAATGAGTAGTGTGGAGTATGCCAGTAGTCTGAACAGACAATAGCAGTAGTCACATGGTCGCGTCACTTATTTATAATGGCAAGTCGGTATTTAAAGTACCGTAAATGAATTGATGCCGAGATGCAACAATGCAAGTGACATTTAACACGGATGGGCGTTAGAGAGATAAAAAGACATTTGGACAGACACAAAGACAGATGTTTGGACAAACACAAAGACGGATGTCTAGACAGACACAAAGACGGATGTCTAGACAGACACAGACAGATGTTTAGGCAGACACAAAGACAGATGTTTAGACAGACACAAAGACAGATGTTTAGGCAGACACAAAGACAGATGTCTAGACAGACACAAAGACAGATGTTTAGGCAGACACAAAGACAGATGTTTAGACAGACACAAAGACAGATGTTTAGACAGTCACAAAGACAGATGTTTAGGCAGACACAAAGACATGCTTAGACTTGAATTTCAAACCTTTCATACAATCCTTCTAATACAGAAACATTTAACGAAAGGGTATTAGGGAAGTTTACAGCTATATTTATGCACCATAAGGTGTGTCAAACGTTAGAAAGCTATGAACTGAAAGCAGTTACTTTCGAAGGATTAGATGGAAGAAGTATACATTGCATCATTCATTCCCTCACTCAGTTTGATCATGGCAAAGCATACGAAGCTGGCACTTGATAAATGGCCGATTATGTCTCCTATTTTTTCATAGAAGCCGCATTCTTTGATCTACATTTATTGTTTTCGAAGAGTATAAAATATTAATTTTTGTGAGTGGCCGACGGGCCCTATAGCAAAACTGAATGGTTCCGAAATTCTAATTAATGAATTTCCTGCGATGCAAATTAAATTAGTAACGGACTTCTGCTGCCCATTCTTCCCATTGTTCGTCTCTTGTGCGCACGCTTGGTTGCTGATAATTTTAGTTTTTGTCATCAATTCGTTCCCATGGTAACGGGGAGGCATCTATTATTGTCCCAATCTACTTGACTTCCTTTCGTGATTGTTTAATCTAATTGTGGGATTCCCAGCTATAGTAGAACAAGGCAGAAGCATGATTTTTCTCCGCAGTGCGCTTACGAGCTAGTACAACGTCGAGATTATTGTAGGAAAAGCCATCGACAAAAAAGCTCATGGGAATTGCGTTTATAAATCGCCATAATTAACTTCAGTAGATGAATTGAATAGAAATGACAAATTTGTTTCGATCGATGAATTCGAAAGCAATAAATAAATAAAAATGTCGAAAGGTTAGAGCTCATGTGTATTTTTGTGAAACTTTTTAAGTATCGAAATCCTCATCCAATAAATTTAACAATTATTATCTCTCATGGCTGGAAGCTTGATACTGTAGCGAAAAATTTTATTACCTAAAGACACAATTTGGTCCGACCCAAGGACCACTGAAAAACTAAAAAAATGTACTGAATAGTGATCCTTGTGCGCACGACATACATTTACGTATACTACTTGTAAAACTATGCATGTACATGTTAAAAAAAATATATATGTCACTGTTCTATATATATATTTGCTTCAACCAGCCTCCAAGCGAAATTAATTTTTAATAAAAAGCGCCTTTAACTCTACTAATCTACAAAAAACACTAAAACGAAAACTAAAAGCAAATAAGTTTTAAAAATTAAATTTATATATTTACGATAGTAAATCGACACTAGATTTTCAAGCTAGTCATTCTGAATTGAATTCTTGAATTTTAGATTATCGCGCTAAAGTACAACACAACAAAGTCTTTAATAAGATTTTAATGCGAGCAAAGTTTAATTTTATGACGTTGATAGAACATAGTCGTTTTTTATTATTACTTGTATTGTGTAGAATATATACCAATATATTTTGTTTTTATTATTAAGAAGTCACTGTTCTAGGAAATATTCATTTTTTAACTTGCAATAGTTAAAAAAAATTAGGCGCGAGTGATGGTCCATGATATCTATTGCCATTGCCAAGTGGTAGTAGCCAATTCGATGTCAGCTTGAAATTGTTAGCAATGAGCTGGTCGCTGGTTTTTTTATTTATATTTTATTAGAGCTATTAAGTGTGTCAGCTAATCGAAAATGCAGAGACCTGTAGCCGTAGGCTAGGGCCTATATATGCTATATTTTTATCTTAGCCTTATCAATGTATTGTAGTGCTAGTGCCCGTCCAGAAGAGAGGGATGGCAATGCCAAATGGGCATAGCCCTTCAGCTGAGGAATTTTTACCATATAGACCTGTTTTTTCCTTGTTTTGATGATTTCTTTTTAGACTTATGACAATGACTAATGACACTGCTTTTAGAACTGTGAAAGTCTCAGTGTAGGCCCCCAGTCTCATAATATATTTAAATATTATAAGCAATATCTAGGTATTATAGCATATATGATATAAGTTGGCCTCCTAACAGAAAAAATTAGATCCCCAATCCCAATGGCATTAGACATTAGGCCTAGTCCTAGAGGCTATATTTCCCATTATCCTTATATAGGTCATAGCTCATAGCTATTAAAAGCCACTTTCTAGTTTTCTTAGACCTATCTAAAACATTATTACATTAAAATGTTTGCTGTGACACCTTAAATTATGTCAGGAGTAAAACCATAATTAGGAAGATGGCCTTTTCATAGAAAATTCACAGACATGTGCTGCACTAGCGCCATAGTCCAGAAGAGGGGTAGTACGCCGGATTAATCTGGCGTACACTCACAACTTTTGGCCTACACTTGGCGTACAAATTTTTTACTTTTTAAAATCTGGCATAATTACCTGGCGTATAAAAATGCATATTCAAGTTGCGTACATGTTCTTTGTAGTTGCAGAATCAAATCAAATAGCATAAAAAATTAGTGTGCATGCAGTTAATAGAATCATGTGGAAGAGATCGTGAAAAGTGAAAAAAGATGAAACAAGTTTATTTTTAAGCATAAATTTCATGCTTTCCAGGTTTTTAGAGCTCGTAATACAAAAATTTAAACAAATATTTGCGTGTATTAAATTTCCGCAATAAATAATATTAGCAAAAAAGCAAAAGTACTAACCAAATTAGTAGCTCAAAATGGTTACTTTACACAATTTAAAAAAGTGTTTTATTGTTGCAACATAAAAAAGGTCATTTATTGTTGCAAAACCAGTGTAGATTTGAGAGTGGGCGTGCACTCAAAATTTGGCATACACGGCATACCACAAAATTGTGAGAGATTTTAAGTCCGGCGTACATTCAGGGTGTTCCAAACTATGTCACTAGTGCAATAGCAGGCAAGATAAAAATTCTGGCGCAGTATGGTAGAAGACAAGAACTTCCAATGAGATAATATTTTCTTTGATAGAAAATCTGCAAGTAATTTCTTTTTATTAGCACTTTTTGTTGATAGCTTTTTAAATTAATTTATATTAACATGGTATTTTCTATGAAATAGATTCAAATACAAGTTTTACACTAGCATTTTTCAAATGGAAAATTACTGATTTTTGCATTTTTCAAACATTTATAATACATGGCACAAGCAAAGTATATCCCTATTTTTTCTAATCATAGGTCAGTTTTTTTGAAGTAAAGGTATCTTATATTTATAAGATTAAATAATCAAAGCAGAGCTATTTAGTAACTTGTGCCCTCTTCAAAATTGTCTGGATCTGTGCCTGAATCTTTTTCTTCTTATTTTTGATACTAATATATAGTCATCTATATAAATGTATAATAAAAGTATAATACTTTTAAAATTATTTTAATGAATTTGTGATATCGGGGTTACTTTTGCCTTCTAAAATAATTCCACAGCTGTTACTAAGTTGTTACAAGTGTTATGGTTCTCACTATAAATATCTTATTACTGCAACCAATGTTCTTATAAGGGTTTCTTAGCTTTCTCCTTTTATTAGTCTTTTATGTACCTTTATTGATTTTTTCATATATATATTATTGGTAGCGCATGAATGTACTTTTACTGATAGAATAAATACTTTTAGCCTGAGTGGTCTGATGGCAATATGTCCCCTACCTCTATATATTCTTTAGTCTACTCTTCTAAAGGGTTTTTTCTTAGTCCTAGGCATTCCCAGTATCAGAAGATCATGGCTTGTGGGTATTCTGCATTGAGTTGGGTTTTTTAAACTAGACTTATCTGGACCATTCTACCCTCTGGTAGGTAGTCAGCCTTTCAAGGCAATTTTCTAGATTCTAAATCTAGAGTTCTCATTCTCTTAAAATGGATTAAATTCTCCTAGTCTTGGAGCTACTTCTAAGGCACTATCTACTACTCAAAATAAGTAGTACAAGAGCAAATACAAGCCCTGAGGCTGATTGACTTTTGTTTTTAAATAGAGTGACTAAAGGACACAAAGTGAAAAGCTTTGAAAAGCTGAATAAAACAAGGAAAAGAAATGAGTTTATTATTCTTGAACTTTAATTGGCCTTTTATAGTATAATTTTTCCTACTATTTAAAATAAACAATGGTATGCATAATGTACAGAATATGTTAAATATAGGAAATATTTTTATATTTGCATAATATAACAACAATAGTATTTAAAAATACAATTTTCTAAGAAACTTTATAGTAAAAATTAAGGCCTATTACATTTGCAAGACATCAAAATACTTTTTGTATTTAATTTTTAATTCAAGAAAATTTATTAAAATGACTTAATCTAAGTTGTTATACCCTGTTTTTAACCTTTTTTTCTAGTTCTAAAATACATTGTAGTATATATTATAATAATTTTTATTGTTGAACCCTGATTTTACCCCAGTTGTGGCTTTTATAGTATTGAATTTATTATAAAACTATCTGTTTCTACTATTTTTACTCAATTCCTATTATTTGTAGATACTTTATATATATAATGACGTAGAATAGGCCTATATTATTATTTAGGGTTCCAATTTCTATTACTTAGTTTATAACCCATTTTTCATCTATAATTTTTTGAAAAAAAAGATTTTATTCAATATTAGGATCAAAATATTGTTTTTAATGTCAAAAAAGATTAATAGCTTTGGATCTATTATTTCTCTTTTTTTATATTTGTAAAAGTGAGCAATATTGTTAGAGATATTGTTCAATTAAATTGTAGGCTAAGAATATGGTAGCAATTAAGGTTGTACCAGTGAATAAAGCATGGAAAAATTAAAATTTTGCCAAATTTTTATGCCACTTTTTTTCTAAAGTTTGTATTAGAATACATTAAACCTGATATAAAATACCAAAGTTCTTGTATATTGCTAGGATCTTGAAAATCTAGAGTATTGTAAATTCAGCATTGATGGATTTATATACTCTAGATTAAGCATCAGTGGATTAGTGCAGATTAAGCATCTGTGGATAAGTGTAGATTAAGCATGAGTTGATTAGTGGAGATTAAGCATCTGTGGATAAATGCAGATTAAGCATCAGTGGATTAGTGGAGATTAGGATTCAGTGGATTAGTTGAGATTAAGCACCCATGAATTAGTGCAGATTAAGCATTCCATGAATTAGTGCAGATTAAGCATCAGCTGATTAGTGGAGATTAAGCACCAGTGGATTAGTGCAGATTAAGCATCAGTGAATTGGTGCTGATTAAGCATCAGCTGATTAGTGGAGATTAAGCATCTGTGGATTAGTGCAGATTAAGCATCTGTGAATTGGTGCAGATTAAGCATCAGTTGATTAGTGGAGATTAAGCATCTGTGGATTAGTGCAGATTAAGCATCTGTGAATTGGTGCAGATTAAGTATCAGTGGATTAGTGGAGATTAGGCTTCAGTGGATTAGTAGAGATTAAGCATCAGTGGATTAGTGGAAATTAAGCATCTGTGGATTAGTGGAGATTAAGCATCTGTGGATTAGTGGAGATTAAGCATCAGCTGATTAGTGGAGATTAGGCTTCAGTGGATTAGTGGAGATTAAGCATCAGTGGATTAGTGGAGATTAGGCTTCAGTGGATTAGTGGAGATTAAGCATCAGTGGATTAGTGGAGATTAGGCTTCAGTGGATTAGTGGAGATTGAGCATCAGTGGATTAGTGGAGATTAAACATCAGTGGATTAGTGGAGATTAGGCTTCAGTTAATTAGTGGAGATTGAGCATCTGTGGATTGGTGCAGATTAAGCATCTGTGGATTAGTGGAGATTGAGCATCTGTGGATTGGTGCAGATTAAGCATCTGTGGATTAGTGGAGATTAAACATCAGTGGATTAAGGGGGATTGAGCATCTGTGGATTGGTGCAGATTAAGCATCTGTGGATTAGTGGAGATTAAACATCAGTGGATTAGTGGAGATTGAGCATCTGTGGATTGGTGCAGATTAAGCATCTGTGGATTAGTGGAGATTAAACATCAGTGGATTAGTGGAGATTAGGCTTCAGTGGATTAGTGGAGATTAAACATCAGTGGATTAGTGGAGATTAGGCTTCAGTGGATTAGTGGAGATTAAGCATCTGTGGATTAGTGATCACCTTTAAACCAGCATATCGATTTCCTTATCCCATTTTCAACGCCCACCCCACAGCCGCGCAAAGCCAAATCCGCTGGCGGCCGCCTTGGCGGCAAAAAGTCTGGCAAAAAATCTGGCAAAAAGTCTGGCAAAAAGCGTGGCAAATCGGCTGCGGCCGCTAAAGCTGAGAAGCCTGTAGTGGACATTATGTCCCCAGCAGCAATGGAGAACATCTACATGATTGCTCACGGAGTCGTTGATGCTTTGGAATTGCGCGGCTTTGCTAGCAGACCGAGCACTTCAAAGAAGAAAGGCAAGAAAGGCAAGAAAGGCAAAAAAGGAAAGAAAAAGAAGAAGTGAAAAATTTGCACTTAAAATGTGAGATTTTAGTGACAGAATTTTTAAATTCGAATTCAACTCGTGACTTTTTTTTACACTACTGTTAGTAGGCACGCTAGATTTTCCACTGCCTGTACACTGTAGTATTTTAACGAGTGCTCAATTTTTAGAACCTTTTTATCTGCTGTGATGTAAATTTATTTTTTGTACAACATGTACTTTTTCGTATGTAGCTTTCAGTAGCGTAGTAGTGTGTTTAACTTCTAAAATCTGCGCTGTTTTGTACTTTTTGTAAAACAGCTTTGATGCTTTTATAAAGAATTCTGACTTAGGGGTTGTGGCGCAGTCTCTGAAGGATCTGAGGGTGGGTGTGGCGCCGTCTCTGAAGGATCTGAGGGGGGGTGTGGCGCCGTCTCTGAAGGATCTGAGGGGGGTGTGGCGCCGTCTCTGAAGGACCTGAGGGGGGGTGTGGCGCCGTCTCTGAAGGATCTGAGGGGGGGTGTGGCGCCGTCTCTGAAGGATCTGAGGGTGGGTGTGGCGCCGTCTCTGAAGGATCTGAGGGGGTGTGGCGCCGTCTCTGAAGGATCTGAGGGTAGTTGTGGCGCCGTCTCTGAAGGATCTGAGGGGGTTGTGGCGCCGTCTCTGAAGGATCTGAGGGTAGTTGTGGCGCCGTCTCTGAAGGATCTGAGGGGGTTGTGGCGCCGTCTCTGAAGGATTTGATGGGGTTGTGGCGCCGTCTCTAAAGGATCTGAGGAGGTTGTGGCGTCGTCTCTGAAGGATCTGAGAGGCTTGTGGCGCCGTCTCTGAAGGATCTGAGGGGGGGATGTGGCGCCGTCTCTGAAGAATTTGATGGGGTTGTGGCGCCGTCTCTAATGGATCTGAGGGTAGTTGTGGTGCCATCACTGAAGGATCTGAGGGGGGACGTGGCGTCGTCTCTGAAGGATCTGAGAGGCTTGTGGCGCCGTCTCTGAAGGATCTGAGGGGCTTGTGGCGCCGTCTCTGAAGGATCTGAGGGGGTTGTGGCGCCGTCTCTGAAGGATTTGATGGGGTTGTGGCGCCGTCTCTAAAGGATCTGAGGAGGTTGTGGCGTCGTCTCTGAAGGATCTGAGGGGCTTGTGGCGCCGTCACTGAAGGATCTGAGGGGGGACGTGGCGCCGTCTCTGAAGGATCTGAGAGGCTTGTGGCGCCGTCTCTGAAGGATCTGAGGGGCTTGTGGCGCCGTCTCTGAAGAATCTGAGGGGCTTGTGGCGCCGTCACTGAAGGATCTGAGGAAGCTGGGCATTTACACGCCTACTAGAAATGGTGAAGGGTTAGAAATGTTTTTCCTTGTCTTCCTCTGTCGTTGCTATAATAAGGCAGTTTTTGGAGAACAATTTTTATAAAACCTGTAGCTTCCCTGTTTACCCGACCTTGCCTGTTTTTCGAATAGTTAGTTTATAGTTTTTACATATTTGTGTTAATCTAGACAGCCATGTAATTTATATTTTCTCAGAGTCTTTGCTTTTTTGGTCTATTTATATTTTCTTCCTATTAGATAGAGGAAAAGATGAGAGAAAAATTTCCATAATACGAACTAGATGTTTTTCCAACAAATTTCTGATAGCTGTGCTAATAAGTATTCTTATTTCGCAAGCAATTACGAGTATCTTGTAACTGCACCTGCTTAAATAATCCTTGTGTTGTTATTGTTTATGCCTTACTTTTCAAAGTTATTTTGATTTCAAGATGTGTGATTTTTGTATCTGTCTGTGTTATTTCAACATTTGCAATTCAGCTATTATTGCAACTATATTGATTATTCCTAATTGAATTGAAATGTGTTATTTTAAAATGATTTTTATTATTGATTCCTTTTTTGTCAGATTAATAAATACGAGCTAAATAATCTAGAAAGCTTAATCCGTCCTTAATTCGATGTTTTTGCAACACAAGTGTCCTTAAGACTTTGTTTTTCCAGTTTTTTCTATTAGACTACTTGTGATTTTATATTTAGTAGTAGCTTTAGTCTATATTTATAACTAGTCAGCACCAATATTTACTATCATCTAGAAAGCTTAGTGAAATAACAACACTATGAACATATTTTGTTTATTTCATTGCATGATTAAAACAAAATGGCGTTATTTGGAATCTCGATTTCAATGTGGCTTGTTGGAGTTATTGGCCTGTCTCTTTATATTGTTCTATACGTAATTAGCATTACTATTTATGGCAAGAAGCCTGGTAGGAATCCGTTTGTACTGCCTAGTTTACTGGTTAAAAAACCAGAGAGAACCGCGGATGATGTTATCAACAATCAGGTTCGTCTATTACTGTGAAGATGCGTTAAACTTAATTGTATTAAGTCTCAACTTATTTGTAGCTGACTGATAGCAGAGTGGGGCAGAGGACTTGGGCGGGGTGTTACGCTGGGCCTGGGGTTTATGGCTGACTGATAGCAGAGTGGGGTAGAGGACTTGGGCGGGGTGTTACGCTGGGCCTGGGGTTTATGGCTGACTGATAGCAGAGTGGGGCAGAGGACTTGGGCGGGGTGTTACGCTGGGCCTGGGGTTTATGGCTGACTGATAGCAGAGTGGGGCAGAGGACTTGGGCGGGGTGTTACGCTGGGCCTGGGGTTTATGGCTGACTGATAGCAGAGTGGGGTAGAGGACTTGGGCGGGGTGTTACGCTGGGCCTGGGGTTTATGGCTGACTGATAGCAGAGTGGGGCAGAGGACTTGGGCGGGGTGTTACGCTGGGCCTGGGGTTTATGGCTGACTGATAGCAGAGTGGGGTAGAGGACTTGGGCGAGGTGTTGCGCTGGCGTTTTATGGCTGACTGATAACGTTAATATGCTTTATCTCATATAGCATTGGGTGTACATCTAATCTATTTTTAGCAATTGAACCCCCATCCCCCTCCAAACTGTGCAGTCCGCTCGCGATTCTGTCCTACGCCAAAACTTTACGGGGTCTCGCATACCCGAGCGCCTAGACGCCATTGTGATTGGCTCCGGCATTGGCGGTCTAACCGCGGCCACCCTATTGGCTAGGGCTCGCAAACGAGTGCTAGTATTGGAACAGCACGACGTTATTGGCGGCTGTTGTCACACTTTCGTTGATAAAGGCTACGAATTCGATGTTGGCATACATTATATTGGCGAGATGCGACCGGGGTCGTTTGTACGCTGCCTAGCTGATCAGCTAACCGATGGTAAACTGATGTGGCAGCCTTTGGATGTCGACTTTGACAGAGTGATTGTTGGCTGCGTCGATGGCGGCGGCAAGAATCGCAGCGTACTGGTGACTGGCGATCGGAAAGAGTTCGCCAAGCGTCTGGCTCAGGAGTGGCCAGACGATGCAGCTGGTATCGAGGCGTTTTTCAGTCTGCTAGATCGATTGAAACGCGGCTCAAAGCTCTATTGGGGATTGAAATTGTTGCCATTGCCTTTGGCTAGGCTGCTGATCAAGTCTGGCTTATGCGGCTTGTTTTCAGCCTATTTTCGGTGAGTATTAGGCTACTTTTAGTAGTTTACCTGGCTTGTACTGAGATACGTACTGCATGAGCTCTATTATATGACCTTTTTTAGTGTATGAGCGTTTCTTTATGTATGACCGCATTGCTGTTGTCATAAGTCATAACTTGCGCTTCGAGCCATTACTATAGCCTCTGTATGAGCCATTCTATCCCTATGACCTGATATTACTCTTTGAGACTATAGCCTCTTTATGAGCCTTTCTCTCCCAATAACCTGTCAGACCTGTCAATAACCTGTATGACTTTAGTCTCTGTATGAGCCATTCTATCCCTATGACCTGATATGACTCTTTGTGACTTTAGTCTCTGTATGAGCCATTCTATCCCTATGACCTGATATGACTCTTTGTGACTTTAGTCTCTGTATGAGCCTTTCTATCTCTATGACCTGATATGACTCTATGACTATAGTCTCTGTATGAGCCTTTCTATCCCTATGACTCTTCTCTATGACTATATGTTTTCTGTGTACAAAGTTCGTCTTCTTTTTACATGACCTGCTATGGCCACAATCCCCTATCCCCTGCTCAGCTACCTGCACATCAGCCTGAAGCAATACCTAGACCAGCACATCTCCAGCGAATCGCTGAAAAGTACATTGGCCTATTGTTTCGGCGACTACGGCACACCGCCAGGTGAAACCTCCGTAGTGCTGCACGCGCTACTATTGAATCACTTCCTTCGTCAGGGCGGCTTCTACCCTATTGGCGGCCCTAGCGAAATTTCATTCTGCTCCGTGCCAGTCATTGAAAAAGCTGGCGGTAGGGCCTTGGTTCGAGCCCCAGTGTCGTCTATGGTGTGCAACGAAACTACTGGTAGAGCGGTTGGCGTCACAGTGCAAAGGTCAGATGGTGAATACACTGTTCTGGCCCCGCTGATCATCTCTGATGCCGGGCTGATTAATACTGCTAAACTGCTGCCTCAGACTGCGTTGGAGAAGTGAGTCTTGTGGGAAATATTATATTATTGTAAGCCTTTTTATGGTCTTAGTATGGTTGAGACACATTCGAGACACTACATGCATTTAAGACACTTTAGAAACAGTTTAGGACACTTTAGACACAGTTTAGGACACTTTAGACACAGTTTAGGACACTTTAGACATAGTTAAGGACACTTTAGACATAGTTTAGGACACTTTAGACACAGTTTTGGACACTTTAGACACAGTTTAGGACACTTTAGACACAGTTTAGGACACTTTAGACATAGTTTTGGACACTTTAGACACAGTTTAGGACACTTTAGACACAGTTTAGGACACTTCAGACATAGTTTAGGACACTTTAGACACAGTTTAGGACACTTTAGACATAGTTTTGGACACTTTAGACACAGTTTAGGACACTTTAGACATAGTTTAGACATAGTTTTGACATAATTTAGGACACTTTAGACACAGTTTTGGACACTTTAGACACAGTTTAGGACACTTTAGACACAGTTTAGGACACTTCAGACATAGTTTAGGACACTTTAGACACAGTTTAGGACACTTTAGACATATTTTAGGACACTTTAGACACAGTTTATGACACTTTAGACACAGTTTAGGACACTTTAGACACAGTTTAGGACACTTTAGACACAATTTAGGACACTTTAGACACAGTTTAGGACACTTTAGACATAGTTTTGGACACTTTAGACACAGTTTAGGATGCTTTAGACACAGTTTAGGACACTTTAGACACAGTTTAGGACACTTTAGACACAGTTTTGGACACTTTAGAGTCTTAGACACAGTTTAGGACACTTTAGACACAGTTTAGGACACTTTAGACATAGTTTAGGACACTTTAGACACAGTTTAGGACACTTTAGACACAGTTTAGGATGCTTTAGACACAGTTTAGGACACTTTAGACACAGTTTAGGACACTTTAGACATAGTTTAGGACACTTTAGACACAGTTTAGGACACTTTAGACACAGTTTAGGATGCTTTAGACACAGTTTAGGACACTTTAGACATAGTTTAGGACACTTTAGACACAGTTTAGGACACTTTAGACACAGTTTAGGATGCTTTAGACACAGTTTAGGACACTTTAGACATAGTTTAGGACACTTTAGACACAGTTTAGGACACTTTAGACACAGTTTAGGACACTTTAGACACAGTTTAGGATGCTTTAGACACTTTGAAGGAATTTAAGAGAGAGAGCGGTAGTCTAATCTGGTAGCCAAATCTGGGAGGGCGGTAGCTTAATCTGGGGAGGGTGGTAGCTTAATCTGAGAGGAGGGCAGCTTAATCTGGGAGGGTGGCAACCTAATTTGAGAGGAGGGTAGCTTCATCTGGGAGGGTGGCAACTTAATCTGGGAGGGCGGTAGCCGAATCTGGGAGAGTGGAGAGAAGTTTCAACATAGCAAGCAGCATTATACACAAGTTCGCCTCATAAGTACGCGTGCACTAAATGAGTACACCACACCTGGCAAACCTGGCAGGTCTCGAATTCCCGAACCCTAACCGACTGCCAGCTCCGCTCCGGCCACGGCGCAATGTCTGTGTTCATCGGACTGCGTCTGCCTCCGGGAAGATGCGCCTCCACTGATCCGGCATTTGACGACATCCGCGGTCGCAATCTGTGGCTGCTTTCTCCGTCTGACAGCTCAGCGGCTGAGACTGTGGATCTGCAGTCGATTGTTAATGCCTATCTTAGCCTTGATCCTCAGGAGGCCGCAGCGGCTGATCCGCCTCTGCTATTCGCTTCGTTTCCCTCGCTGAAGGATCCCAGCTGGCCGAGGAGGCGCGGAGATGACCGGCTGACTTGTGCGATTGTCACCTTCGCGAACTGGGACTGGTT
Source organism: Macrostomum lignano (assembly GCA_002269645.1). Classification (NCBI taxonomy): domain Eukaryota; kingdom Metazoa; phylum Platyhelminthes; family Macrostomidae; genus Macrostomum; species Macrostomum lignano. The sequence continues at coordinate 353,802 of NIVC01000567.1, read as the reverse complement.
CAGCCAGTATCAGGAGGGCCGCAGCGGTCACAGGGGCAGAGATTATAACGAGTTGAAGAACGCTATCGGCAGGCGGATGTGGGAGCTGGTCAAGTGCCAGGTACCGGCTGTGGCCGATCTTGAAGTCGAACTGTTTCAGGTGAGGCTTTGGGAAGGGGGCATTGTTAATTCTTCCTTGTTGCTGGGCCACCATCACTACAGATCTTGACATTTCCAGATCCTTTCAATTAATCTACCGCATCACCGATAAAAAGAGCTTCCACCCTCCCAGATTCCCAGATGAAGCTTCAACCCTCCCAGATTCCCAGATAAAGCTTTCACCCTCCCAGATTCCCAGATGAAGCTTTCACCCCTCCCAGATCCCCAGATTAAGCTACCAGCCTCCCAGATCCCCCGACTAAGCTACCAGCCTCCCAGATTTCCAGATTAAGCTACCAGCCTCCCAGACCCCAGATTAAGCTACCAGATCCCCCAAATTTAGCTACCAGATCCCCCAAATTTAGTTACCAGATCCCCCAAATTTAGCTACCAGATCCCCAGATTAAGCTACCAGCCTCCCAGATCCCCAGACTAAGCTACCAGCCTCCCAGATTTCCAGATTAAGCTACCAGCCTCCCAGAATAAACTACCAGCCTCCCAGATTAAACTACCAGCCTCCCAGATTAAACTACTAGCCTCCCAGATTAAACTACCAGCCTCCCAGATTAAACTACCAGCCTCCCAGATTAAACTACTAGCCTCCCAGATTAAACTACCAGCCTCCCAGATTAAACTACTAGCCTCCCAGATTAAACTACTAGCCTCCCAGATTAAACTACCAGATCCCCAGGAGTAAGCTACCAGATCCCCAGATCACCAGAATAAACTACCAGATCCTCCGGGGTAAGCTACTAGATCCCCCAGATTAAACTACCAGACCCCCAGATTAAGCTACCAGATCCCCAGATTAAGCTACCAGATCCCGCAGATTAAGCTACCACATCCCCAGATTAAGCTACCAGCATCCCAGAATAAACTACCAGCCTCCGAGATTAAACTACCAGATCCCCAGATCACCAGAATAAACTACTAGATCCTCCGGGGTATGCTACTAGATCCCCCAGATTAAGCTACCAGATCCCAAGATTAAGCTACCAGATCCCCCAGATTAAGCTACCAGATCCCCAGATTAAGCTACCAGCCTCCCAGAATAAACTACTAGCCTCCCAGATTAAACTACCAGATCCCCAGGGTAAGCTACCTGATCCTCCGGGGTAAGCTACTAGATCCCCCAGATTAAGCTACCAGATCCCAAGATTAAGCTACCAGATCCCCCAGATTAAGCTACCAGATCCCCAGATTAAGCTACCAGCCTCCCAGAATAAACTACCAGCCTCCCAGATTAAACTACCAGATCCCCAGGGTAAGCTACCTGATCCTCCGGGGTAAGCTACTAGATCCCCCAGATTAATTAAGCAAGCCAGGATTTGTCACCAGGAACACATAGAAGTGCATAACACCTGAGCCCCTCCTGTCTCACCTCCCCCCTCCCAGGTGGGCACGCCGCTCACCAACCAGCACTACATCAACTCGCCACGCGGCGAAATCTACGGCTTAGACCACAGCCTCAGTCGCTTAGCTCCGGATTCGTGCGCTCAACTGCGGCCGGAGATGGGCCCGCGGGGACTCCTGCTCACTGGCCAAGACGTGGCCATCTGCGGCTTCGTTGGCGGCATGATGGGCGGCCTGTTGTGCGCTTCTGCCGCTCTGAATCGCAATCTGATTGCCGATCTGGCCAAACTCATTCAAGCCGACGCTAAGGGCATCCTGCGCCGGGAACGACCGAAGGCCGAATGATGATTGATTTATGGCTAGCTTGTGGTCACTGTAGTACGCGATGTACTTGATTGATTTACATTTATAGCAAGTTTCGCTAACTAATAGGCTGTAGGTTAAGCCAGAGATGACTGTGGTTAGTACGTAGCGCTATTGAGTAGGCTAAGAGTTAAGCAGAGTTGACTGTGGTTAGTACGTAGCGCTATTGAGTAGGCTAAGAGTTAAGCAGAGTCGACTGTGGTTAGTACGTAGCGCTATTGAGTAGGCTAAGAGTTAAGCAGAGTCGACTGTGGTTAGTACGTAACGCTATTGAGTAGGCTAAGAGTTAAGCAGAGTCGACTGTGGTTAGTACGTAGCGCTATTGAGTAGGCTAAGAGTTAAGCAGAGTCGACTGTGGTTAGTACGTAGCGCTATTGAGTAGGCTAAGAGATAAGCAGGGTCGACTGTGGTTAGTACGTAGCGCTATTGAGTAGGCTAAGAGTTAAGCAGAGTTGACTGTGGTTAGTATGTAGCGCTTTTGAATAGGCTGAAAGTTAACAACTATATTTTCTCTAGTTTAACAAACTTTTTTCACTTTCTCGCCCAATTTTTGTTACTAGCTTTTCTTCCTCTAATTTGAACTATAATAGTACAAACGTTCTTTTGTATTTAGTCTATTGATGATGACAAGTCATTTTTTCGCGTAAAAGTACTTACGCGTAATTTTTTTAATTAGTCAATTTCTCATATTTATACCATAGCGCTGCACGTGTTACCCCTAACCTTTGGAACAAATTTTTCCACTTGTTAACGATTATTATTAAATATGTCTTGTGTCTGCCTTAATTTAACTGTTCGGTTTTATTAGGATAAGTTTGTAAGGCTTGTTACGAGACAGAAGAAGTTGTTACAATTATTCTGGGAAAATTTTATAAACCTGAATCTTCAGTTCACCAAGCTGTAAAATGGGTGCCAGCATTGGCTGAGGTAATTGAGGGCGTGTGTGGCGACCCCCCATAGCTGCGGCTGAGCTGTCGGTTGCACATCGTGTCCAGTTGGGGCAGGTGTAATCAATTATCAGTTATTATTGTCAGCTAGATTATTATTGCTACCTAATCACACTAAGTAGTATAAAAGTATTTTATATGTAGAAAAATATTTTGTATAAACAACCTTAAGGGTAAAAACTTCAGTTTCATACACAATATCTTGGCATCAGCAAATCATATACATCGATCGTTAATCATTGCAATTTTCTAATCTTCAACCTTGTTTTTCTTTCCCTGCTGCATAGGGAAATTATATTCTACCTATTTTTATAGCCATCGGCCTTCTGTCTTGCTTTTTTCTCTTCCTTTCTCCTTATTGGCCAGTTTGGCAAAGAGATGCAGAACCAGATTCTGGATTAGCAACTCCTTCCCGAACCTCTGCGGGCCTGACTGCTGTTCTGTTTAGCTAACACATGTCCGATTTTCCGTAGGTAAAAGCTAAATCTGCAGTTTAAGCTTCAGTTTAAGCTACAGTATAAGCTACAGTTTAAGCTGCAGTTTAAGCTACAGTATAAGCTGCAGTTTTAGCTACAGTTTAAGCTACAGTTTAAGCTGCAGTTTTAGCCACAGTTTAAGCTGCAGTTTAAGCTACAGTTTAAGCTTCAGTTTAAGCTTCAGTTTAAGCTGCAGTTTAAGCTACAGTATAAGCTGCAGTTTTAGCTACAGTTTAAGCTACAGTTTAAGCTGCAGTTTTAGCTACAGTTTAACCTACAGTTTAAGCTGCAGTTTAAGCTACAGTTTAAGCTATAGTTTACGCTACGCCAGTCTAGAATTATGTGGGATTGGAAAGCAGTGGCTTAGACAGGAGCAGTCACTCCGCGGGCTTCTGTTTCTAGGCCTCTTTGGTTGGTGGGAAACACGAGCCAGTAGAACGCATCCATCTTGCCGCTTTATATTGCACCTTTCCCCGCTTCTACTATTCCTGGCAAGCCGAAAGCAACAGACGGGAGCTTTTGCAGTTCTGTCGTCTTCTTCCCCCGCCTCTCTTCTCTGGCTGAAAGATGGGTAGCGAACTTTCCATTCCGGAACTGTGCGCTCATTTTGATAGCGAAGAACTTCGACGGTTGGGTAAACGGTTTAAGAAGATCGACTTGGATGGCAGCGGCTCGCTGAGCATTGAAGAGTTCCTGCGGCTGCCTGAGTTGCAGCAGAACCCGCTGGTGCAGCGAGTGATTGACATCTTCGATACTGATCAGAATGGAGAGGTCGATTTTAAAGAGTTTATTCAGGGTGAGTTTGTCTTGCTGCTGTTTCATCTCTGGTTCTGCGTCTGCGATCTCATCTCAGTGTGAGATTGGGTATGTGATCTCATCTCAGGGTGAGATTGGGTATGTGATCTCGTCTCAGTGTGAGATTGGGTCCGTGATCTCATCTCAGGATGAGATTGGGTCTGTGAATTCATGTCAGGGTGAGATTGGGAATGTGATCTCATCTCAGGATGAGATTGGGTCTGTGAATTCATGTCAGGGTGAGATTGGGAATGTGATCTCATCTCAGGATGAGATTGGGTCTGTGAATTCATGTCAGGGTGAGATTGGTATGTGATCTCATCTCAGGATGAGATTGGGTCTGTGAATTCATGTCAGGGTGAGATTGGGAATGTGATCTCATCTCAGGATGAGATTGGGTCTGTGAATTCATCTCAGGTTGAGATCGGTATGTGATCTCATCTCAGGATGAGATTGGGTCTGTGAATTCATGTCAGGGTGAGATTGGGAATGTGATCTCATCTCAGGGTGATATTGGGTATGTGATTGGGTATGTGTATGCGATCTCATCTCAGTGTGAGATTGAGCATGTAATCTCATCTCAGTGTGAGATTAAGTATGTTTCCCCCTTATTCCTTTGCTTTATCTTTTTCTTACTAAAGTTTTACTTACGTAAAGGCAATTTAATTGCTGGACTTTCGTATGCATATACGAGTACACTAGTATGTGGCGCTTTTATGACTACTCGCGCTCCAATGACTCCTAATACCTAATTATTTTGTTGTTGTAGTTTTTTTTTCAAACATAAAATGTCTTGTTCACGATTGTATATAGTGAATAATACGTACTTATTATTATAAAGTGTTATAACAGCTTCACCGTCTTTCTGTCTACACGCTTGGCTTCATTTCGTGATCCCCTATACCCTGTTGCTCACTTTCTCCTGTCTGTAGTCTTGTCCCCCTGTCGTTTCTTCCCATATCCATTAGCCCGCGGTTCCAGCTTTCTAACATCTGTTTAGGCTGAGCTTGTACTTTTGCTAGCTTGCTAGACTTGGTTCGAATGCTTTCAGTTGCAAAAAAATAATAGTAATAATAATCAAGTCATTGTTTAGATCTAAAGGAAGCTGCTGTGTCTGGTTCTGTTTCTTTCCTATTCCATCGCTTCTTTTTTTACTAAAAAACTGAGTTTTGAACTTTTAAATCTTAGAATACACCAAACTTGTTTTTTAAAGATAAGCATTTGCCCAAACTTAAAGCTATAGAATTTACACCGAACCCTGTCTAAAATCTTTCACCCCTTCCTCAATGTACACCGACCCCAAACCCTCAAATCTTCCACCCCTTCCCCAATGTACACCAACCCCAGCCCCAAATCTTCCACCCCTTCCCCAATGTACACCAACCCCAGCATCAAATCTTCCACCCCTCCACAATTTACACCAACCCCAGCCCCAAATCTTCCACCCTTTCCCCAATGTACACCAACCCCAGCCCCAAATCTTCCACCCCTTCCCCAATGTACACCAACCCCAGCATCAAATCTTCCACCCCTTCCACAATTTACACCAACCCCAGCCCCAAATCTTCCACCCTTTCCCCAATGTACACCAACCCCAGCCCCAAATCTTCCACCCCTTCCCCAATGTACACCAACCCCAGCATCAAATCTTCCACCCCTTCCACAATTTACACCAACCCCAGCCCCAAATCTTCCACCCCTTCCCCAATGTACACCAACCCCAGCCCCAAATTTTCCACCCCTTCCCCAATGTACACCAACCCCAGCCCCAAATCTTCCACCCCTTCCCCAATGTACACCAACCCCAGCATCAAATCTTCCACCCCTTCCACAATTTACACCAACCCCAGCCCCAAATCTTCCACCCCTTCCCCAATGTACACCAACCCCAGCCCCAAATCTTCCACCCCTTCCCCAATGTACACCAACCCCAGCATTAAATCTTTCACCCCTTCCCCAATGTAGCCAGCACTGAATCAAGTATTATCCTAACAATAATCAGCTTCCAAAACCTAATTTAGCCAGTTTAACGAAGCTTAAATCCGCTTAAACAGAAATAGGATTGAAGCCATGCAGGAAATCTTGGCCAAATAGGCGGGCGCAGAAAAAGAAAGCAAAAAAGCGAAGGCTTAGGAAGCAGGAACTTCGGTTTGCGAACACGCACTGATTATGGCTTGTTTGCGGGGATTTTTTCACTTATTTATCCTCTCCATTCGCCCCCCTCTCTCTCCCGCATCTCTTCTCCTCTCTCCTCCCTTCCTTATCCTTTCCTGGTGCGGATCGAAGGGCTTTAATGTTAAAAAAGTAAAGCGATCGACTTTGTGCTTGAACTATTGAAGGAAGAAACAGGAGAGAGAGGGGGGAGATGAGGGCACGAAGGAAGGTCTAGCAGAACCTATACAAGGAAGTTGCTAGGTCGGCGCAATGAATATATAAGAAAAAGAGAAAAGGTTTCAAGACTGGCATCCAAAAAGTCATCATCAAGCCGTTGGAAGCTTTTCGTCTTTCTCTAGCCTAACTTCTGGTCTCTCTACCAATTTGTATATATAGACAGTTTGTGTATGCGATATTGTCTATGCTGATATGCCGGAGCGTCCTAAGCTAGTGGCACTGTTTACTATGATTGACAGTTACTGGGGCTTTGGTTAAACATCTTCCCTTTGGAATTCTAGGGTTTGTATTGAATAAACTGCTTTTTTTCTCCTACGATATTCAAGAGACTGATAAGATTCTCACCCGATTCTCCTATAAGACTGATGAGATTCTCACCCGAGTCTCCTATAAGACTGATGAGATTCTCACCCGATTCTCCTATGAGACTGATGAGATTCTCACCTCATTCTCCTATGAGACTGTGAGATTCTCACCCCATTCTCCTATGAGACCGGTGAGATTCTCAGCCCATTCTCCTATGAGACTGAAAAGATTCTCACCCAGTCTCCTGTGAGACTGATGAGATTCTCACCCCAGTCTCTAATGAAACTGGTGAGATTCTCGCCCGATTCTCCTATGAGACTGGTGAGATTCTCACCCCATTCTCCTATGAGACTGAAAAGATTCTCACCCCATTCTATGAGACTGATGAGATTCTCACCCCAGTCTCCTATGAGACTGGTGAGATTCTCACCCCATTCCATCAGACTGATAAGATACTCCCCTGATTCTCCTATGAGAGTGATGAGATTCTCACCCGATTCTCCCATTTTCACCCCATTTTATGAGACTGATGAGATTCTAACTCAATTCTCCCATGAGGCTGGTGAGATTCTCCCAAATTCTCCTACGAGGCTGGTGAAATTCTTACCCGATTTATCTAGATGAGACCTGAGAGAAATTCTCTCCCGGTTGATATAATGGGATTTATGCAGTTATTGAGAAGCACAAAGTGATTTAAAATACTCTCACTTCCCCTCAATTTAGGCATGTCGCAATTCTCTGTCAGAGGCGACAAAGAGGCTAAACTGCGTTTTGCGTTTCGAATCTACGATATGGACAAGGATGGCTTCATTAGCAATGGGGAGCTCTTTCAGGTGAGGCTTGCTTAGGGCACTTTGTATGCTCTGTGAAATATTGAGTATCTCAAGGACTGCTCAGGGGCATCGCAACCTTGTCTGAAATGCTACTCAAGAGGCATCTCAAATGTGTCTGAAATGCTACTCAGTGACATCTCAAATTTGTCTGAAATGCTACTCAAGTGACATATCAAATGTGTCTGAAATGCTACTCAAGTGACATCTCAAATGTGTCTGAAATGCTACTCAAGTGACATCTCAAATGTGTCTGAAATGCTACTCAAATGACATCTCAAATGTGTCTGAAATGCTACTCAAGTGACATCTCAAATGTGTCTCATTAATCGCCAAACTACCTGAACAATTTCATAGGTGCTGAAGATGATGGTTGGCAGCAATCTGAAAGACGCTCAACTGCAGCAGATTGTTGATAAAACAATCATTTTTGCTGACAAAGACGGTGACGGAAAAATTTCTTACGCTGAATTCTGCGACATTGTCGGCTCCCTCGATGTGCACAAGAAAATGACCATCGATGTCTGATTTTCTTAATTTTACTTCTCGCAAAAAAAGACGTTGAATTTCTTTAGTTGATGTTCGGTAGGCAGAATTAATGAGTATTTCGCAATGTTTATGTAATTATAATTTTTCGTCTTTTTTAATGTTTCTTTGATTTATTACAACAACAAAACTTAGAGCTTGTAGCCTGTTTAATGTGTGCGTCTTTGTAGCTTTATCTATTCTTGCACAGTGTACTTTTACAGTTGATTTTGTAATCATAAAATTAGAATTTTAGTTTTAGCTTGCGGATTCTTTGTTGTACTCCTATTTTTTATATTGTAAACTTAAAATAAATTTATTATAACTGTTATGAGTCTGTCTATGATTTAATTTCCTTAATAGTCTAGCTTTATTTGTTTCAGTCTTAGATGTAGATGTTAAAATTCAAGCAAATGTCATTAATTCACACTCAGGCATTCCAAGGTCACAATGTACACACTGGCATTCCAAGGTCACAATGTACACACTGGCATTCCAAGGTCACAATGTACACACTGGCATTCCAAGGTCACAATGTACACAAGCATCCCAAGGTCACAATGTACACTCAGGCATTCCAAGTTCACAATGTACACAAGCATCCCAAGGTCACAATGTACACTCTGGCATTCCAAAGTTACAATGTACACTCAGGTATTCCAAGGTCACAATGTACACTCAGGCATTCCAAGGTCACAATGTACACTCAGGCATTCCAAGTTCACAATGTACACAAGCATCCCAAGGTCACAATGTACACTCAGGCATTCCAAGTTCACAATGTACACAAGCATCCCAAGGTCACAATGCACACATTGGCATTCCAAAGTTATATTGTACACTCAGGTATTCCAAGGTCACAATGTACACTCAGGCATTCCAAGGTCACAATGTACACTCTGGTGTTCCAAGATCAAAATTTACACTCTGGCATTCCAAGGTAACAATGTACACACTAGCATTCCAAGGTCACAATGTACACTATGGCATTCCAAGGTCACGATGTACACTATGGCATTCCAAGGTCACAATATACACTATGGCATTCCAAGGTCACAATATACACTATGGCATTCCAAGGTCACGATGTACACTATGGCATTCCAAGGTCACAAAAGCACAAAGCTGTTCTTAATCTGTCATATTCAAGCAAATGAGCATGATTGACACAGAGAGCATCGGCTAGGATTAAGTTTCCTGGAAAAAAGATAGAACTACGCTGGTATCTTTAATGGTTTCCCAAAAAAGCTCGCCTGCTAACTCACATTGTGGCATTCGTGACAATTTGCCTGCTTTTTTAGCCTGCTCTTCTGAGATAGCTTCATTATCTTGTTTCTTTCTCAGCGGGCAGTTTCTTCTTTGATGTCGCTTTGATCCTAGAAGAGATGCTCATAAAACTTTGCCGGCCTGCCTGTTTATATTATAGTGTGTTCTCTGTTCTCTGCACGCGACGTTAAATTAGTAAATGACTTGCCTTCGTACATTTACTATGCTATCGTGAAAGGGCAGCTATTACATGTATAGCTTGTAGGCTTAGAAAAAACTTGCAGAGAACTCTGACTCATTTTTTGCCTTGTCTGCTCCATTCATCTGAGAGGCTAGGGGGGCGTAGCCGTAGCCCTCCTGAAACGCCCCAACCTTGCACCCCTGAAAATCCGCTCCCTATCCGTGAGAATCCGCCCCTACACTGAGAATCCGCTCCCATCCGTGAGAATCCGCCCCATCCGTGAGAATCCGCCCCCATCCGTGTGAATCCGCCCCCATCCGTGAGAATCCGCCCCCATCCGTGTGAATTCGCCCCCATCCGTGACAATCCCCCCATCCTTGAGAATCCGCCCCATCCGTGACAATCCCCCCATCCTTGAGAATCCGCCCCATCCGTGACAATCCCCCCATCCTTGAGAATACGCCCCCCCCCCATCCTTGAGAATCCGCCCCCATCCGTGAGAATCCGCCCCTACCCTGAGAATCCGCCCCCTACCCTGAGAATCCGCCCATTCCTTAGAATCCGCACCCCATCCGTGAGAATCCGCACCCCATCCGTGAGAATCCGCCCACCATCCGTGAGAATCCCCCCATCCGTGAGAATCCGCCCCCATCTGTGAGAATCCGCCCCCCCATCCTTGAGAATCCGCCCCCCATCCTTGAGAATCCGCCCCCCCATCCTTGAGAATCCGCCCCCATCCGTAAGAATCCGCCCCTACCCTGAGAATCCGCCCCCTACCCTGAGAATCCGGCCGGTCAGGAGCGGTTCCATTCCTTAGAATCCGCCCATTCCTTAGAATCCGCACCCCATCCGTGAGAATCCGCCCACCATCCGTGAGAATCCCCCCATCCGTGAGAATCCGCCCCCATCCGTGAGAATCCGCCCCCCATCCTTGAGAATCCGCCCCCCATCCTTGAGAATCCGCCCCCATCCGTGAGAATCCGTCCCTACCATGAGAATCCGCCCCCTACCCTGAGAATCCGCCCATTCCTTAGAATCCGCCCCCCATCCTTGAGAATCCGCCCCCCATCCGTGAGAATCCGCCCCCATCCGTGAGAATCCGCCCCCCATCCTAGTAGTAGACGAGACGGTATACAGGAGAGAGTAGACAAGAGGGTAGATAGAAGGATAGACAGGAGAGAGTAGACAAGAGGGTAGATAGAAGGATAGACAGGAGAGAGTAGACGGGAGAGGGAAGACAGGAAAGGGTAGACAAGAGGGTAGACAAGATAAGGCAGACATAAGACGGTAGACAAGAGATAGTAGACACGAAGAGGTAGACAAGAGATAGTAGACACGAAGAGGTAGACAGGAGATAGTAGACACAAATGAGTAGACAAGAGATAGTAGACACGAAGGAGTAGACAAGAGATAGTAGACACGAAGAGGTAGACAAGAGATAGTAGACACGAAGATGTAGACAAGAGATAGTAGACACGAAGAGGTGGACAAGAGATAGTAGACACGAAGAGTTGGACAAGAGATAGTAGACACGAAGAGGTAGACAAGAGATAGTAGACACGAAGAGGTAGACAGAGATAGTAGACACGAAGAGGTAGACAAGAGATAGTAGACACGAAGATGTAGAGAAGAGATAGTAGACACGAAGAGATGGACAAGAGATAGTAGACACGAAGAGATGGACAAGAGATAGTAGACACGAAGAGGTAGACAAGAGATAGTAGACACGAAGGAGTAGACAAGAGATAGTAGACACGAAGAGGTAGGCAAGATTATCGGGAGTGCTAAGCTGATATATACCCTAGCAACGTGTCTCAACCCCTGGCCCCTCCCAGATCTGGGACACGGCCGGTCAGGAGCGGTTCCATTCCTTAGAATCCGCCCATTCCTTAGAATCCGCACCCCATCCGTGAGAATCCGCCCACCATCCGTGAGAATCCCCCCATCCGTGAGAATCCGCCCCCATCCGTGAGAATCCGCCCCCCATCCTTGAGAATCCGCCCCCCATCCTTGAGAATCCGCCCCCATCCGTGAGAATCCGCCCCTACCCTGAGAATCCGCCCCCTACCCTGAGAATCCGCCCATTCCTTAGAATCCGCCCATTCCTTAGAATCCGCCCCCCATCCTTGAGAATCCGCCCCCATCCGTGAGAATCCGCCCCCATCCGTGAGAATCCGCCCCCCATCCTTGAGAATCCGCCCCCATCCTTGAGAATCCGCCCCCCCATCCGTGAGAATCCGCCCCCATCCGTGAGAATCCGCCCCCCCCATCCGTGAGAACCTGCCTCCTGAGAATCCATTGCAGATCTGGCGGATTCCGTGAATCCGGTGGTGCAAAACTGTACATGTATCAGAATTTTCTTTTCTATTATCGACATTCGAAAAGTAAAATATGCTGTTATTTTTCTCTTTCACATGACTGCAGTCCATGTCGGCAGAGCCAGACGCCGATCCCATCGAAACCGAAACGGAGACGTCAAAGGAGGACACTCCGTTCGAAGCTGCTCAACGAATAGACGAAGACGACAACCAACAATGCGAGGCCATGGACATCGAAACTGGACAAAAACTGGTCGAGGATGAAGAAGAACCAGAGTCTGAGCCGGTTATTTTAGCAGAAACAGAAAAAGAGAATGAAGTTGTTAAACTGTCCAGCCTACCGGTCAGCAAGATGAAGCTAATTATGAAAGCCGATCCCGACACGCGTCTGATCAATAAAGAAGCCGTGCTAGCGGTTACCAAGGCGACGGAATTGTTTATTCAACAGTTGGGCAAAGCTGCCCACGATTTTGCTGTTAAAAGCAAACGAAAGACTGTCACGAAGAAGGACGTTGAACTGGCTATTAACTGGCATCCCGTATTTTCTTTCCTTGATGGTACCTTTTAGACAATTATTAGTTGCCGATATGTATCGAAAAGTTGGTTATTTTACATACGCTCTCTGCCGATATGTATCGAAAAGTGGGTTATTTCGCATATTTTTCTCCACCGATATGTATCGAAAAGTGGGGTTATTTTGCATACATTTTCTGCCGATATGTATCGAAAAGTGGGGTTATTTTGTATACATTTTCTGCCGATATGTATCGAAAAGTGGGGTTATTTTGCATGCATTTTCTTCAAATAAGTATCGAAAAGTATCATTATTTATATTTGCTATAAAAGTAGGTTATTTTGCATATTTTCTCTGCCGATATGTATCGAAAAGTTATTTCCATACTTATCTTCGATATGAATCAAGTACTTTTTCTACACTTAGCTTCAATGACCCGTTAAATACGAGTACCGGTACGAGTGTGTTGTGTTTGTTGCAAAATATGCATTTTAGGCTTTTTATTACTGACGGTATGCATAGAAAATTAACTTTATTAATTTGCTCATGGCGATATGTATAGAAAGTTTGTTTCTACGTTATGATATTTTTGGTTTGTGTGTTTGCACTGTTTTCGTATCGAATAAGCATTTGTAATTTATACCAATGGCACTGTGTTTTAATGTCTTCGATGGGGAGTTAAAATTAAATTTTAAAATTTCGATAAGTAAAACTCCCATAAATGAAGGCATTTGATGCAAAAATTATTTTTTGAAAGGCATTTGTAGTTTAAAAAGTTGTCTCAATTTTAATTACTGTATTTTTAATTGGAAGAATTTGCATATCGTATTTCATAGTACTACTTAGTGTAAGCAGCAGTAGTATGAAACGTGATATTGTATTTTTTCCTAATTGTATTATATTAGCTTTAATATTCGTTTCTCTACTGCAAGTAGCGTTAATGTATTTTTATTTTTATTTCATTCTTTTTTCAGCTTATTTTAATCCAATTAAAGAACAACTATTAGGCAAAGATGGCTTCTTCAACTGATCCCTACGAATACCTGTTTAAATTTTTGATAATTGGTTCAGCTGGCACAGGTAAATCCTGTCTGTTGCACCAGTTTCTTGAGCGAAAATTTAAGGCCGATTCGTCGCACACAATCGGAGTGGAGTTTGGCAGCAAAGTTATCGACGTGAATGGTCGGACTGTGAAACTGCAGGTGATGCTCAGGGCGGTAAATGATGAGCATAGTCAGGAGAGATTATGAAAAGAGAAGTACAGAAGAGTGGCTATAAAAGGGTAGACGGTAGAGTGGACGAGACGGTAGACAGGAGAGAGTAGACGGTAGAGGGAAAATAGGAAAGGGTAGACAAGATAAGATAGATAAAAGACGGACAAGAGATAGTAGACACGAAGGAGTAGACAAGAGATAGTAGACACGAAGAGGTAGACAAGAGATAGTAGACACGAAGAGGTAGACAAGAGATAGTAGACACGAAGGAGTGGACAAGAGATAGTAGACACGAAGAGGTAGACAAGATATAGTAGACAAGAGATAGTAGACACGAAGAGGTAGACAAGATATAGTAGACAAGAGATAGTAGACACGAAGAGGTAGACAAGAGATAGTAGACACGAAGGAGTGGACAAGAGATAGTAGACACGAAGGAGTAGACAAGAGATAGTAGACACGAAGAGGTAGACAAGAGATAGTAGACACGAAGGAGTAGACAAGAGATAGTAGACACGAAGGAGTAGACAAGAGATAGTAGACACGAAGAGGTAGACAAGAGAGTAGACACAGATGAGTAGACAAGAGATAGTAGACACGAAGGAGTGGACAAGAGATAGTAGACACGAAGGAGTAGACAAGAGATATTAGACACGAAGGAGTGGACAAGAGATAGTAGACACGAAGGAGTGGACAAGAGATAGTAGACACGAAGAGGTAGACAAGAGATAGTAGACACGAAGGAGTGGACAAGAGATAGTAGACACGAAGAGGTAGACAAGAGATAGTAAACAGGAAGATGTAGACAAGAGAGTAGACACGAAGAGGTAGACAAGAGATAGTAGACACGAAGAGGTAGACAAGAGATAGTAGACACGAAGAGGTAGACAAGAGATAGTAGACACGAAGAGGTAGACAATAGATAGTAGACACGAAGAGGTAGACAAGAGATAGTAGACACGAAGGAGTAGACAAGATATAGTAGACAAGAGATAGTAGACACGAAGAGGTAGACAAGAGATAGTAGACACGAAGAGGTAGACAAGAGATAGTAGACACGAAGGAGTGGACAAGAGATAGTAGACACGAAGAGATGGACAAGAGATAGTAAACAGGAAGATGTAGACAAGAGAGTAGACACAAATGAGTAGACAAGAGATAGTAGACACGAAGAGGTAGACAAGAGATAGTAGACACGAAGGAGTAGACAAGAGATAGTAGACACGAAGAGGTAGACAAGAGATAGTAGACACGAAGGAGTGGACAAGAGATAGTAGACACGAAGAGGTAGACAAGAGATAGTAGACACGAAGAGGTAGACAAGAGATAGTAGACACGAAGGAGTAGAGAAGAGATAGTAGAAACGAAGAGGTAGACAAGAGATAGTAGACACGAAGGAGTAGAGAAGAGATAGTAGAAACGAAGAGGTAGACAAGAGATAGTAGACACGAAGGAGTAGACAAGAGATAGTAGACACGAAGGAGTAGACAAGAGATAGTAGACACGAAGGAGTAGAGAAGAGATAGTAGAAACGAAGAGGTAGACAAGAGATAGTAGACACGAAGAGGTAGACAAGAGATAGTAGACACGAAGGAGTAGACAAGAGATAGTAGACACGAAGAGGTAGACAAGATTATCGGGAGTGCTAAGCTGATATCCACCCTAGCAACGTGTCTCAACCCCTGGCCCCTCCCAGATCTGGGACACGGCCGGTCAGGAGCGGTTCAAGTCGGTGACCAGATCCTATTACCGGGGCGCGGCCGGGGCCCTCCTAGTCTACGATGTGACCTCCCGCGATTCCTACAACGCGCTGAGCAACTGGCTGAGCGATGCCCGCAGCCTGGCCAGCCCCAACATCGCCATCGTGATGATCGGCAATAAACGCGATCTAGACGCCGATCGCGAAGTCACCCTGATGGAGGCGTCCCAGTTTGCCCAGCAGAACTGCCTGCTTTTCCTGGAAACTTCCGCCAAGACTGGAGAAAATGTTGAAGACGCGTTCGGGCACTGCGCTAGGGCGATCTTGTCGAAGATTGAGTCTGGCGAAGTAGATCCGGAGAGGCTGGGATCCGGTGTGCAGTTCACCGCCGGATCCTTCTCGGGCAGGTCTCGGAGCCTTGGCGGCGGTGGCGGTGGCACTGGCGACCACGGCGGCGGGCCGCTGGACAACTGTCAGTGCTGAGCTGCCACCGGGTGTGCCGCCCTACATTTCATAGATGAACTTTTATTGCCTGTGAATCCTGTTTTCTTTTTCTGTAATTGAAGCCTCGATAGATGCGCAATCTGTTATCCAGGTTTTATCCGCCCCTCTAATAATCTGCCCTCTGAGATATCCGCCCCCCCAACGAGAATCCGCCCCCTAAGAATCCGCCCCTTAAGAATCCGCCCCTTAGGAATCCGCCAACAAAATCCGCTCCCACAAGAATCTGCCTCACAAAATCCGCCCCCTAACAATCTACTCTCTGAAACATCCGCCCCCCTCCGAGAATCCGCCCCCAAAGAATCCACCCCCCCCTAAGATTTCGCCCCCTAAGAATCCGCCCCCAAGAATCCGCCAACAAAATCCGCTCCCGCAAGAATCTGCCTCACAAAATCCGCCCCCTAACAATCTACCCTCTGAAATATCCGCCCCCCTCCGAGAATCCGCCCCAAAGAATCCACCCCCGCCCTAAGAATCCGCCCCCT
>NIVC01000567.1:135000-332500 GCA_002269645.1 Macrostomum lignano | reverse complement strand
GGTGCTAAATCCCCTGTTGCTAAAGCCCCTGGTGCTAAATCCCCTGTTGCTAAAGCCCCTGGTGCTAAATCCCCTGTTGCTAAAGCCCCTGGTGCTAAAGACCCTGGTGCTAAAGACCCTGGTGCTAACCCAATGGCTACATGCTTTCTCTATGGTTAATTAGCAGCTGAATAAATTGTCGATCTAATTATTAAAAACTGTGTGAGATATCGATCATTTAGGGATCATTAAAGCGCTACTCACAGCCTGGTTGACTCTGGAAGCGGAAATGGTCACGCCAAACAGTCTCAGCAGAGCAAAGATCAGCCAGAACCAGACCTCAATGATGATGCCCCTGCCGGGAAAGCTGCCCACAATCAGGTTGTAGAGGATGAGGCAGACGCTTAGTATATCCGTGATAAACACGGTGAACACGTAGAAATTAAACAGCTGATCAAACGCAGCTACCAGCTTGCTGATTCTCCAGGACTCCAGGCGGAATTTTTCAATGTCTCCAACAAAGATTCGATCGTTGGTGCAGCCCAGTCGCAGTCGGTGAGCCAAGAAGCGAAACTCCCGCTCGAAAATCCAGGTGAAGTTACAGAACAGCAGAGCTGGAAACACCCAGGCGGCAGACATGAACATGTCGAATGTCAGGTACAAGAAGCCCAGAACACCTTTAGATGCGTCGCTCCATGGCACGACATAGGTGTAGGGCCGCAGAAAGGTTTTATAATAGTCGCTTTCAGCTTGAGTAGCCCAGGCGAGGAATACCGCAACTTCAAGTGCGACCAAGGCGACGCCAACTATTGCGGAGATCTTGGCCCTCCGAGCCAGAGTGTACCGATAAGTCAGGCTATGACGCCGGCACATGAACTCGTGGCAGGCTTTGAAGAATCGAGGGAAACTCCCCGACGCTCGGAACATGACGGTCAAAGCTACGGCCGCCTGGATGTAAACCACGTGATGAGTGAGCTTGAGGAAAAGCAGGGAGTCGAAGTGTTCCTCTCCCCAGTCGTACACGAACAGGTAGCGAGCTACGTTGAACCACATGGCCAGCATGACCAGGCCAGAGTAGATATAGCTGTGGGTGAACTTCGCCGCCGGCTTGCCCCGGTTCTGTCTGGTGTGAAATGCGCCGAACACCTTCAGGGCTAGGAATAGCGGATGCAACGGCTTGTAAAGCGACACGTAGCTGCGCTTATAGTTGGTGCCCTGCTCCGTGCTGCCCACCTGGGCCATGTCCTCCAGCTGGGACAGACTCTGCGAGCCGGACTTCTGCAGCGACGCCTTGCCGCTGGAAGTGTTGAAGGCGTAATTCAGCTTCACGGCTCGGGAGGCGCGCGAGATTTTGCGCTCGGCAGGCCGACAGCCGGACAGAGAGGCGGCCGACTGACTGGCCAGCGAGATGCGAGAAGAGTGTGAGATCTTCCTCAGGCTGGGGTGCTCCGCTAGGCCGTGCGAGAAGTACTGCTGCGATCCAGCCGCTGGGGCTGGCGAGGCCCATCTAAATACAGGTAGCGGTTTTGATTGAAAATCTCATTAAACCAGTGCATGGGGACTGACAGGGAGGTTGTCGTGAGATTCACAGCCATAAGGGCCAACCCCCAAGCCACAGAGAGTGTAAAATGCCTGACAATTAGAAAATCATAGCCGCTGTACATGTACACCCAGCGTGAGCGTGTGTTCTGAGTGCGTGGCATGTTTGTGCTCAGGATTCAGCGAAACGGATAGAATCGTCTCAGCGCTTGTTGTGGGACGATTTCCAGCTCTCTTCTAAATATTTTTATATAAAATGCATATACCAAACTTTCATATCCCATAAACGTCATACATGTGTGCTCGTACTTCATAAACTTCACTTCTGCTCAAATATTGTTGAACTCAACTGACGCATACTGTACATCTGCTTACCTGTACGGACTGCCGTGCGGCACTCCCGAGTAGACACTCTCCTCACCAGCGGACAGCCTCACGCTGGACTGATTGCGCAACCGCTGATAAAAGTGCTGATTATAGCGATCCTCGCAGTCCGTGGTGAACGCAGGTGGCGAGTCCGGATCCGACTCTGGTTTCGTTGGAGTTTTCAGCGTCTCCAGGGTTTCTAGAAACGTTCGCGGCTGGCTGCAGGACGAAGGCCGGCTCGCTGGCTGGCTCCGCCGAGACGATCCAGCCATCGCGCCGCTAATTGCTCGGAGCGGGATCTCCTCGTACGCGTCCTCGGCTTCCTCGACTTCAGCCGCAGCTTCCGCCGCGGCTCGACGTTCTTCAGCTTCCGTTTCGAATACTTCTCTCTCCTCCTCGGCCTCCTCGCAGGCTCCTTCGTCGTCTGACTCTGCACCGTCCGAGTCGCGGTCTCGATGCCGCTCCGAGCCCGAGCTGTCGATGGAGGACGAGGTGGACGCTGAATCGTGCCGGCTCCTCTTCTGTCGCCTTCTGCGCTGCTGGAACAGTCTGTTGACATCCAGCACAATGGCTGAGAACTCGCTGTCCGCTCGAGGCCGTCTGGAACCTCTTGGCGGCAGTGGCGGCGGAGTCTGCGAGGAGGTTGGCGTCGGCAGAGCCTGTGGTGTCTGATGGCTGTTTCTAAGAAAACTGTGATGCGTTCGCTGCAGGGACAGCACCCGCTTTAGAGCTGGAGATGGAGGCGGTACTGGCTGCTGTTGGCGCTGCTGCTGCTGCTGAAGTTCAGCAAGCTGAGCACTGTTCCATCTGCGCATTACGTTAGATTTTATTGTCAAAAAACAGTTTTACAGAAATTTTGTTCAAAAACAGTTCTGCCCGTGGTTGCTTAGTTCGTCTCGGTTTTTGGGGGAAGAATGGCTAAAAAAGTTTTTTGAGCTTCTTTTTTTGCTTTTTCTTCGCTTATCTGTGCAGCCCTTTGGACTCTCCTTCTCTCTGGCTCAGTAGCGTTTCACAACTGCCTGTCACTTTCCTTTTGTATCGACACAATTTTATTCAAAAAACCAACCTGTCAGCCAGGACACAGTTGCGCTTTTATCTAAGTAGACGTTGAAAGTATTAACTTCAAGAGGCCAGTGCAAAAAATTGCCGTGAGACAGTTACAAATCTTTGATTTAGTCCTGGATGTACGAGTAGAAATATAAACAGTTATATAATTCAACAAATTTTCACTTTCAGTCTATGATAGATTAAATGAAAAGCCCAGACAGCGAAGTCAAATTGATTCCTTATTTTTATTAATTGGCATATGAAATTTGAAGTGAAAGTGAGCACTAAGAACTGTTCAAATCATATGCTGGGTTAAAAATAATACTACAATAAATCCTACTTAGCACGCCTTTTTTAGGTTTTAACGTCGCGAGTTAACCGTTGATTTTCGAATCGTCACAGGATTTCGTACACCAGCAGTCTCATCTGGACGCTGTCCGCAACCACTAGGCACCTGGCTGAGTCACCTGGCAGCTTGGTCACAGCTACTCCTTGTGGACGTTTTAAAGTGACCGAAGCGCCACACGTTGAGCTGCAAAATTCAGCTAGAGATGGCAACTGCTGGTGCTGCTGCAGCTGCAAAGCTCCATCACCGTCTATGCTGAGCATTCGCACCGAGCTGCTCGCCGGGTCGCTGCCGTACAGCAGCAGCCTGTCGGTTCTGTCAGCCGCCATTTTCCACGGAGGCCGTTGGAAGCCGACGGGCAGCCTGCCAAGCCGGCGGCTCGGGTCCGACAGGCTCAGCTGGCGCACCTGTCCGCTTCTTGTCACGATCAGCAGGTTGTCGGCGTACAGAGCCAATTCGTGCATCTCGTCAGCGTTGATGCCGCCGCTTTCTTGGCCGCCGACTAAGAAATTCACCTTGCCTAGCACCCTGTCAACGCTGATGATGCAGTTGTTGCCGATGTCAAGAATGAACACCTGGCTGTCCGAGACTGCGATGCTGCTAATCCAGTCGATTGGCATGCCCAGGCTGCCGGCGGAGATCACCCTGGTCACTTCGCCGTCCAGATTGGTCACAGTCACGGTATTAGCCTGGGCTATAAATAGCAACTGAAGCGCACTGTCGCACTGGAGCCCGTTGATCCATACTGACCAGTCCAGGTTGCAGTGAAAGCAAACTTTATCGTATCCGGTGAGTGACGTCACTGCCAGGTAGTCGATGCACTCGGGAAGGAATGAGACAAAGATAGCCGGCTGAGGCAATGGAAACTGCTCATTCGTAGAACTGGTTGCCTTAACTATTCGGTTGTTCGAGTCGCACACGAACCCAGCCGTGTTGGTGCACACAGCTACGTGGTAGGGTTCGCTAGTGAGGGATTCAATCGAACCTACAAGGCGACCAATCGGCTGCTGCGGTGGAGGTGGCGGCGCAGCCGTCGCAGCCGGTGGAGCCGTAGGTTGCCGCTGTTGACCAGAAGAACAGCTGTGTTCGACCGAGATGGCGGGATGCAGTGGCTGCAGACTGGGCCCAGGTGCATTCGCAAGAGCTGGTGCAACTGAATTCACCTGAGCAACGTGGGCAATTTGACTGTCAATCAGCTGATGCAGCTGCTTCACTGCAACCGGCAGATGATTGGTAGATCCCTTGGTGCGAAGATATTCAGCTGACCTCTCGTTGGCCTCGTCTATCCACAGCTCGGTTGAGTTTAACAGTTCCACAATGCGTTGGTTGTCGCCGCTGTTGCCGGCAAGAGTCAGCTCCTTCTCGCAGTCGGTCGCCTCGGTCATATCGCTAAGCTTGCCGGCTACGGAATCCAGCGCCCGCTGCATCTGCGACATCACTGTGTCCGACCACTGCTCGATGCTGTCTCGCATGGCATCGAAAGTCGCCTGCACTTCGGCCAGCTGCAAAGTCAACGAGTCGTACTCCTGCTTCAGTGACTGCTGTCTATCGTTTGACTCTCTCATCAAGCGCAGGTTGCGAAGCAGTTTAGCCAGCATATCGCCTGCCTTTTTCACGTCGCGCTCCAGATGATAGGAGCACAGAGGCAGATTGGACACTGGGCCCACGCCAGCTGACATATTTCTACATCCTCGTGAGCTGCAAGACAAGTTGGGATTGCTGCCCGTCTCCGGCTCTTCATGCGGTGAATTCGCAGACATTTTTGTTAAGACAGCTCGTCGTTTGTTGGGTAAAGCAGATTTTCCTTATTTTAGCTTTCAGGTTAAAGGAATTGTCAAACAATGCGGAGTAAATGTAAAATACGAGCGTATAAATAAACAAAACTGTATCTAGATACCCATGAAAAGTCACTACTTGCTTTGCTTGTTTTCGGTAAGCAGATACCTTTTACTGCATTTTCACCGCTACGAGGATGTAAGAAAGCAACAAATTTCAGATTTTTCCGCATTTATTCCGCCTCCACCTCCTTGCTCCACCTTCCAGTTGTCAACCCATGAACTTATTAACTCTTAGATCCCGACCCCCTCTGCGTCCCGACCACAGACCATATTTTTCAAATGACATAAGACATAATAGATTAACTTTTTGCGTTCAGAGACAAATCAAAGATTGCCACGTGTCATAAGCATTGGCTTTAGAAATCTATCCCTATCCCTAGCTCCACGGCCACTGTCCCCCCCCCCGCTTTTCTATGTTGTCAGACGAATATCCCTCCCCCGGGGGGCGCACTCTTCCCCAAAGCTGCCCCCGCCAGCAATGTACTTGCTCCACTCTCCACAGAAAACTGTACTCGCAAAGCTAAATGCCTGGCGTGTACAGTTGCGGCCATTGTTTCAGCTAGCTAGCTGTATATTGTTCTTCAGCTGCCGCGGTGGCGGTTGCAGACATCTGACGTGGTCGGCTTTGGAGTGGGGTGGCGAGAGGGTGAAGCTACAGCTGTTGCCAGCAGCTCTCTCTCTCTGTCTCTCTCTCCTATCCATGCATTCTGCGAAATAGAGAGCTAAACTGTCTGAACAGTTACTGCCAATTTGCTGTTCGTTAACAGCTGTAGTATCGTGACGGCGTGGCAAACTACACGAGTATTAAGCCGCGTGTTCGCGTCCACCCCTCCTAATACACTGTTTAAATCCCTTCCACACACGGGACGCGTGGGAGTTTTGGTATCTCATATAAGGTTCTTCGAGAAGCCAAAGGCCAACGTAACCAGGATTATTTGTAGTTGACTATTTTGAAAATTCTTACCTGTAGCTGTATGGACTCGCAAAAGTTCGTTGTCGGTTTGCTCTGCTGCATCCTGATTCAGTGTGCCAAGCTCTCCAGTTGCTATGAGCAGTTTTGCGACGTGGAGCGCTGGCTGACAGACAACGACATGCCTGTGAACAGGCTGGATGTGTCCAGCTACGCCAAGAGCAGGCTGCTGGTAAGTCTGCAATCGCGAGAAAAACTAATCAAATGCTCATTTCTACGAGCCGTGCACAAGGAAGCCGATTTGGAACGGTCGTTTAAACAAAGTCGCTACCGGGTTAGTAAACGTGAAATCAAAAATCGACAAGAAGAGAAAACAAGGAGACACAACAGAGAGCGAGACGAGGTCGACAAGGACGACAGAGATTTGTCCTCAAGAGGAGATTCTCAAAATGACGATCTGCTTGATGCGGTCGATGAGGCTGGGAAACGAAGTCGGTCACCGGACGAGTGGGACTCCAATGCGTCAACGGAGAGGCAGGCGCAGCCTGTGGAAGAGCAGTCAAAGCAGCAGCAACCAGAAGATGGTGAGCAAAAACAAAAGCAGACGGAAAACCCACAAGCACAACAACAGCAGCCAACTGGACAGCAGCAGCAACCGCAAGAACAAAAGCAACCGGAACCCCAGAAGCATCAATTAGAAGAAAACTCACAAAATCAGCATCAGGTTAGAAACAGTAAAGACAGTGCTGAAACTCCACTGCAACCCGAGAAGAAAAATTTAACCAATGAAACTAAAAGTAACCATGTAAGCACAATGAACTCCTCAGCTGCTACACCAGATTTCAGTAATCACTCAAGGGAGCTGCCCAATGGGACCCAGAAAAAACTCTACCTAAACGCCAGCTTAAATCAGGCAGCAAATGTTACCGAAGCAAAAAAATGGCTGCAGCAATGTTCCACTACAAGCTCTAAGCTTCCAAATCGATTAACCTCTTTCTGGTTTTGTCACCTTTTTCACAAAATAAAATTGTCTAGCTTCCCAAAAAAGGCAATAGAAACTTCATCGACTAGTCGAGATGTTGAAAGCCTCTGCACTAAGTGTCCCAGTCAGCACTCAAACCAAAGCTTGCCACGTTTTTGCGAAGTTCTGTTTTCAATAAATTTACGAGAATCGGCGCGGCAAAGTGTTTTGGATCCAGTAAACTCCTCTGAAGTTGATACTCTGCATTTGATGGAGCATTCAAAGCAGGGAACCGCTGCTGAAGACGTCAATGGCTTCACTGTATCGTGCCTTCAATGCAAGGTATCATTTCGCAACACGACTCGGTCGATGTGCATATTCGCTGCAAAATTTATTAGCCTTGATGGCGACATCGTTGCCAACAGAAATCCGCTAGACGATCCCATTGCAACTAAGCTTCAGTTCATCGGTGACAAGGTGAGCAGTGGTAGCCCAGCAGCCGTTGGATCAACAGAGCAGCATATGCTGGGCGGCGAGCTGCAAGAAACTGAACTGCCAACCAGAATACGACAAGATGCTCACAATAAGAGACAGGATCAGACTGAATCCAATCAAACGGTTCAGTCGGCTAGTGAGCCAACTGCCGAGAAGCAACACTTAGCTCAGAACGACTCTTCCAATGAACACGCAGCTCCTGTTGCAACTGATACCGGCTCTGCTACCAACCAGATTGAATCTTTGACCAGCTCGATCTTTATGGAAAAACTGTACGACAGTCTTCTTAGTCAGCGAGCAGCTTCAGTTGAGTCGGTGCTGAATCTGTCACGAAGAGTTGATAGTTTGAACAATCGAATTGACAAAGCGCTTAATACGACTTCTCAGAGAGACCAAAGCAGCGTTATGCAGAGTCCAAAACTGCACGAATTAGAGAGCAGATTAACTCAGATAATTGTTCAGATGGCGCAGCTGAATCGCAAATTAGTTCAACGAATGCGCAACCTGGAGTCCGCAACAATGCGCAAGTTGGCAACCTGCGAGATGAAGCTGAACATATCACGAGCTCAGGCTGAGTCGGCCAGCCAACGAGATCGCATCCGAACTGCTAGACTGGAGCGCAGGATCAGACAAGTGGCTAGTCAGCTAAAGCACATGCGAGATCGTAGATTTGCGGATGAGGCAGCAATGGCGCATCCGGTGATACCCCCGACGTTGCAGTACAGTTACCTGGGACATGCAGACTTGGAGCAGCGGCGCCATACTGAGCATCAGCGCCAGCAATATATGCCCAACGCTGTAGATGCCACGCTTCCAAATATTATTGGTACGTCTTTGTTTCATAATGAACCCTGTAATAATACATCCTGTAATGTACTCGTAAAGAAGGTTGTCACTTTATGAATGAAAAATCTATGAAAAATAGTTCTCTGAAGTCTTTAGGATTCGACGTTTTTGTGCCACCAAATGGACCAATATTCCAAGGGGATCATTAATTGTGAAGGGAGGTGCCATCACATTTAGAGGGGGTGCCATTTCATTTTGAGGAGTGTTGTTTTGTTTTGAGAAGTGCCACTTCCTTTTGAAAATCACCATTTCATTTTGAGAGGGTGCCATTTTATTTTAAGGGGTGCCATTTCATTTTGAGTTGGCCGGAAACACCGAGGGGGGGCTTTTGCACCAGAGGCTTTAAAACTGACTATTGTGATACTTCAGTAGGTTTTACTAATGTGTACCAACTTGTCTTATCATGAATACATGAAATACATGAATACATGAAAACTCTTCACAGACTGTTCCGACATCTACGCCAAAGAGAAAACCAAGCAACGCGATTCTGCGTCAGACCTTTCCGATGGCGTGTTCTCAACTAATCTGGGCTTGACAAAACCGGTACAGGTGCGCTGCGACATGCGAAACGAAGGCTGGACATATATTTTGAGTCGAAGCGACGGAAAAACCGACTTCTTTCGGAATTGGACCGAATATCGAAGCGGATTTGGTGGTAAGCAAGCTAGAGTGTTTTTGCTTTAGAGTGAGAGTGTTTCTTCGCATTAACTTGTAGCTTGAAAGCAGGCCCTTGTTGTTTACGAGCATGCCAGCTATAAAAGGAACGGAAGCTACAGAGAAAACGACAGCTACAGAGGGGCGACAGCTACAGAGGGGCGACAGCTACAGAGGGGTGACAGCTACAGAGGGGCGACAGCTACAGAGGGGCGACAGCTACAGAGGGGCGAAAGCTACAGAGGGGCGACAGCTACAGAGGGCGACAGCTACAGAGGGGCGACAGCTACAGAGGGGCGACAGCTACAGAGGGGCGAAAGCTACAGAGGGGCGACAGCTACAGAGGGCGACTGCTACAGAGGGGTGACAGCTACAGAGGGGCGACAGCTACAGAGGGGTGACAGCTACAGAGGGGCGACAGCTACAGAGGGGTGACAGCAACAGAAGGGTGACATCTACAGAGGGGCGAAAGCTACAGAGGGGCGACAGATACAGAGGGCGACAGCTACAGAGGGGCGACAGCTACAGAGGGGCGACAGCTACAGAGGGAACGACAGCTAGAGGTGCGACAGCTACAGGGGTGACAGCTAGAGGGGCGACAGCTACAAGTGGCGATAGCTACAGAGGGGTGACAGCTACAGAGGGAACCGACAGCTACAGAGGGGCGACAGCTACAGAGGGACGACAGCTACAGAGGGGCGACAGCTAGAGGGGCGACAGCTACAGAGGGGCGACAGCTAGAGGGGCGACAGCTACAGAGAGGGCGACAGCTAGAAAGGTGTATGTAGAGTACTAGTCTCTAAAGTCTACTAATAGTAGTATAGTAGTAATCTCTGCAATTAGTATTGCAAGTTTAGGATCTAAAAACTAGGCTAGACAGTTATTTCAAACTGGACCAAGCTTCTCAGTAAGCGACAGACAGCTCAGGTTATTGAAAAAATACTAGAATGAAAAAGAGTAATATCTTGACAAATCTTAAGGGAAGTATTCAGTCTTCACTTTTCTTTATCATCACGGCCCGACACGGGTAACGGGTGACCTATCGATGAATAATAGCCTATTGTTTGAATGAGACTAACGTCGTACGAGCAAGCAGTGGCGTATACGCAGTCAGGGCTCGCGCCCCCCCCCCCAATCGACCCCACAAAAATCCTCCAAAAACTGAATGAAAGAAGTTGACAGGAACTGAACTTTTGCCACCTCTTAGACTTGGCATTTACTGGAATAAGATACAGGGATGTCCACCGAGAGACAGGGGTGTCCACTGAGAGACAGGGGTGTCCACCGAGAGACAGGGGTGTCCACTGAGAGACAGGGGTGTCCACCGAGAGACAGGGGTGTCCACTGAGAGACAGGGGTGTCCACCGAGAGACAGGGGTGTCCACCGAGAGACAGGGGTGTCCACCGAGAGACAGGGATGTCCACCGAGAGACAGGGGTGTCCACCGAGAGACAGGG
This sequence comes from Macrostomum lignano, assembly GCA_002269645.1. NCBI lineage: Eukaryota > Metazoa > Platyhelminthes > Macrostomidae > Macrostomum > Macrostomum lignano. Next base: position 322,059 of record NIVC01000567.1, on the reverse strand, counting down.
GTGTCCACCGAGAGACAGGGGTGTCCACCGAGAGACAGGGGTGTCCACTGAGAGACAGGGGTGTCCACCGAGAGACAGGGGTGTCCACCGAGAGACAGGGGTGTCCACCGTGAGACAGGGGCGCCCACCGAGAGACAGGGGCACCCAACAAGCGACAAGGGGTGCTCACCAAGACGCAGGCTAGAAACTGGCGCCCCTTATATTTTAGGGTTGCTGCCCCAGTAATTAAAATTCCTGCGAACGCTACTTGCGAGTGAGTGATAGTGCCCATTACACTAAATCCGAACAAAACACAAAACAAATTGCATAGTTGAGTGGAGTTGTGAGCTAAAACAGTCAAATTCATTTCTGACTCAGCCTGCAGTCACAGTTCTGACTTTATTTATTTATTTATTCACCTCGGCATTTAATTTTCCTTTCCCCAACTCTCAATATTTCGAATACAGTAGGCAATTGAGCGTAGCGAATGATGATAGACTATAAGCGCAGAAATTGAATTCTTGTGGGTTTGAATTCCGATTTTATCTATTAGTATAGAATCAGAATGAGACCAACATTGACGCAATGACTAGACAAAGAGCTAGGACTAGGAAGGGTGGAACTCTTTGTTTGATCTTCTTTGTTTGACTCTTTAGCGAAATTGCCAGCGGAATTGTTTAATGCGTATTTTTAGGAAGGTTACGCGTGTACACCCATATAGGTAGGCAGAGTAGGCATGTGGGGTGAGTAGACGTCAGGCCGGCAGGCAGGCAAACAGGCAGGTAGGTAGGTAGTAGGTAGGTATGTAGTAGGTAGGTAGGTAGTAGATAGGTAGGTAGGTAGGTAGGTAGGTAGGTAGGTAGGTAGGTAGGTAGGTAGGTAGGTAGGTAGGTAGGTGGGTAGGTAGGTAGGTAGGTAGTAGGTAGGTAGGTAAGGTAGGTAGGTAGGTACATGTATTGTATTGTAGGCTAGCTTTTTCTGTAGCTATATATATTATCACTGAAATGCATTTAAATATCACTTAAAGGCCCAACATATAGCTATTAGATACTTGACTTTATTTGTGATATTGTTTTTGTTATCGAACGTACATGTAAAATACTTCATTCAATAAATCAATGCGTAAAGGTTGACGTTTATATCGCATAGGCATAGGCATAGCTAAAGTTACTTCAGCATGGGTAACTAAATGAGAATTGTATCGATTCATTTTTCGTTGATGCATTTTAGTATCAGGAAAGGACAGACAGAAAGTACCGACAGTTGTATAAAATCCAATTTGACTGTTTCCTAAAATGTAAAAAATGTTTCGCAAAGGACTTTTTACTACATTATGAGATCCCACACTAAAATTATCTGATAAGTAAAACGGTCCCCTTTGAAGGTCACTCGCGTCGCAATGTAAAGTTTACTTCGTGTCACGCGCTTTAAGCGTGATATAATAGATAGAGAGAGAAAAAGAGAGAGAGAGAGAGATACGAAAAGGCTATTTTAAGGTTCGCGTGCAAGAAATGAATGTACACAGCTGAGTGTACATATAGATGGGGGAGGGGGTAAATCTGGGCGAGAAGACGCTTCTTGTTTACCCCCATAGTTCACTGACTTTTTTCAGTTTGAGGGAAGGAAAAGATGGTGTGTTCTCAGAACCAGTTCTAACCGGCCTTTAAACTGGATCAGAAGCTCTCCAGTTTACTCAGGCCACACTGACGAGTGACGTGACGTATGATTTCAAAAACAATTTCTAGCATCTGCATTCTGCACGTTATGAAATCTTTTGAAATCTTAGGAGCCATCTTTAATATTCAGTTTTACACCTGGGTGTACAGTAGCTATACACTCAGCAACATGTTAAAGTTTCCACCCTGAAGCCAGTGAATAATGAATGAATGAATTAATTAAATCTTAATGTTATCATTGACAATACACTAATATCAGTTTATTTTTCGTCATATTAGCTTGATTGCGAAATCAGCCCATACGAGCCCGCGGACGCGTGGAGTGTGAATTGCGTCACTTGGGGCTGAGAATCTCAGATCTGAGGAAAGTTGACCAATGACCACTGGTTTTGGAGTGGAAACTTTAACATGTTGCTGAGTGAGTGTACATGTAATTTGCTGACCGCAAAGATCATGCAATATAATTTACATAAAAGGTAATGTAACGTGTGGATCAACTCGGTCTCCTACAGTGAAATTTCAAATGTCATTGATTTGCTCCACAGTTAAATAAAAATAAAAAAATCTAACAATAACTAACAAATCTAACAAGACGTCAATTCAAAAAGTTTGAGGCTTTTAATTTGGCTTCCTTAGGGTATTACTATAACTACGAGTATATTATCTTGCCCATCGCCCATTAAATCTATACTCAGCATTCAGCAACAGTCAAAAGTTCCACCCTCCGAGCGAGATGAAAATTTTCTCACTGTTTGCGACAACTTTGCACTCACAATTCAACCCTTCGGTTACGTAAATAAGCCGCCGGCACGCCGCGAGGAAAGAGAGTTGATTGACTCAATAATAAACCTCATTCGCACAAAATCATAACAGTTTTTTTTTGCAATCTTCAGTTAGAATCGCGATGTTTAATAACGCGTGTGGGATCCCCCGCACGCAGAAGTGCGGCGACTCTGGGTTGCATTCCCAGGAAAAGGAGGGGCCGCAGAAAGTCCTGGGGAAGCTGCCGCCAAGCGTTTTCAAAGGCATGACGCAGCTCCGCAACATTCTGTTGTGGTGAATTTTCTTTTCGATCGCAGAATTTTAGGAAATCTCAGACATGCTCGATGGGATTCATGTCTGAGGATCGGGAAGGCCGGCGCAGAGTGTGCAGCTGTAGCTGTTCTTTCAGTTGACTAACGGCATCGGCATCGGCAGACCCAAACCATCCCCAGCCCCAGGTGGCAAAGGCAATAATTAAGCTTTGCACGTGCGAAGTAAGTTGCGTCACTAGCAATAGTGAAAAAAAATTCATCTCGCTTGGAGGGTGGAACTTGTGACTGTTGCTGAGTATAGCAAAGACAGGTTAAGCAATGTCATTGGATGGTAACTCAACTTCTTCAAAACTTCATCTGCTTTGTTGATCAAGATGCCACAGTGGCGTAGCCAGGGGAGGGCAGGGGGGCCGCGCCCCCCCCCTCCCCCCAATCGCCTGAGGGGGGTGGGGTTGGGCGCGGCGGGTACCAAAAACCATGAGGCAATTGAGTGCCTGCGGCGCTAAAATGAGTGCCTGCGGCGCCAAAATGAGTGCCTGCTGCGCCAGAAGTGGCAATGGCATAAGGCATGGCCAGCCAGGCCAACCTGCCCCCCCCCCCCCAATTGAAATTCCTGGCTACGCCACTGAGATGCCAAACATCCCCCTACTAATGAAAGAAAGATCCTGGCTACCCCTGGTGCTATGCGTCACGACTATGAAGGTCTGAGTAACTTATGAGGGTCTATATAGCTATTATTTGGTATCCATGTACATGTACAGAGTACATGTACCCATAGAACACTTACACCTAAACACTTGCTAATGCAAGAACGCTACAGACGTTTTTAAGTGTTACGTACGTACCATGCAGAATGTTAAAAATACACTTTGCTTAATCCTATTTTTAGATCCGTCGGGCGAGCACTTTCTCGGACTGGATGCACTTGCCGAGATGACGTCTAGACGCGAATACCAGCTGTGGGTGGTTCTGGAAGACTGGGAGGGTTTAGTCAAGCATGTCAACTACGATCGCTTCTTTGTTTTTGGCAAACAGTACAACTACAAGCTTATCGTGGACCGTTTCCATGGCGACGCAAGCGTCGGCGACTCGCTAGGCAGCCACTCGAACGCGTCGTTCAGCACCTTCGACTCGGACAATGATCTTGTTGATACTAAATTTGGCGGCAACTGCGCTAAACGCTTTCGCGGCGGTTTCTGGTACTTCTCGTGCTATCGAGCGAATCCCACTGGTCAATACTATCAGGGCGGAGCAATACCCAACAAGAAGTGCGATGGTATCGTCTGGAAGACTTGGAAAGGACCGCATTATTCGCTTAAGTCAATTGAAATGAAGATTAAACCGTTATAATTTTGCACAATGTTTCTAGAGAGTGAATAGTTTGGATTCCACGTTCCTGTCTGTGTTCTTTTACCTGGTAGTTACACAACACGACAACACTGTTTGTTTTTGGCTACATGTAAATCGTGATTGCTAGCTGTACGGGTCAACACCACAATCTCGAAATTTCATATCCTTGAAGACAGGAAACTTCATAAAGCTCGAAACTTTGCATATCGTCGGATTATTTACATTTCTGTTCTTATTTCCATGCAGGAAAATTCCAGCTTTTGAACTCCCTAGCTGCTGTACGTGTTACATTTAGATCTTTTTGTTTGTTAATGTGCCTTTTCAACAAATCATTCTTAGTGTGGTGTCTGGACCTCTGTTGATTGTTGATGTCACATGATAGTATCTTCATCAACTGAACTGTACACTTTTCGATCCTGCAGAGTACGGAATTGTGGGCTCGGAAGACCTAACCTGCGTGTGTACAATGTCAATGTGCATTAGGTGTTTTAGGTTCAGATCAGTACTCATGCTTTTAACTGAGAAATCAGATTAAATAGGTTTTCCCAGTCATGTAGCGCACAATACCCAACTCAAGTTGATAGCCATCTCAATCTAAATAGCCAAGTCAAGTGCAAATTATCCAATCAGAGCGCTTCTCGATATTCATCCCGCTGCTGCGCAATGACAACAATTGACGAACAACCGATCGCGTAAAGTGCGAGCGACAAAGTCAACTCAACCAGTAGCGCAACCAGAAATTTTGTGGGGATTCTAGAGGGTAAAGACTCGGGAGGGGGCGGAGGGGTGGCTCTGTTTTTTGCGAAAAGTCGCTTGGTCCCCCCTTTGTTTTTTTCTAGTCTCCGCCTAAGGGGGGCTCACAGAATTAACGAACGAGTTTGCCACCTGAAATGACTTTAATGCTGCACTCGACTTGAAAAGCAACTGGATTCGTGGCTTGTTGCCATTTAAATAGAATGACGCACTTCAGCTAAGTTATTTGCACTTGAGTTGGCTATTTTGCGCGCTGCCCTTGACCGAAAAACTTATATTGGAGCTTTGCTATAATTTTCTGACTTGACTTAATCAACTTCTTTTTTTTCGCAATTGAATTGTATTGATTTTTGTACAGCTGGTTTGTATTTCTGTGACGCAACGTGAGAAGTTTAAATTTGACATCACAAATTCTCCTCTGTCATTGTCAAAGTTCTCAGAAGTTCATGCATGCATAGTAAACTCCTCTCAACTCTAAATTTACTCAACTGTGATCGACACAGTGCAGGTACTATAGTGCAACTATGCTATGGCCGAAATAATCATTTGTTGTGGAGATTGCACTATTACAATTACAAATTGACTCTTAAGTGAAGCATAATTTTTATCAGAATCTTAGCAGGCTTATACGAGTATTCTTAATGGCTCGTATACTTATAGCTTTAGCTATAAGAGGTATACAACTATACATCTACTACGACTACGAGCAGTTATACATTTAGCCTAGTCAGCTGGTTTTCTTATGGAACAATATTGTGTCCTTGTTATAAAAGTGAAGAACTATGTATATCGGATCTATCTCCATGTGTGTGACTGGCCCCACCCTGAAATGTTTCACGTAGCTATCTTTGTTTCTCTTAACAAAGACCCAAGTCCTAAAAGATGGTTAATTAACCGTCTGATTTCCAATTCAGCGATGTTTGCCACTTATAAATGAAAGAATAACTCGAATTTGAAATATTGAAAAATGGTATTTTTATGCAATGTTATTAATATTATAGATAGTGAACAACGGCTTAATTTAGAATCTAGATCAGAGATAATAAATAGATAAGATTTTTTCTACACTGCATGCATGTGAATATCACATTCAGAACAGGCCAAAAGACTGTAAAGTGTACACGAATGCCCATTGGCTGTTTGATTAAAAATGAGGAAAGAGGACAGATAAGAGAGAGGAGCGTGGGGTGGTTTGGATTCGCCTCCAACCCCCCATCCCCCCGGAGGAGAACGTGGCGGGGTGGAAAGCTCTGCTTTGTGGCCCAGTGTATGTGCTAAAAATAGATCAGTCCACTCCGGCCTGGCTCAACACCCCAAAATTCTTGTGTCCCCTTGTGTCTGCCTTCTCGCTCGCTTTTATGTTCAAAGCACCTCCACCTCTCTCTGTTCATCTGAACTGAAAAGGCGTTAAACCTTCTAGCACTACGCGCACAAAGCAAAGCAAATTTTAATTCTAGAAAAGAAAGGTTAGCTAATGGAGGCACAAAGCAAAGCAAATTTTAATTCTAGAAAAGAAAGGTTAGCTAATGGAGGGGGGTTGCGACTAGACGAGTAAATCGATAAGCCAACCAGCACAAAGCTATGTTTGCCTAGCCAATGAGAGGAGGTTGCAAAACCCGCTGGTTTCAATCAATAATTTCTACCCCACCCTGCCCTCCTTTTTATGCGCCCCCTTGAAGTGCATAGACAGTTGGACAAGCAACTGTACAGTGACTTGCAAGCAAGCTGAATCTGCGAAGAAAGGCCTTCACTATCTCAGCTTCAACCTGGGCACGACATTTCAACCGAATCACTTAGGTAGGTACGTCGGCGCCTACCATTATTTATCATTTATTTATCATTAACACAAATAATTAACGCATTCGTGATAATTATATTGTTTCTCCAAATTCAACTATTCAACTATTCAACTATTTGATGCTATTTATAGCATTCACCGTGACTCACGAGTCACGTGACATGTCCGCAGACCGCACCTCACAGGCCGGCACCTCTCACCCAGTATATAAAGCCCTTAAGCTCTAAGCCCTAAGTCGATTAAGACTACTGTGATTGGTCGCTGGTAGAGATACTTGTATGTTGTATTGTACATCAGTACATGTAAAGAAAATAGGAGTATGACAACTAAGTGTCAAGTGACTACGAGCGTATAGGACAGTTGCGGATTTAGGGGGCGATGCACACAGGGTGCGCCCCCCCCATTGAGTTTGATTTTTGATTTTTTATATGGGAAATACACATAACTTTATAAAATTATTTTTCTGCTTCGATTTTCATTGACTGTGGCAGAATTTTTGTGCCTCTGAGTCCCCATCATAAAAGTGTCTCCGAATCCAGTGGCGTAGGGAGTGGGGAATGGGCATGGGGGAGGATGCATCTGACAATTTTTTGTCCATTCTTATTGTAGTTTAGTAATTTCTTGCGTTCATTTATGTGTGGGATCGGGATGGGATGCTCTCAAGCGTTTTAGAAGAACTTAATCCACCCCCTCGAATAAAGTATCTGCATCTGGCAGTTCAATCCAAGTAAAATAATAAGTGCCAAAACCATATGCATTATGCACTAATGCACACTGCACAGCACAATCTAATTAAAAAGAAACAAGAATTGCGCCAATTTCCAGACTTGTGCGCCTTTCTAGACTAATGAGGTTCCTCTCCAGATGCTTTATTTTTGGAATCTACGATGTTACATTCAAAGTTTAAACCTCTCCGACTTGTTAAGTCCATTAAGTCCATTATACTTTTGTTTCTACTTAAGTCTTAATCAGAATTAAAAGAAAATTTGCAATTAAAAATCAGTCAAAAGTAAACGTTTTCAAATTTCCAGTATAACCACAACCGCATGTCAAAAAATTGAATCACATACGCAAGCAATACGCATGTCAAAAAACTTAAAACTTAAGAGTTAACACCTAAAGTAAATTCAGATTTTAACGATTTTGAATTATCCTCTGTGCCCATTGCCAAGCGCCCCCAACCCCTTTATTTATTTATTTCTTTATCTCTAGCGCGTTGCGTACATTTAAGTTTAGCTTTAAAAGTTTTGCCTTACTCCCTATTGCCGAATAGCTACGTGTTTGTGGAATTGGAGGCAAAGTCTTTCTGTACATTAGTCATGCACGCGCGTTCTTTAGTGTAAAAACTCCCTCTACTGCCTCTCTCTCTCTCATGAAAGCTAGTTTAGTTCAGTCGATATTTTCTCTCCCCCACAGTGCGCTGATTCAACCTCCGCTGATTCAACCCCTCACCGCTTCAAACCTCTCTCTCCATGTCTGGCTACGCATGCGTGGGGGAAGGGGGAGTGACGCACAACACAACCCCCCACTTTCCCTCCCCCCGCACTAGTATATTCTCGCTAGCAGTTTATTGGCTGCTTCTTTCTCACTGTACAATGAAACGGCCTGACGGGTCTGCGGCCCAAAGCCTCGCTGGGGTGGCATTTCGTCTCTAGTCCAGCCCATAGTTCTTGTAACCAATAGAAACTTATCGATTTTTCTTCTACACCCTTTTTCATGGCTGTACATTGTTTATTGGCCCTTAAATGCCAGTAGAGGGTTCGTATAGCCCCTGCGGCCCTGCCCTAACTTACGCCTTCCTTCACAATTCAGCTATAGAAAGATGTGTACAATTGTACATAGTTTCTAAATATAGATTAAGCGGTGTACAGTAAAATTATCGATTTTTCTTCGCATATAAAATGCAAGCTCCACCCTAACATTCCGGCTAATTCCCTCAAGACAGTCTTCGTTCTTGCTACAGTATAGATTCTCGTGCCTCATCCGTCATCTGGACTGGACTTCCTAAAGTTCCCAAATACCATTTTTGAAACTCCTATGCAATTAGTAAGTTTATTAATATCTCACTGTCACTGTTGCGTAAATTCGACTGCCCATAAGATTTAGAATTCTTTAAGACTTATCTAGGCTGGTACTGGTAGCTTAGCCTGGCGACGGATCGTTTATTGATTTTTACGCGAGACAAAGACCTTTTATATACGAAGCACCCAGTCACAACTTTAAGAAAGAGGTAAGAGGTACAATTTACGTATTTGTAAATTGTAAATTGTTTGTTTCTCCTACGTCTATTCACTGTTACAAAGGCTACAACTACACGTAATTTTATTTATTTATACGTTAATTGTTTCAACTTTCTGTAGCTTCCAATTCTAATCCATATTCAATGAGGCCAATATGCGTTTACTGCTTCAGGGTTGTACATAAAAAACATGCAATTGTGCATTGATTTTTTGAGGTAACTAACAACATTGAATGCTATCAACAAGGATATCAAAGTCCAGGGTTGGGACTTAGGATTCATACATATATATTTATTTCCTACAAAATTGTTCGACAATATTCCAAAATGCGTAAACAGAAACAGTTAAAAATTTAATCAAATAATTTATGCGGCAAGCTGTGACGTGACCCCGGAGAAATGATTACCAAAAACCGTGAGTGGTCAAACATCAACGTTTTCCAAAGCAGCCGAGTCAGTGATATTTCTGGCGTTGTTCTGCTAATTTCGGTTAAAATATCGGATAAATGGCTGGATTTAGGTGGCTGTCAGCTGAATTAGAAAATCTCGGTTCAAGTCTATACATTTTAACATGTATGTATTACGTTTTAAGTGCCAACTGAATGCTATTCTTATAGCACTGTCAATCTGTACATTTAAAAGTACATAGCGCTATAGCAAGCAAATCCAAAAGTGTGCTTTGAACTGCAGTATTCACGAATCACGAGATGCAGATACAGAGGCAAAGGACAAAGATACATTTTTCGGGATAGGGACGTTTGCCTGCGGGACGTTTGCCAGCCGACGTTTGCCTGCGGGACGTTTGCCAGCCGACATTTGCCAGCCGACGTTTGTCAGCCGACGTTTGCCAGCCGCAGTTTGCCTGCCGGACGTTTGCCAGCCGACGTTTGCCTGCGGGACGTTTGCCAGCCGACATTTGCCAGCCGACGTTTGCCAGCCGACGTTTGCCAGTGGGACGTTTGCCAGCCGACGTTTGCCTGCCGGAAGTTTGCCAGCCAAAATTTGCTAGCCAATATAAAGCCAGTCAGTGAAAAATTTGATACTGAAACATTCGCAGTTTAGCGGTTTGACAAAAACCGTTTTTACTCCAACTTTTTGACGGTTATTCGCATGTATACAAGTTTGAAAGCAAAATATATAAATTATGCAGTTCATCAGTCTAACGTCTAATATCTAGTTTAACAACGATTTTGGCACAACATATCAAAAGATGAACATGGGTTTGCCTCGTATGAAAGCAATAACAATTTTTGTGCTGAAAATATGAAAACTTCCTATCTCCCTATGGCCTTCAAAACATTTTTCATAGATTTCGAGTGCTGCGTACTTCTACTTTAGTAGTCCTTGGCATGACTAAGCTTTGCATACGTAGTGTCTAGCGCTTGCTATTCTACTAGCTTGCTACTGGCGGCTTGTCTGGCTATTCAGCTATATAGCTTACTATAAAAACGTACCGCATTCGACTCGTCTACACATGTACGTTGAGATCGCGGTTTCCTTGCTTACTTGAGTAGTAATACAACAGCATTGGAATCAATTTGCTTACTTTTAGATCTCCCAATGAACTGAGAAATATATGAGCCAGAATTACCGCTCAGCAGCTCTATTTGTTTGCCTCATAACTTAATCGCTGGAGATTCCCGTTGTAATCTGCGCGTCTTCTTTCGCACATCAAAAATCAAACATCTCAAACTGGGAAAAACGATACACAATTGTCAAAAGTAAACAATATTTTCACATTCAAAGAAAATCGTTGTTAAACTGGATATTAGATGTAAATCTATATAAATTGCATAATTTATATAGATTTTGCATAAATTTCATAATTTATAGATTTTGCTTTCAAACTTGTATATATGCGAATAACCGTCAAAAAGTTGGAGTAAAAACGGTTTTTGTCAAACCGCTAAACTGCGAATGTTTCAGTATCAAATTTTTCACTGACTGGCTTTATATTGGCTAGCAAATTTTGGCTGGCAAACTTCCGGCAGGCAAACGTCGGCTGGCAAACGTCCGGCAGGCAAACGTCGGCTGGCAAATGTCGGCTGGCAAATGTCGGCTGGCAAACGTCGGCTGGCAAACGTCGGCTGGCAAACGTCCCGCAGGCAAACGTCCGGCAGGCAAACTTCGGCTGGCAAACGTCCTGCTGGCAAACGTCGGCTGGCAAACGTCGGCTGGCAAATGTCGGCTGGCAAACGTCCCGCAGGCAAACGTCGGCTGGCAAACGTCCCGCAGGCAAACGTCGTAGACCCCATTTTTCAGTGTCCATAATGACAAGACCAAGAAGGCGCACGAAGATTAAGTCTTCCGACGTTCGATGCATTTTTACAATTAAATCTCGACCGAATTCAGATAATAAAATTGATAGTACGCTACAAAAATTCCTTAATTAATGCTCCGATAAGTTATCAAAGTATATATAAACTGGTATTTCTATGAAGCCACGAAAGGTAATCAGCACGTTTAAAACGTTGTGAGCCTAAAAGTCCATGCGCAGATGGCGATACACTAAAAAAACTTGCTTAGCTACTGGACAGCATGCCATACGTATGATTTTAGTTGAATATCAAGGCCAGAATCAATCAAAATAGAAAATGAAAGCTGAAAGCCATTTGCAGAAGTTCACGATTGAAAACAGCAAGTCTAATGTGATTACATATTTTTTGAATTGGAGTTTCCTAATCAAGTTTTCCTAATCAAATCTCCGCACAAAAAGCGTCAAAGAAGTCATAACCATGACGTCTAGCGTCAAAGAAGTCATGAAATTGGTCATATATACCACATAAATAAATAATTAATCAACGTACCTGGTCTGATTAAAGATTAAGAGACATGAGTTAGAGTTACCCGGTATAGTTGTCCTATTGTCTGGCTGGCAGTCTTAATATCTATTTCAAATTGAAAATCGGTGACTCAAGAGTATCTGCAAACCAAGTAGTGAATCCACTCGATGACTGAAATTCTGATAAATGTCCCTTTTAGATAGACAATAAAATAAAATTAAGTCTGATGACGCAACGACGTCTTGGGAATGCAAATAATAATCGCCGTGCTTCTAAATAAACTAAAAGTACATATATTCGTATTATAGTGAGCAAAGAAGAAAAACTAGACCAATGACTTTTCGAAGAAATTAAACAAACCAATCAGATTGACGGAGTAGCTATTTAATTAACTATAATGCACGTAAATTGTCTATGGTCTAAAGTCAGTTGGCAGTCAGCATATCATCAGCTACGATTGACCGTGATTGATTTGTACTTAAAAAGACTAATTTTCTTAAAAACCTTTCAGGCTCCATAAGGAAACCCCCGATGTCCGAAGCCAGAGTGAAAAGCGAGAAATCGGCAGCTGCCAGCGGTAACAATAACAATAATAACAACAACAACATTGTCAATGGAAATGTGAATAACAGCACTGTCAATGGCGTTACTGCTACTGCTGCCGCTGCTGTCGCCGCCAATCAACGTCCAATAAGGCCAAGAGTGCCGGCTACATCGGCAGCTTCGGCGACTCCACCGAATCGCAACTCTGCCACCCCCGCAACTCAACTCAACGCTGCAGCTGGAGATCCGCACTCCCAAGCCAATGCTACTAAACCGATATCTAATCAGGTGCAATTTGGATTCGCCGAAATTGATGGCGCCTCAATTCCAAAAATCTATCGATGCTTGCACGGCGAACAAGTTGCTTATGTTGTTGTTAGAATGGTCGAATTGAAGCTGTTATGGCGTTTTCCTAATAATTATCCAGAAGAGTTGAAAAAACGACCGCCGTTGCGCAGTTCCTACATGTCCGAGGATGAGGGCACGCTAGTTAATGAGATTAACGAGACTCATTGCCTTAGCGAATATGGCAAGCACGATTATTCCAAGCGGGACAATATGCTGGTCAAGTTTGAAGAGTTTATGGACTTTTATAACGCTGTGCGAAGGTGCTACGCAGATATTGCCGCTAATAGGTGAGCCGTTTTATTCGAATACTATTCTATTCTAATCCTAATAATAGATGCCATCGTTACAAGGTAAATCCCTCCTCACATGATAGATCCCATCCCCACATGATCATGATAGATCCTATACCCACCTGTCAGATCCTATCTTTTTCAAAATAGACCCCATCCCCACATGATACATCCCATCCTCTTATAATGTATCCCATTCTCACATGATAAATCCCATCTCTGCATGATCGATCTCATCCCCGCATGATTGATCCCATCCCGCATGATAAATCCCATCCTCGCATAATAGATACTATCCCCGCATGATAGATTGATAGATCCTAGTTCCACATGATAGATCCCATCAACACATGATAGATCCCATCATCTGCTAGATCTTACAAGTATCTTTTCCAGATAGATCTCACCCCTACAGTGAGCAATCTGATAATTGTTTAACCATATAAAATTCAGTGGTTTTTTTTCTTCATAATACCCCAAAGTTTTATTCGAATTAAAGTAATGTTTATTTAACGACTGCTTTCACCGATCCTAATTGGCTAGGTGCGTCGGCATAAGCCTCGACGAGCTCAACCAGATGAAGGGCGGTTTCCTCCAGGTGAACAACATAGTGTGTCCGTTCGTTTACCGCAAAGAGATCAAATTTGTGCCGTACACCTACCTGCACAGTTGCGGCATGAACATCGGCCTGCCCAATACCGATGGCTTCGGATTCTATCCGTCCCCGAAAGAATGCGCATTCTTTAATTCGTTATCGCCCCGAGTAAATCTGCGCATTCAGATGGGCATGTTGAGCAAAATGATGTCGCTAGACATGATTGAACGATTGACAGAGTGCAACGTCCGCGAATTAAATACGATTAATCCGTTAGCGACTATACAGTACATACCTGGCCAAACTGAGCTGCGATTGGCTGGTCAATTAACACGGAATCAGCAGCAATTGCAACAACAGCCACAGCAACAGCAACAGCAACAGCAACAGCAACAACAGTTGCAACAGCCGCAGGCGGCCGTTTTCAACGTGATGGCGGTGAACCGGCCAACAATGATCAGCGTGGCGCCGCTGGTGTCCGCTGCTGGTGGCACCTTTGCTACGGCCAATGGCATCTCAGTGCTGAGCGGGGCGCAGTTCGTACCGGTGAGGAGTTTTTAACTCTGCTGATAATATAGCTGTATCTAATTTATTACTTTGTACATTGTCTCTCAACTGTATTCTAAGAATCGCTCCTAAACTGTATCCTAAGAATCGCTCCTAAACTGCATCCTAAAAATGGCCCCTAAACTGCATCCTAAGAATCGCCTCTAAACTGCATTCTAAGAATCGCCCTTAAACTGTATCCTAAGAATCGCCCTTAAACTGCATCCTAAGAATCGCCCTTAAACTGCATTCTAAGAATCGCCCTTAAACTGTATCCTAAGAATCGCCCTTAAACTGCATCCTAAGAATCGCTCTTAAACTGCATCCTAAGAATCGCCCTTAAACTGCATTCTAAGAATCGCCCTTAAACTGCATCCTAAGAATCGCCCTTAAACTGCATCCTAAGAATCGCTCTTAAACTGCATCCTAAGAATCGCCCTTAAACTGCATCCTAAGAATCGCCCCTAAACTGCGACCTAAGAATCGCCCTTAAACTGCATCCTAAGAATCGCCCTTAAACTGCATCCTAAGAATCGCCCTTAAACTGCATCCTAAGAATCGCCCTTAAACTGCATCCTAAGAATCGCTCTTAAACTGCATCCTAAGAATCGCCCTTAAACTGCATTCTAAGAATCGCCCTTAAACTGCATCCTAAGAATCGCCCTTAAACTGCATTCTAAGAATCGCCCTTAAACTGCATCCTAAGAATCGCCCTTAAACTGCATCCTAAGAATCGCCCCTAAACTGCGACCTAAGAATCGCCCTTAAACTGCATCCTAAGAATCGCCCTTAAACTGCATCCTAAGAATCGCCCTTAAACTGCATCCTAAGAATCACCCTTAAACTGCATCCTAAGAATCGCCCTTAAACTGCATCCTAAGAATCGCCCTTAAACTGCATCCTAAGAATCGCCCTTAAACTGCGACCTAAGAATCGCTCTTAAACTGCATCCTAAGAATCGCCCTTAAACTGTATCCTAAGAATCGCCCTTAAACTGCATCCTAAGAATCGCCCTAACTGCATTCTAAGAATCATCCCTTAAACTGCATTCTAAGAATCGCCCTAAACTGCACCAAGAATCGCCCTAAACTGCATCCTAAGAATCGCCCTTAAACTGCATCCTAAGAATCGCCCTTAAACTGCATCCTAAGAATCGCCCTTAAACTGCATCCTAAGAATCGCCCTTAAACTGCATCCTAAGAATCGCCCTTAAACTGCATTCTAAGAATCGCCCTTAAACTGCATCCTAAGAATCGCCCTTAAACTGCATCCTAAGAATCGCTCTTAAACTGCATCCTAAGAATCGCCCTTAAACTGCATCCTAAGAATCGCCCCTAAACTGCGACCTAAGAATCGCCCTTAAACTGCATCCTAAGAATCGCCCTTAAACTGCATCCTAAGAATCGCCCTTAAACTGCATCCTAAGAATCGCCCTTAAACTGCATCCTAAGAATCGCCCTAGACTGCATTCTAAGAATCATCCCTTGAACTGCATTCTAAGAATCGCCCTAAACTGCACCAAGAATCGCCCTAAACTACATCCTAAGAATCGCCCTTAAACTGTATCCTAAGAATCGCTCCTAAACTGCGACCTAAGAATCGCCCTTAAACTGCATCCTAAGAATCGCCCTTAAACTGCATCCTAAGAATCGCCCCTAAACTGCGACCTAGGAATCGCCCTTAAACTGCATCCTAAGAATCGCCATTAAACTGCATCCTAAGAATCGCCCTTAAACTGCATCCTAAGAATCGCCCTTAAACTGCATCCTAAGAATCGCCCTTAAACTGCATCCTAAGAATCGCCCTTAAACTGCATCCTAAGAATCGCCCTTAAACTGCATCCTAAGAATCGCCCTTAAACTGCATCTTAAGAATCGCCCTTAAACTGCATCCTAAGAATCGCCCTTAAACTGCATCCTAAGAATCGCTCTTAAACTGCATCCTAAGAATCGCCCTTAAACTGCATCCTAAGAATCGCTCTTAAACTGCATCCTAAGAATCGCCCTTAAACTGCATTCTAAGAATCGCCCTTAAACTGCATCCTAAGAATCGCCCTTAAACTGCATTCTAAGAATCGCCCTTAAACTGCATCCTAAGAATCGCCCTTAAACTGCATCCTAAGAATCGCCCTAAACTGCGACCTAAGAATCGCCCTTAAACTGCATCCTAAGAATCGCCCTTAAACTGCATCCTAAGAATCGCCCTTAAACTGCATCCTAAGAATCACCCTTAAACTGCATCCTAAGAATCGCCCTTAAACTGCATCCTAAGAATCGCCCTTAAACTGCATCCTAAGAATCGCCCTTAAACTGCGACCTAAGAATCGCTCTTAAACTGCATCCTAAGAATCGCCCTTAAACTGTATCCTAAGAATCGCCCCTAAACTGCATCCTAAGAATCGCCCCTAGACTGCATTCTAAGAATCATCCCTTAAACTGCATTCTAAGAATCGCCCCTAAACTGCACCAAGAATCGCCCCTAAACTGCATCCTAAGAATCGCCCTTAAACTGCATCCTAAGAATCGCCCTTAAACTGCATCCTAAGACTCGCCCTTAAACTGCATCCTAAGAATCGCCCTTAAACTGCATCCTAAGAATCGCCCTTAAACTGCATTCTAAGAATCGCCCTTAAACTGCATCCTAAGAATCGCCCTTAAACTGCATCCTAAGAATCGCTCTTAAACTGCATCCTAAGAATCGCCCTTAAACTGCATCCTAAGAATCGCCCCTAAACTGCGACCTAAGAATCGCCCTTAAACTGCATCCTAAGAATCGCCCTTAAACTGCATCCTAAGAATCGCCCTTAAACTGCATCCTAAGAATCGCCCTTAAACTGCATCCTAAGAATCGCCCTAGACTGCATTCTAAGAATCATCCCTTGAACTGCATTCTAAGAATCGCCCCTAAACTGCACCAAGAATCGCCCCTAAACTACATCCTAAGAATCGCCCTTAAACTGTATCCTAAGAATCGCTCCTAAACTGCGACCTAAGAATCGCCCTTAAACTGCATCCTAAGAATCGCCCTTAAACTGCATCCTAAGAATCGCCCCTAAACTGCGACCTAAGAATCGCCCTTAAACTGCATCCTAAGAATCGCCCTTAAACTGCATCTTAAGAATCGCCCTTAAACTGCATCCTAAGAATCGCCCTTAAACTGCATCCTAAGAATCGCTCTTAAACTGCATCCTAAGAATCGCCCTTAAACTGCATTCTAAAAATCGCCCTTAAACTGCATCCTAAGAATCGCCTTAAACTGCATCCTAAGAATCGCTCTTAAACTGCATCCTAAGAATCGCCCTTAAACTGTATCCTAAGAATCGCCCTTAAACTGCATCCTAAGAATCGCCCCTAGACTGCATTCTAAGAATCATCCCTTAAACTGCATTCTAAGAATCGCCCCTAAACTGCACCAAGAATCGCCCCTAAACTGCATCCTAAGAATCGCCCTTAAACTGCATCCTAAGAATCGCCCTTAAACTGCATCCTAAGAATCGCCCTTAAACTGCGACCTAAGAATCGCTCTTAAACTGCATCCTAAGAATCGCCCTTAAACTGTATCCTAAGAATCGCCCTTAAACTGCATCCTAAGAATCGCCCCTAGACTGCATTCTAAGAATCATCCCTTAAACTGCATTCTAAGAATCGCCCTTAAACTGCATCCTAAGAATCGCCCTTAAACTGCATCCTAAGAATCGCCTCTAAACTGCATCCTAAGAATCGCCCTTAAACTGCATCCTAAGAATCGCCCCTAGACTGCATTCTAAGAATCATCCCTTGAACTGCATTCTAAGAATCGCCCCTAAACTGCACCAAGAATCGCCCCTAAACTACATCCTAAGAATCGCCCTTAAACTGTATCCTAAGAATCGCTCCTAAACTGCGACCTAAGAATCGCCCTTAAACTGCATCCTAAGAATCGCCATTAAACTGCATCCTAAGAAACGCCCTTAAACTGCGACCTAAGAATCGCTCTTAAACTGCATCCTAAGAATCGCCCTTAAACTGCATCCTAAGAATCGCCCCTAAACTGCGACCTAAGAATCGCCCTTAAACTGCATCCTAAGAATCGCCATTAAACTGCATCCTAAGAAACGCCCTTAAACTGCATCCTAAGAATCGCTCTTAAACTGCATCCTAAGAATCGCCCTTAAACTGCATCCTAAGAATCGCCCCTAAACTGCGACCTAAGAATCGCCCTTAAACTGCATCCTAAGAATCGCCCTTAAACTGCATCCTAAGAATCGCCCTTAAACTGCATCCTAAGAATCGCCCTTAAACTGCATCCTAAGAATCGCCCCTAGACTGCATTCTAAGAATCATCCCTTAAACTGCATTCTAAGAATCGCCCCTAAACTGCACCAAGAATCGCCCCTAAACTACATCCTAAGAATCGCCCTTAAACTGTATCCTAAGAATCGCTCCTAAACTGCGACCTAAGAATCGCCCTTAAACTGCATCCTAAGAATCGCCATTAAACTGCATCCTAAGAATCGCCCTTAAACTGCATCCTAAGAATCGCCCTTAAACTGCATCCTAAGAATCGCCCTTAAACTGCATCCTAAGAATCGCCCTTAAACTGCATCCTAAGAATCGCCCTTAAACTGCATCCTAAGAATCGCCCCTAAACTGTATCCTAAGAATCGCTCCTAAACTGCATCCTAAGAATCGCCCCTAAACTGCATCCTAAGAATCGCCCCTAAACTGCATCCTAAGAATCGCCATTAAACTGCATCCTAAGAATCGCCCCTAAACTGCATCCTAAGAATCGCCCCTAAACTGCATCCTAAGAATCGCCCCTAAACTGCATTCTAAGAATCATCCCTAAACTGCATTCTAAGAATCGCCCTTAAACTGCATCCTAAGAATCGCCCTTAAACTGCATCCTAAGAATCGCCCCTAAACTGCATCCTAAGAATCGCCCTTAAACTGCATCCTAAGAATCGCCCCTAAACTGCATCCTAAGAATCGCCCCTAAACTGTATTCTAAGAATCGCCCCTAAACTGCATCCTAAGAATCGCCCTTAAACTGCATCCTAAGAATCGCCCTTAAACTGCATTCTAAGAATCGCCCTTAAACTGCATTCTAAGAATCGCCCTTAAACTGCATCCTAAGAATCGCCCTTAAACTGCATCCTAAGAATCGCCCTTAAACTGCATCCTAAGAATCGCCCTTAAACTGCTATAAGAATATTAAGAGGCGCGAATCATTTTTACTTGTAAAATACAAAAAGTACAATTTCTACCTATCAATCGTCATCATCGTCTCCCTCCATTCCGTCACCCAGGCTGCGCCAGCCACCATCGCTCATGGTAGGCCCCCAGCTCCCATCATGCCGCCGAACCATGCCAACCCTAACGTCGCCGCAGCCACAGCCGCAGCAGCAGCTGCTGCTGCCGCCGCCAACAACACAAACGGTAGGAGACTTCAGCATCATCAGCAGCAGCAGCAACAACAGCAGCAGCAGCAGCAACAGCAAGAACTTCTGCAACAACAACAACAACAGCAGCAACAGATGAGAAACAATGCTCGCCTGTTGTCTCCAACATCTGCAACTGTTCGACCGTCAGCAGCTCATCCAGCGGCTCAGGTTCAACAGCAGCAGCAGCAGCAAGCGGCGGTGGCGGCTGCTGTCGGTCCAAGCGATCCTAAACGTCGCAGGACTGTCAATCAACTCTTGCAGCATCAGCCACTGCAGCAGCAGCAGCAGCAACAACAGCAACAACAACAGCAGCAAGCTCCCCAGTCGGGTCCAATCCTACAGAAACAGGTTATCCGCGAGACTCACCTGGGCACCTGTTCGTTTCTAAAAGTACAAGGCGACCTAACCAACGGCCGGCCAATCACGCTGTGCATGATCCGGCCGTACATCCCGCTACTGCCAGAGAATGCTCTCCAAGGCGACTACATTGTTCTTGAACACGTCAGGCGCACTTTATTCCCGGCTTGGAATCATGATCAGCTGCTCAACGTTCTGCGTTGCGTTGTACCGGCTAATAAGATCTATCGCATTGCCGAGGGTCTGGTTGCGCTATTCGAGGAAGCGTTCAGCTTTCATCTGACTTGCCGCGAAAATGCCCTTCTGCACGGGGAGGCTTTTTTAAAGAATCTGCCCTTCCTACAGATCCGCTACCGGGAGGCATTGTCAGCGGCTAGCAGGCAGCAGCAGCAGCAGCAGCACCAACAACAGCAGCACCAGCAATTATTGTTGCAACAAGCCGCCGCAGCAGCTGCTAATCGGATCGCTTTGAGGCCGACTATGACGCAGCAGCAGTTTCCAGCTCCGCCACCTCTGGCTGCTGCACCCGCATCCTTGCCTATCCTGACTACCACTATCAGTGGCTTGACTCCTGTACAGCAGCATCAACAACTGCTAGCTGCACATCAACAACAGCAGCAGCAATTGCTCAGACAGAGGCAACAGCAAATCCAGCCTATGGATGTTATTCAAATTGACGATTAAACAAACTGAAATCTTTTTATCAGCTTTTTTGTGGCTTAAAAAATTCTATTTTTTAGTTAAGGATATGGTTATTATTAGTGCTTGATATAGTAGGACTCTCTAATTGCTCGAGTAACTTGTAGACTCTGTTCCTCCGTTAGCAGCAACTCGATTTCTCATTTTTCCAAGTGTTATTGTATAATAACGAGTAAAAGCCCATATAGAGCTTATCCTTATATTTTTATTGGGATTACAAATTTGTCATTTTTGTTGTTACTGTGTACAACGCGTGCTGTTGCTGCTTTTGTTGTGCTTTTCTTCCCTGCCTATAATATGGACACCTGTTGTTCTTCAATAATCAAAACTGGCAGCATTTCCTGTGCTTTATAATAGGATTTACATGTTAGGATTACTAATTACCCTGCATGAATCATAATCTGACTGCGTTAACTTCTGCTTGCTGGCCAAAACAATATTGATATAATTTATTATCCGCAATAGAGGCTAGAGCACAACCTGTACAGTTTACTCATGTAATTACATGTATCAACAAATCGGAAGATTATAAAAAATATATATTATCGAACTTTGTGTAAAACCTGCGCACTTTACTAACGAGAAATTTTAATTGGATATTTTTTCTAATTTAATTAAAAAGTGATTTAGACAGGTGATTCTACTGGCTGTAGCAGGTGCAGGATTCTAAATTTACATTTAAAAAGTTGTAAATATTACAGGTGATTCTACAGACTCTACGTTTGCCTGTACAGGTGATTTTACAGACTGCCTACATTTACGTGTTCATAATACAAGTCCTTCTACAGACTGCCTAAATTTACATGTACGAGTACATATTACAGGTCCTTCTACAGACTGTCTTCATGAGCACATTTATAAGTGATTGTACGAAGTCTAATATTACGTGTACATGAGAATCGTATTACAGGTAGTAGAGAATTGTATTACAGGTGATTCTGCAAACTATCTTTATGTACATACTTGTAAATTAGCTGCATACATGTACTTGTTAGGTAAGCAACCAAACTCTGATAGCTTGTACAATATAGAAAGCAGATGTTTCAATCACTTCGAGCCTACGTAAATGCATGCATGTACCTTACATCATTTTTGATTGCAAAGAAAAACGGACTGAAATTGAAAATATAATTTTACTATCCGCTCATATTGTAATGACTCGCAGTTGATTCAAGCGTAGCTTTCTGAAACTAACTATAAATCCAATATGGTAAGATTATAGCATCATGTATTTAACATCAAGCTACAACAATAACAATAAAGAAATTTAAAGAACTACCGGAAAATTATTTTTTAGCTACTCGAGTTCATACTCTAGCCAGCAGTAGTAAGTATGGGACTAAATGACTATTATTTGCGTAACATCAGAAATTAATGAGTAAACAAATAAGATCGACTTGAAGTTAAGGGGAAATTCGTTAAAATTTACGTAACAAAACAGTTAGTTCACTTCTTAACCAGCAGAGGTCCAACATTGTCGCCAGTGGTAGCATTATGCTGATTGTGCGATCCGTCGCAATATGGAAATTTCTTAGATCGCCAGCAGCGGCACATGGCTACTTTCTCGCCAATCTCGTCTGCGCTAATTGTGTCGGCCACTTTGCTGACATCTTTGCGCCAGCTGATATTAACTAGGGTGCCTTTGCCAACTGAATTCGGCTTGCTGGCTTTGCGGTATTGGTCCAGCTTTAACTGGCAGGTGGTGTACACCGAGTACACAACGAAACCGGATGCTCCAGTGAACAGGGCCAGCGAGGCCAGCTCAGAAACTGCAAATGACAAGTAGAAAGGGGAGGCGGTAGGCGCACATTGTAATGCTACTGTTCATTCAGTGCAAAACAGTTTAACTAATTACAATTGATTAGTGCTAATATTGAGGAGCTCAATTAAGTTTAATAATGCTTAGATGTGGAAATGGGGCAGTGCTTCATTGGGTGGCACATTTTTGGATTGGCGCTTTTTAGAGTGGCGCCTTTTGGATTTGCGCGTCATTGGGTGGCGTCTTTTAAATTGGCGCTTTTAGAGTGGCGCCCGTTTGAGTTGGCGCTTTTTAGACTGGCATCTTGGATTGGCGCTTTTGAGGGTGGCGCCTTTTTGGATTGGCGTTTTAGAGTGGCGCCTTTTGGATTTGCGCGTCATTGGGTGGCGTCTTTTAAATTGGCGCTTTTAGAGTGGCGCCCGTTTGAGTTGGCGCTTTTTAGACTGGCATCTTGGATTGGCGCTTTTGAGGGTGGCGCCTTTTTGGATTGGCGCTTTTAGTGTGGCGCTTTTAAGGGTGGCGCCTTTTGGATTGGCGCGTCATTGATTGACATCTTTCAAATTGGCACTTTTAGAGTGGCGCCCTTTTGAGTTGGCGCTTTCTAGATTGGCATCTTGGATTGGCGCTTCTTAGGGTGGCGCCTTTTAGGATTGGCGCGTCATTGGGTGGCGCCTTTTAGGATTGGCGCTTTTGAGGGTGGCGCCTTTTTGGATTGGCGCTTTTAGAGTGGCGCTTAAGGGTGGCGCCTTTTGGATTGGCGCGTCATTGAGTGACATCTTTTAAATTGGCGCTTTTAGAGTGGGGCCCTTTTGAGTTGGCGCTTTCTAGATTGGCATCTTAAATTGGTGCTTCTTAGGGTGGCGCCTTTTAGGATTGGCACTTTATTGGGCGGCGTCTTATTGGATTGGCGCTTCATTGGGTTGGGTAGCGCTTTTTGAGGCAGGGGGCTTTATGGGGTGGCACATTATGGGTTTAAACTTCAATAGTTGAAAATTTCTATGGTTTGACATTTACAACAACCATAATAATAAATTGATTGTATATAGGGTGAGTACTTCAAGGACGATGTTATATTTTAAAATTGCATAGCACATGCTAGAGCCTGTTAAAACTAGAATAGTAATAATTGGTCACTTTTAAGTATAACTAATAAGTTCAAATACTTCATTTAATTTATTTGGGCTAGAGATTAGGGATAATCTATTTAGTAAAAGGTTAAACATTAGATAATATAACCTGGCAAGGACTTAGCCTTATTAATATTATTTTCACCAAATATTTTGACTCGAAAAATTTAATTTAATAAGATGTGTGAATATAGTTAAAATTAAACAAAAAACACAATAAAATTAAAAAAATATATAGACAAAAACAAATGCCTATAGTCTATCAATAATTAGTATTTTAGGTGATTCATTTTGAAGATACTGGTTAGTAAATGCTAGTAAAACCTTATATTAGGAAATTTTAAATGTGCAAGTCAAATTATAACACTGTTAAGTACTGAAGCTGAGTGTAATTTATCATTTATGTAAATATATGGAGTAGAGACTGGACTAGACTCTAGTGTTGTTACCTTTGCATTCATAAAACAAACGTATATTCAGATTGAAATGATTCTTTCCTAATTTTCATCCCAAAACGTTGTATATTTCTGTGTTATTTTACTTACCAGATAGTTTGAATATACCAAAGAAGCTGTCGGGAACAGGTACGCGCTGCAGTTTGTCAGGCAAAATTTCTGTGACAATTCGACGATAAAAGTCCATTTTTAAGACGAGGTATACACTGCCTAAACTAAATTAAGAGAATAACGGGTTCAATCTGAACAAAAAAGCAAAGCAAACTTCTCCAATAGAAGGGCAATAAAACATGAAGAACACGACTGATTCGTTGTCAACCGTGCCAGGAACATCTGCCAGAAATAAATGTACTCTTAAAACTGAAAGTATGAACCAAACTTGTAAATTGATCGAAAAAAAACATGGTTTTAGCTCCCTGATTAGATGCAAATAAAATTAAAATAATAATCGGCGCCGATTACGAAAAAGACTTATCGATATTTGTTTTTTTATTGATTTGTTTGAACGCGCGTGAAGTTAAATTAAATGCTTTCCGTATTACTTAAATTGAAAGTGCCGCGGGCACACAGGTCTATGCGGAATAGATCTATGCCGATGGGACAAAATTCCGATGTATCAAAAAGCTAAGAAAAATCTTTAGAAATTCTAGAAATAAATAAAGAAGCAATTTTTTTGCAAAATTAATTAAGATGATTCATGATTGCCTCTCTTGCCAAAAACCGATTTTACATGTACATGTATAGCTGTATGCTAGGTTGATGTACGATGTACATGTGTCAACACTAGAACTACAAAAGGAACACTCCATTGGAATTTTTTGCAGCGCTGGAACGAAGCAATTAACGAAGGACACGGAATTTAAGAACACGGATCAACTTCTTAGCTGCGCGCACTTTCTTTAACAATTTTATCTATAAAAACACGTACTATAGATAGCGCCTATGGGAAAATCCTCGGAAGGCATGGCGACCTATTCAGTTATTACATATACCCCTATTCGCCAATAATCGGCACCACGTTTCAGTGCGGGCCCTTGCCAAGCCTCTGAATTTCATCAGCACGTCGACGACCACCTGTATGAGTCTGCATCAGCTTTGCACGAGTTTTTTTGACTTGGCCTAATCACCCCCGGCGCGGAACTTCGACTGGACCCTCAACAGACGGAACAAGTTAAGGTGACTATAAGACCGCACCCGGCCTGTTGCGAATTTCTCCTAGCTTCGCTGATCTAGACTAGGGTATACATGTAGTGACCAACAAAGTCACAGCTGATGCAGACATGTTGGTCGCGGCGTTCTGATGAAATTTGGGAGGTTTGGCAAGGCTGCACTGGGGGCTCGTACTGAGGCCGCGCAGTGCTGATTGGCGCACAGGGGTGTACTGAATACGCTAGCTGAATACGCTGAATACGTCGAATATCTGGACGGTCCGGAGGCCGGCGATCGACTTGATTCTTGTTCGAGTAGGTGTGCAACAAAAATTTAAAGCCCATGTTCTTGAATTTCGTGTGCCTGCGCGTTGCTCCGTTCCGGCGCAGCAAAAAAAGTAGGTGGGAGGGGATCGAATCCCTCCTCTCGACGGGGGCGAAAAAAACTTGGTATTCCTAATCTTAAGGGGCAACTTACAAATAACAAACACACGAAGCCGTTTAAAGTGTAAAAGCGCTTACAATAAAAAATAGCAGAATGAAAGAATTCTCTGTGGTGTCAACTGTCAAACATTTATTTGTGTCTGTTTCTTTGCGATACACTGAAGAGGACACGAGACTCAAGAATTTCAAATAACAACATTGAGACTTTTTAAAATATTGAATAAATAGACAAATATTCCAACAATTTATACGCAATCGCATCGCGACACTAATTGTAGTTAGAATTTTGAACACCAAAATTAAAAACTTGTAGCAGCTATAGTCAGTAGCATAAAATTGAGATCAAATTGAGTTTACATAAAAACTTGCTTATTCATTAAAAAAGCAATTGCAGCTGTCCATCAATTGGAATAGCCGGTGGAACAAAAATTAACACAACACGATTTCATTCATAAAAGTCTCATTGATGTATCGAGCTGAATTAATAAGAAAGATAAACGAGTTATTCAATTAAAAATATACCGATCCGATTCGAAAAACGGTACAAAGACTACATAAATTGCGGATGTTAATTAATTAGTTGCCGAAAATATGGTTACAATTCAACAATAAAAATCAGTATTAAAAATTGTAAAAAATCCAAACTCGCTTTCAGCAGGGAAATATTCTACAAAAAATTCATAATTAAGTTACTCATTGTCGGCGTCAGTGTCAAACACCAATTGGGGAACTGGATTAATGGCGGTTGGTTTCTGAACTGGTTTTAGCCGGCTGGCTGCCGCCGTGAGCGTCTTCTTGGCCTTCAGAGTGGCCGCCTCTCGAATCATTCGCTGTCGACGCTGGATGGCCGCCTCCGCGCGGTTGATTTCGGCGACACGACGCTCGTGATCGGGGCAGACGCTGGCGATGTTATGAAGCAGGTCGCGTCTGACCTCGGCTGAGTCCTCCGCCTTCGATAGCTGGGAGGTTAGTGAGGCGATTGATTAGGCGATTGATTAGGCGATTGATTAGGCGATTGATTAGGCGATTGATAAGGCGATTGATAAGGCGATTGATTAGGCGATTGATTAGGCGATTGATTAGGCGATTGATTAGGCGATTGATTAGGCGATTGATTAGGCGATTGATAAGGCGATTGATTACGCGATTGATTAGGCGATTGATTAGGCGATTGATTAGGCGATTGATTACGCGATTGATTAGGCGATTGATTAGGCGATTGATAAGGCGATTGATAAGGCGATTGATTAGGCGATTGATTAGGCGATTGATTAGGCGATTGATTAGGCGATTGATTAGGCGATTGATTAGGCAATTAATTAGGCGATTGATTAGGCAATTGATTAGGCATTGATTAGGCGATTGATTAGGCGATTGATTAGGCGATTGATTAAGCAATTGATTAGGCGATTGATTAGGCGATTGATTAGGCGATTGATTAGGCAATTAATTAGGCGATTGATTAGGCAATTGATTAGGCATTGATTAGGCGATTGATTAGGCGATTGATTAGGCGATTGATTAGGCAATTGATTAGGCGATTGATTAGACGATTGATTAGGCAATTGATTAGGCGATTGATTAGGCGATTAATTAGACTATTGGTTAGAAGATTAATTGGGCAATTGATAAGGAGATTCATTAGGCGGTTGATAAGCCAATTGATTAGGCGATTGGTTAGAAGCTTAACTAGCCCATTGATTAGGCGATTGATTTGGCAAGCTATTAGACGATATTATTAGACAATTTATTAAGCAATTAATTAGGCGATTTATCAGACGATTGGTTAGACAATTGATTAGTCAATCGATTAGACGATTGATTAGGCGATTGATTAGGCTATTGATTAGCCGGATTGTGCGATTGACTAGAGAATCTAATTAATGATCTAATTAATGATTAACTGGTGAATCTGCTAGAGACTAGAAGATTCAGAAGGAAACTGATTAGGCGATTGCTTGATTAGAAAATGATACGACAAGAAGATCTAATTCGATGAACTATTAGTCAGTAAATTAGACAGTTAATTAGGCGATATATTAGGCGGTCGATTAGACTTCAGTAACAAATATTGTTTAACTGACTCTTAAAATCTGAAATATTTAAAAGTTAAAATTAGTCAACCTGGCCTACAATATATATAGTTCCCTAGAGACCAAAATAATTTTCTTTTCAAACTTTAAGCTTCAAGTTATTCTAGCTACTGCTGATAAAGTACAAAACCCGGCCATGCAGAGACGCAAAAGAAAACAGCTCTTTCGCGGAAATCTCGACACACCCCAGTGTTTCTACCGACCCCGATCTTTTTGCGGGAAATTTCTGTCCAAAGCGGAAATGAAGTTGAAATGTCAGATTTTGAAAATGAAGCGATGAGGTCCAGGTAGAGAGACTGGAGGGAGAGAGATGATGATAGAAGCACGGGAAATGCAACTATGGAATATATGGATACAAAAAAGCACATCAATGTGTATGCATCTCTATTTTATTATGTCAAAATAAATCAAAGCGCGTTTTGAATAAACACTGACGCAGTATTTTTTGCGTATCTGCATACGCAAGATACTGTAATCTTAGATGGGGTGCCAGAAAAATACCACAGAAGCTCGACGTCCGTCCAGGATTGGCTCATCGGTGCTTTGCGAAGGGTAGCAGCAAAAGTGCAAGTGTGAAATTGTGACAGTCATAATTGAGTGCGGGTGACTGAAACCCAGTGCGTGACTGAGAAGGAGTGCGTGACTGAGAGGGAGTGAGTGACTGAGAGAGGGAGTGAGTGACTGAGAGAGAGAGTGAGTGACTGAGAGAGGGAGTGAGTGACTGAGAGAGAGAGTGAGTGACTGAGAGAGAGAGAGAGTGAGTGACTGAGAGAGGGAGTGAGTGACTGAGAGAGAGAGTGAGTGACTGAGAGAGAGAGTGAGTGACTGAGAGAGGGAGTGAGTGACTGAGAGAGGGAGTGAGTGACTGAGAGAGGGAGTGAGTGACTAATAGGGAGTGAGTGACTGAGAGAGAGTGAGTGACTGAGAGAGAGAGTGGGTGACTGGAGGGAGTGGGTGACTGAGAGAGGGAGTGAGTGACTGAGAGGGAGTGAGTGACTGAGAGGGAGTGAGTGACAGAGAGAGAGTGAGTGACTGAGAGAGAGAGTGAGTGACTGAGAGGGAGTGAGTGACTGAAAGGGAGTGACTGACTGAGAGAGAGAGTGACTGAGAGGGAGAGTGAGTGACTGAGAGGGAGTGAGTGACTAATAGGGAGTGAGTGACTGAGAGAGAGTGAGTGACTGAGAGAGAGAGTGGGTGACTGGAGGGAGTGGGTGACTGAGAGAGGGAGTGAGTGACTGAGAGGGAGTGAGTGACTGAGAGGGAGTGAGTGACTGAGAGAGAGAGTGAGTGACTGAGAGGGAGTGAGTGACTGAAAGGGAGTGACTGACTGAGAGAGAGAGTGACTGAGAGGGAGAGTGAGTGACTGAGAGGGAGTGAGTGACTGAAAGGGAGTGACTGACTGAGAGAGAGAGAGAGTGACTGAGAGGGAGAGTGAGTGACTGAGAGAGAGAATGAGTGACTGAGAGAGAGAGAGAGTGACTGAGAGGGAGTGAGTGACTGAGAGGGAGTGAGTGACTGAAAGGGAGTGACTGACTGAGAGAGAGAGTGACTGAGAGGGAGAGTGAGTGACTGAGAGGGAGTGAGTGACTAATAGGGAGTGAGTGACTGAGAGAGAGTGAGTGACTGAGAGAGAGAGTGGGTGACTGGAGGGAGTGGGTGACTGAGAGAGGGAGTGAGTGACTGAGAGGGAGTGAGTGACTGAGAGGGAGTGAGTGACTGAGAGAGAGAGTGAGTGACTGAGAGGGAGTGAGTGACTGAAAGGGAGTGACTGACTGAGAGAGAGAGTGACTGAGAGGGAGAGTGAGTGACTGAGAGGGAGTGAGTGACTGAAAGGGAGTGACTGACTGAGAGAGAGAGAGAGTGACTGAGAGGGAGAGTGAGTGACTGAGAGAGAGAATGAGTGACTGAGAGAGAGAGAGAGTGACTGAGAGGGAGTGAGTGACTGAGAGGGAGCGAGTGACTGAGAGGGAGTGAGTGACTGCGAGGGAGTGAGTGACTGACTGACTGAGCGAGGGAGTGACTGACTGAGAGAGGGAGTGAGTGACTGAGAGGGGGTGAGTGACTGAGAGGGAGTGAGTGACTGAGAGGGAGAGAGTGACCACGTCCACGAGTGATTGACAGAACAAGTCTTATTCATCTGTCCTGTCAGTAGCCAGTCTAATCTCTGACAGCATCCATCAATTTTTGTCCCCAAGCTAGCGGCAGTTATTCTCAGAGCTTAATTATCTTTTAGCTTACAAATTAGGCTTGTCAGCTGAAGCAAAAGTGATAAATTTAGGAACAAAACAGCTTTCTTAGTTACTCAAATTGAGGGAGGTAGCGTTTTTTTAACGTATGGACAACTGAAAAATGATAGGTTTCTTGGCAGTTGAAAAATCCCGGGCCAGCCTCCCAGAGTGTCATTTGCTGGGCCAGCCTCCCAGAGTGTCATTTGCTGGGCCAGCCTCCCAGAGTGTCATTTGCTGGGCCAGCCTCCCAGATCCTCAGTTGCTGGGCCAGCCTCCCAGATCCTCAGTTGCCGGGCCAGCCTCCCAGATCCCCAGTTACTGGGCCAGCCTCCCAGATCCCCAGTTACTGGGCCAGCCTCCCAGATCCCAAGTTACTGGGCCAGCCTCCCAGATCCTCAGTTGCTGGGCCAGCCTCCCAGAGTGTCAGTTGCTGGGCCAGCCTCCCAGATCCTCAGTTGCTGGGCCACTCTCCCAGATCCCCAGTTACTGGGCCAGCCTCCCAGATCCTCAGTTGCTGGGCCAGCCTCTCAGATCCCAAGTTCTGGGCCAGCCTCCCAGATCCTCAGTTGCCGGGCCAGCCTCCCAGATCCTCAGTTACTGGGCCAGCCTCCCAGATCCCCAGTTACTGGGCCAGCCTCCCAGATCCCAAGTTACTGGGCCAGCCTCTCAGATCCTCAGCTGCTGGGCCAGCCTCCCAGAGTGTCAGTTGCTGGGCCAGCCTCCCAGATCCTCAGTTGCCGGGCCAGCCTCCCAGATCCTCAGTTGCTGGGCCACTCTCCCAGATCCCAGGTTACTGGGCCAGCCTCCCAGAGTGTCAGTTGCTGGGCCACTCTCCCAGATCCCAGGTTACTGGGCCAGCCTCCCAGATCCTCAGTTGCTGGGCCAGCCTCTCAGAGTGTCAGTTGCTGGGCCAGCCTCCCAGATCCTCAGTTGCCGGGCCAGCCTCCCAGATCCCCAGTTACTGGGCCAGCCTCCCAGATCCTCAGCTGCTGGGCCAGCCTTTCAGATCCTCAGCTGCTGGGCCAGCCTCCCAGAGTGTCAGTTGCTGGGCCACTCTCCCAGATCCTCAGTTGCTGGGCCAGCTCCCAGAGTGTCAGTTGCTGGGCCACTCTCCCAGATCCTCAGTTGCTGGGCCAACCTCCCAGATCCCCTATGTCCAGAGTTCCCGAAGACTCACGCATTCGGCCAAAGCCGCAGTCATCCTTGGCCCGGCCACCTCGGACTCCTTGGCCTGAGCCTCCGCCAGCTGCTTGAATGTGTAGAGCATCATCGTCAGCTTCTTGACTCGTCGCAGCCAGGACTCCAGCCGCTGCTGTTCGTCCGCTAAATGCCGCTCGTCGCAAGCCACGGTGTCGGCTTCTTGACGCAGTAGGTTTCGAGTTCGAGCCTCCAGCTCAGGAAATCGATTCTTCAACGAAGCCAACCGTTGAGTAGCTCGGCTGAGATGCAACGCCAGCAGTTCAACCTCGGCTGAACTGGAGCGGCAGCGGTGCTGCAGGACATCCTGCCGCAGTTCGCTGGTGGTGGCATCGACGTCGTCTAGCAGAGCAGAGACTTCGGCGCCTTCCAGACGGTAGGACTCGAGCTCAGCTTGGATTCGACTGCGCTGCTCGGAGCTGACCATTTGAACAGTTTGCTGGCCGGCATCTGCCCAGCCAGCCAGGATGCGCTGAACGTTGCTAGAGAGACTGACAAACATTCGCCGGGTCTCGCTGGTGCGAGTCTCGTGCTCGCGTCGCAGAGCGTCCTGGGCGGAGCGCAGCTGCCGGCACTCGTCGCGTAGATTTGTTAGGCGGTGCCGACGGCCGTCTAGCTGACGAGCGATGGAAGTCACCTGGGAAGAAATTTAACAGGCTTGAAATGTCTGACTCTTGAGCCACGGCACCACGACCATCAATTCCACATTCATTTGGGGTTGTCGCGGGATTCACACCCATGATCGGTCCTCAAATCCTCAAGAAGGCACAGAGAGTGTGTCTTGGCGTGCTTGTCAGGAGTCAGTGGTATGGATTACAAGATGACTAATGAAGAAGGTACTTGCGAAGGTAAATATTTACCGCAAGTTTTACACTGATTGCACGTGTACTGTATGCAGCACTATTCTCTCAGGAGTACATAGAGTAGTAATTAAAATTTCTTTAATATTCACCTGAGCCTCCAGACGTTCAATTCTCTGCTGACTGCCTCCTGGAGCAGCCGAGGAAGAAGCAACAGCAGCAGTTTTAGTTGAACCTGCGCCTGCCCGGCAGGTGCACTCGCAGCTGCACCCAGCCGTCGCCGAGGTGGACGCTACGCTGCACGCGCTTCCGCCGCCACTACCGCTGGACGTCGACTCCATGAGAAGCAGCGAATCTGGCGGCAGACGACGCAGTTGCGGCAGTTTCGACGCCGAATCAGCCGAAGTCAGAGTCTGCCAACAGCTGCTGGGCCAGTCGGATCGTTGGAGACGGATGCGCCATCGGCTGCCCAGAGACTGCACAGCAACCGGCCACTGGCTGGCGAACAGGGCCCAGAGATCGGCCGGACTGGACAGCTGACGACCAACGATAGTTAACCGACGCTGCTGGCCTTCGAGCTCAAGTAGCAAGTCTCTGGGGTCTTCAGTGCCGGCGCTACCGTTGACTGATTGATCGGTCAGGTTGGACCGTTGGTGCAGATGCTGGTGCTGGCGGTGCTGATGACGACGGGTTTCAAACAGCGGCGACGGTGCAACAGCGTCAATCGGTTCTGGCGGCAGCTGTTGTGGAATCACCTGCTTCCGAGCCGCAGCAGGCATGGACGCTCGCAGACGTTTGGGACAGCCGAGTACAGTGGTTCGAATCCTGGATGGCTCCAGTTTCTGCTGCTGTTGTTGCTGTTGTTGTTGCTGTTGTTGTTGATTTTGCTGTTTGACAGTTTCAAAATCCGTTGGCTCGCCTCGATCGATGCAGTTCCAGCCGGCAACGCAGTTGTTGTCAAGCATTGACAGGCGTTGGTTAGTGCGCGACGACTGATGGTGCAATAGCAGCTGCTGGGATTGCCGATTTGCACTGTTGCTGCTGTCTGTAGTGCTGCCTTGGTGTCCACCGCCGCCACGTCTCAACAGTGCAGTCAGGTTGCGAACACTTCTGCGCCGAGCGTGGACCAGCGGGCAGTGGTCGAGTGCGAAGTAGTGTGCTCCATTTTTTGCCTAACACAGCACTTAGCAGAGGGTGCGCGATCTCGCCCAAGCCCTTTTTAACCCAATGAAGTTTTGCCTGGTTGGTCACTGGTCAAGTCAGTTGAGTCAATCGAGAACGTGACTTGATACGTAAGAGACTTTACAGTGGGGTGCTAAATATAAAAGTCAAAAGAGGCCTGCTAGATCACGCATCAGTAGTGGAAGGAGCTTCGCGGGTTTTATATATAAAAAAGCGGCTACACTACTATGTAGCTGTATACCAAGACGCCAGGGCACAACAGTGTGTATCAGCCTCTCACTCACTTCTCTTCACTTGCGCTCTCTCTCGACCTACCCCCCGCCCCCTTAGCCAACCACCGCCACGCCTCTGGGGAATTAAGGGGGCGGGAAGGGGGTGGTGCTGGTAACAGACGACAGACCAGAGCGGGCAGTCTGAGAGTGAGAGGCCAGGGGGGGGGGAGTTAGCTAGTGGTGATCCAGAAGACGTGACCCAATCAAGACTGCATGCGCGCAGGGAGTCAGTCGCTCTGGATTTTTGCGCCAAAGAATATCAACTGCATATACTGAATTATAATATTTATTATAAAGTGAGCGGAGCACACACGCACATCACCTCTCTCGATCTTTTCTCTAGTTAGCCTTGGGCGATGCCAAACTTTAACATTTGTACATGCTAGCAGTGCCGCTGCAATTGAGTATGTCAAATTCGTTATTGAATTAATTATCTCTGGGTACCTTTGTGCTGTGATACACTGAAATTGTGGCGCTTATAATGTAGGCTGATTTATCTGCGTGTATAACAGGTTCAAATGTAACAATTCTAATCTAACAGATTGTAATCTAACAGGTTTTAATCTAACAGGTTCTAATCTAACACAGGTTCTAATCTAAAAGGTTCTAATCTAACAGGTTCTAATCTAACACAGGTTCTAATCTAACAGGTTATAATCTAGCAGGTTCTAATCTAACAGGTTCTAATCTAACACAGGTTCTAATCTAACAGGTTCTAATCTAACACAGATACTAATCTAACAGGTTCTAATCTAACAGGTTCTAATCTAACAGGTTCTAATCTAACACAGGTTCTAATCTAACACAGGTTCTAATCTAACAGGTTCTAATCTAACAGGTTCTAATCTAACACAGATACTAATCTAACAGGTTCTAATCTAACACAGATACTAATCTAACAGGTTCTAATCTAACAGGTTCTAATCTAACAGGTTCTAATCTAACACAGGTTCTAATCTAACACAGGTTCTAATCTAACAGGGTCTAATATAACACAGGTTCTAATCTAACACAGATACTAATCTAACAGGTTCTAATCTAACACAGGTTCTAATCTAACAGATTCTAATCTAACACAGGTTCTAATCTAACACAGGTTCTAATCTAACACAGATACTAATCTAACAGGTTCTAATCTAACACAGGTTCTAATCTAACACAGGTTCTAATCTAACACAGGTTCTAATCTAACAGGTTCTAATCTAACACAGGTTCTAATCTAACAGGTTCTAATCTAACACAGGTTCTAATCTAACACAGGTTCTAATCTAACAGGGTCTAATCTAACAGGTTCTAATCTAACACAGGTTCTAATCTAACACAGATACTAATCTAACAGGTTCTAATCTAACAGGTTCTAATCTAACAGGTTCTAATCTAACAGGTTATAATCTAGCAGGTTCTAATCTAACAGGTTCTAATCTAACACAGGTTCTAATCTAACAGGGTCTAATATAACACAGGTTCTAATCTAACACAGATACTAATCTAACAGGTTCTAATCTAACACAGGTTCTAATCTAACAGGTTCTAATCTAACACAGGTTCTAATCTAACACAGGTTCTAATCTAACACAGATACTAATCTAACAGGTTCTAATCTAACACAGGTTCTAATCTTACAGGGTCTAATCCAACAGGTTCTAATCTAACACAGATACTAATCTAACAGGTTCTAATCTAACAGGTTCTAATCTAACAGGTTCTAATCTAACAGGTTCTAATCTAACAGGTTCTAATCTAACACAGGTTCTAATCTAACACAGGTTCTAATCTAACAGGGTCTAATATAACACAGGTTCTAATCTAACACAGATACTAATCTAACAGGTTCTAATCTAACACAGGTTCTAATCTAACAGATTCTAATCTAACACAGGTTCTAATCTAACACAGGTTCTAATCTAACACAGATACTAATCTAACAGGTTCTAATCTAACACAGGTTCTAATCTAACACAGGTTCTAATCTAACACAGGTTCTAATCTAACAGGTTCTAATCTAACACAGGTTCTAATCTAACAGGTTCTAATCTAACACAGGTTCTAATCTAACACAGGTTCTAATCTAACAGGGTCTAATCTAACAGGTTCTAATCTAACACAGGTTCTAATCTAACACAGATACTAATCTAACAGGTTCTAATCTAACAGGTTCTAATCTAACAGGTTCTAATCTAACAGGTTATAATCTAGCAGGTTCTAATCTAACAGGTTCTAATCTAACACAGGTTCTAATCTAACAGGGTCTAATATAACACAGGTTCTAATCTAACACAGATACTAATCTAACAGGTTCTAATCTAACACAGGTTCTAATCTAACAGGTTCTAATCTAACACAGGTTCTAATCTAACACAGGTTCTAATCTAACACAGATACTAATCTAACAGGTTCTAATCTAACACAGGTTCTAATCTTACAGGGTCTAATCCAACAGGTTCTAATCTAACACAGATACTAATCTAACAGGTTCTAATCTAACAGGTTCTAATCTAACAGGTTCTAATCTAACAGGTTCTAATCTAACAGGTTCTAATCTAACACAGGTTCTAATCTAACACAGGTTCTAATCTAACAGGGTCTAATATAACACAGGTTCTAATCTAACACAGATACTAATCTAACAGGTTCTAATCTAACACAGGTTCTAATCTTACAGGGTCTAATCTAACAGGTTTTAATCTAACAGGTTCTAATCTAACACAGGTTGTAATCTAACACAGGTTCTAATCTTACAGGGTCTAATCTAACAGGTTCTAATCTAACACAGATAATAATCTAACAGGTTCTAATCTAACACAGGTTCTAATCTAACAGGTTCTAATCTAACAGGTTTTAATCTAACAGGTTCTAATCTACCAGGTTCTAACTATGACACACCGTGGCACTCGGACCCATGCTGAAGTAAATTTTGTCAATTTACAATTTAAAATTTCTTTTAAAACGATCGAGTCACTGACTGAGTCCTCAGTATAGCTCGCACAAGCAACTGCTCTCTTTTTCTCCTGACATTTTACAACTCCCATCGGCAAGGGTAAACTTACTCGCCACGGTAACAAAGCACTAGCTGGGCGATATCGCTTTGATGTCAGAAACTTCAAAGTTAAAGTTAAAAAGAAGACCTTGCATGGTTCTTTGATGTACCTGATGGGTGAACTGTCGAGAATCTTCTTTCTTTTAGTAAAATGGTTTTGAAAAAAGCTGAACTGGACTCTCAATGGGAGTAATGGTGAGGGAGACAGTGAGATGTAGTGAGGGAGACAGTGAGATGTGGTGAGGGAGACAGTGAGATGTAGTGAGGGAGACAGTGAGATGTGGTGAGGGAGACAGTGAGATGTGGTGAGGGAGACAGTGAGATGTGGAGAGGGAGACAGTGAGATGTGGTGAGGGAGACAGTGAGATGTTGAGATGGAGACAGTGAGATGTAGAGAGGGAGACAGTGAGATGTGGAGAGAGAGATAGTGAGATGTTGAGATGGAGACAGTGAGATGTGAAGCGGGAGACTGCAAGATAAGGAAAGGGAGACTGTGAGATGTGGAGAGGGAGACAGTGAGATGTGGTGAGGGAGACAGTGAGATGTGAAGAGGGAGACAGTGAGATGTGGAGAGGGAAACAGTGAGATGTGGTGAGGGAGACAGTGAGATGTGGTGAGGGAGACAGTGAGATGTTGAGATGGAGACAGTGAGATGTAGAGAGGGAGACAGTGAGATGTGGAGAGAGAGATAGTGAGATGTTGAGATGGAGACAGTGAGATGTGAAGCGGGAGACTGCAAGATAAGGAAAGGGAGACTGTGAGATGTAGAGAGGGAGACAGTGAGATGTGGTGAGGGAGACAGTGAGATGTGGAGAGGGAGACAGTGAGATGTGGAGAGGGAGACAGTGAGATGTGGAGAGGGAGACAGTGAGATGTGGAGAAGGAGACAGTGAGATGTGGAGAGAGAGACAGTGAGATGTGGAGAGGGAGACAGTGAGATGTGGAGAAGGAGGCAGTGAGATGTGGAGAGAGAGACAGTGAGATGTGGAGCGGGAGACAGTGAGATGTGAAGAGGGAGACAGTGAGATGTGGAGCGGGAGACAGTGAGATGTGGAGCGGGAGACAGTGAGATGTGAAGAGGGAGACAGTGAGGTATGGAACGAGATTGAGACAAGGAAAGAAAAGTTAAAAGTTTTTTGGTGACTTCCAATTTGATTCCAGTAAAACAAGCTTTAACTTTTATCTTTTTCGATTGGCTTTCTTCCCAAAAAGAGCTTTTTCGATATCCCATTTTATTACAGGAGATCCCGGATGCAAGAGCCGCTCCACCCTTTCTCTGTCTGCCTTTGAACTCAAGTCAAGTCGAAACCTTTATTAGGTACTAAATTAACCATAAACCCCACATAAACTCAATTAAAGATAGCAATGAAGAATTTTTAGTTAAAAGACTTTTCTTAGATGGTAGAATATGCTGAAAAATAAAATAAATTTATATTTAATCCTGCAGTCACGTCCACAGATACTAAATCTGTATTTATTATCTGTGGTCACGTCCTATATGTATAAATATGTTGCTACTGCAACTTACGATTATTCAGTAGCATATTAGTACATGAGAAAATTTATCAGATAAAAAACTGTGGCATTGAAAGTTAGTTTTAAACGTTGAAAATATTACAAAACCAATAGACTACTTTTAAGTAGGCGTACGAGCGTATGCTTGAACAAAAACGAACGATATGCAAAGTAATCAGTGAAATTATGAAATCAAAAAGTTTCCGGTTACCGCATCATAAACCTCAGATACTAATAGCTTAGGGGGATTACTTCTAAGGTCTGATTTTTCTTCAAATGCGCATCTTATTACTTTTTGCTCCAATTTTGGGGTCGACCAGCCATTTATACTCTTGAAAAGCTCGTTTATGTCTGAGGAGAGGACAGGAGAGGAGAGGAGAGAAGAGATGAGAGGAGACGAGAGGAGAGGAAAGGAGAGGAGTGAAGTGGAGAGTGGAGAGGAGAGGAGTCAATAGACCTGTGAACAAAAGATCAGACTTCCTAACGCGTTTTGAAGTGAAATTTGACCTTTGAAATTTGAAATTTCCCCAATTTACTCTGCTCAAACCGCCCAGTCACTGGTCCGTCAGCAGCACAACTTTCTGCTTCCCTAGTCCCGTCCTGCGCTGTCTCAATCGCGAGCAGAAATTCCTCAGCCGATCCAGGGAGGACATGGTCTCCTCGGGCTTCGCCGTCGCCGAAGGTTTGGGAAATTTAACGCCACTGGCTGCTGGCCGAGCTCCTGATGTCGACGGAACACCCGCAGCGCATGTGGACGAAGAATGACCTGGAAAATAAAGATTGGGAAAAGAGGGTTGCGGGAAATTCGTACGGCGCAACGCTGTACGCAAACACGCACTCGCACACACACTTTCACACGGGGCATACAGCGACCCTTTGACTTTCGAATCGTCAGGAATGTGCACTCTCCGTGCCTTGGCGGCTGGCCTTCATGAGTGTGAATCGTACAACAACTCCCCCGATCAACTTTCGAGCACAAGCCCCAAATGGATGTGAACGAGTGGCACGAGAGCTGTTCAGTAAACCAAGAATTACCTAAAGGAAGGACTTCTGGTTGGGGTTTGGATTTCATCATCTGAGTCAGCTGGTGCAGCTGAGGTTCTTCGGCGGTTTTCGATGCTGCAGACGACGCGTCTCCATGCCGCCGTG
Organism: Macrostomum lignano; assembly: GCA_002269645.1. Lineage (NCBI taxonomy): Eukaryota > Metazoa > Platyhelminthes > Macrostomidae > Macrostomum > Macrostomum lignano. The sequence continues at coordinate 283,241 of NIVC01000567.1, read as the reverse complement.
TGGCTCTCGGGCTCAGCGCTAGCGAGTTGCAAACGTCGCCGCTGCAGCCGACCACGCGAACGAGCCGGCCGGATCGGTAGAACTCCTGGTAGGTCCGGGCGGGGCCCGGCTCCCACTGGGTGGCCCGGTCCACTCGGCTCTCGTCCCAGCGCCGTAGCCGAACGGTCTGAGTTGCTCGCTCCTCGGAGTCGGCCTCTACCTGGATGTTGCGCGAGAACGAAGCCAGCTGAGCTGTTTGCGAGCAGCCGTCGGCCAAGTCTCGGCGACGTGGCAAATGCGGCGTCTGCGTTGCCGCAACTGTTGCGGTTTTCGGCGTCGCTAATTCACTCGACCTCTTGTCGCCTTGACAACCAACGCTACTGAGCAACTTTGGCGGCGAATTCAATTCTAAACTGTCGCAGTCGTTGCTTTCCATTGAAGAGAACATCACGCTGCAGACTCGAACTTCGTCCTCCGATGTTTGACGTCTTCTTGGTTCCGTTTGGAGAATGGCAACAGAGTCGAGATCGTGTTGCCAGGTAGTGACCGCGTTGCAGAACACACCTTTGGTCTCCGAACAGGGTAGCGCAATCTGCAGCACAGGTTCCAAGTAATTTGTGCACTGCTCCCTCGTCAGTAGTAAATCCTGTTGACACACCGTCACGCTCGATTGATCCAGTTCGTCAGTTGCTACCAGCGAATTTGATGCCCCAGTAACATTCTGTAGGAATTCGTGCCTGCAGGCCTTGGCAAAGCCGAGTTGCACTACCAGATGGAAGTCGGTTTGGCATTCGGCGTCTACGCTACTTGCCACCAGAGTGTCGGTTGTCAGCGACCGGCACACCGACGAGCGAAGCGTGCTGTTGTCGTACGTGAAAAATGACTCAGCCATGACGGAGGCTTCTTCTTCCCCGGCGTCGGCTGTCAGATCGCAGCTGCTGCCGCTGTCGCTGCTGCTTAACGAGGTGACATCAACGCAGCTGCCGGCGGTGCTGCCGCTCTCGCTGAAGCAGCAGGACGCCGTCAGGCGTTGCATCTCCAATCTTCCAAGGGTGATGGCCGGCGTCGTCACTTCGTTTGACGAAGCGGCGTCGAGAAACAGCAGCCGGAATCGGCGCGGCGTCGGCGGCGGCGTCGGCGGCTGGTAGTTGGTGTAGCGAGCCAGGGTAGCCGCCACTCGAGGCGCCAGCATCAGCGACTCGGAGTAGCGGCCGCGTTCCACCAGCTCGCTGAAGCTGCTGACCTCGGTGAGATCGCGAAGTGCCGCTGCGATTTCGTGCCGACCGGACAGCAGATTCGAGCAGCAGTCGTAGAAACTGCGCAGCTCCTCCAGCAGAATCTGCTGAGCTGCTTTGATTGCCGCTACCTGTAGAGGAAGGTCGGTAGTTCGGCCAGAGAAAGTCAAGGACGCCGTTACACCCTGTTGTGCATGTAAGTGCTGCCTGCCTGCAATCTGGCGCCTTGATTCGTCCCCCTCAGAACTAAATAGTAGTCTCTCGTAAGATATTGTCACCGAAATTATGGTCATGCAAAAGTAAAAGAATCATCATGTCAAACATACAATAAGCCTCATGCACAGACACTAAAAGATTAATTGGGGAATTGCTAAGATGCCAAGGCTCATAGGATATTTCTGAGATGTTAATTGGCTCATTGGATATTTCTAAGATGTTAAGGCTCGGGGAATCGCTATAATGCTGTGACTCTAAACTAAACGCCTAAACTGACCTGCTGGTTGGCAGCCTCCCGGATAGCCGTCTCCGTGTCAGTGAGGTGCGCCTCGATATTCCTGGCCAGTTGCAGAGCCGATCTCACCTGGCGCAGCTTGTCACCGCTGAGCCGGGAGAACTCGGCCAATTCGTCCGCCTTCTGCTGGGCGGCGTCTTTGAACTTGAGCACTGTGTGCTCCGCGTGCTCGCTCGAGAAGGTGCACCCGATGCACACCGGTGTCTGGCAGGAGGTGCAGAAAAATCGCACCAGCTCGTCGCTGTGCCGTTCGCATCGGAGCTCCATTTGCCGGTCAACGTCTACCAATTCGTGCTCGCTGGTGACGCGCACTCGCCGATGCCGCTGACGACAAGCGATGCAGAGAAGCTTGCCGCAGTCCAAGCACCTGCTGCTGGCTTGCCGGCTTCGATTGCAGAGGTCGCACAGCTCCGCGGCGGCTCCGTCGCTCATGGCGGCACTAGTAGAAGCACAAGAAGAAGACGCAGCAGCAGTCTGTTCCTGAGCCAAGCTCACCAGCTCAAGCAGTCGAGTTCGGACACTGTCAATCGGTAGGCGATCAACTCCGGGAGTGACGTCAGTCAGTCGGTGACAAGTCGGACACTGGACGCTGATCTGGATGCTTCGATAACGCGACGGTCTTGTAGGCGCCGCCGCAGCTGCCAAGGTGTCCAGACAGCCGCGGCAGACGGCGTGCAGGCAAACAAGAAGCCGCGGCTGCTCGAAGTGCAGAAGGCACTGAGGACAGCGCAGGAAGTCGTCGGATAGCCGAGAAAGCAGCAAGCCAGGATTTGCGGCCGCGATCGACGACGCTGCGCCGAAACTTCTGTTGCAGGCGCTGTTAGTCTGGGACATTTTCCCTGGCACTAACACCGCAAACTATTTCCTAGAAATGCCAGCTAAGTAAGCATTTACTGCAGTATATACTGCTGGTCAAGATTTACGCTGATTTGGGACAATTATAAACAGTTCCACTACGACTTTTGCCTAATCTGTAGGCAGCGCAGTCCTGACTAGAGCTTCATATTTATAGGGAATGGCGATCTCCCGGACCAGGGAAATGGGACAGTTCGTGGTTGGTTGGACTTTGCGTCTTTCGCTGGCTGCTGCTGCGTGTTTAGTCGAGTCTCTAGAATTGGGGGAGATGGAGGACGCAGGGGGGGGGGAAAGCGAGGCACGGAAATTGGGAATCTGGGAAAGTGGGAGAGTTCCGAATCGGCATCTGAAGAGGAGGTTTGGGAAGATGTTTTATGGTCTTTGGGGTCCGGCATATTGCATGCAGCACGGTGTGTGTGTGTGTGTGTGTGCGTGTGGCATCCCCTAACCCAGCCGAATCGCTGCACTAACCAGTTTGTAACTTCGGCACACACGCGAATGTACTTTGGCTAAGGTTGAAGCGTATATTAACTTTTTTCTATGCCATTTTTCACCTTCCATCTCGTCCTCTGTTAGACTGAAGCCCAACAACACTACTGCATGCAGGCGTGCGACTCGATGCTTTCCAATCTGCATGCTTGCCACACGCTTGAAGTAGTAACTCGGCATTGAAGCAATGTCGCTTAATGAATTCACTGCAACCCGTGATGTACGCAGAGCGGATCGAGTGGAAGACAGGAACACTTGAGAGACAGGGGTGCTCACCAAGAGACAAGGGCGCCCAACAAGAGACAGGGGCGCCCACCAAGAGACACGGGCGCCCACCAAGAGACAGGGGCGCCCACCAAGAGACAGGGCGCGCCCACCAAGAGACAGGGGCGCCCACCAAGAGACAGGGGCGCCCACCAAGAGACAGGGGCGCCCACCAAGAGACAGGGGCGCCCAACAAGAGACACGGGCGCCCACCAAGAGACAGGGGGCGCCCACCAAGAGACAGGGGCGCCCACCAAGAGACAGGGGCGCCCACCAAGAGACAGGGAGAGACAAGAGACAAGAGACAGGGGCGCCCACCAAGAGACAGGGGGCGCTCACCAAGAGACAGGGGCGCCCACCAAGAGACAGGGAGAGACAAGAGACAAGAGACAGGGGCGCCCACCAAGAGACAGGGGGCGCTCACCAAGAGACAGGGGCGCCCACCAAGAGACAGGGGCGCCCACCAAGAGACAGGGGCGCCCACCAAGAGACAGGGGCGCCCACCAAGAGACAGGGGCGCCCACCAAGAGACAGGGAGAGACAAGAGACAGATCTCTTGAAGCACATATTCAAATCTCTTGCAATTGGTGTCATTTTAAAGAAGAGACTTGCCGCTTTCAAATGACACCAAACTCATGCAAGTGCAACTTTCCATACGTCCACACCGAGTAATAGTAACACTACTTTCCGGAGGCCCCTCGTAGTTTTTTATTTCAAAATACATGTCATGTGTATAGTGTTGAAAAAGCATTGTAACAACGGCGCGAAAATTTACACGTAATTTATCCGAATAAAATGATCTTTGGAAATTTCCAGGTTTCACAACAGTTATATTTCACTCAATACCACAAATCCTTTTAAAAAACAGTGGAGTATAACTCAACGCTTATAAATACAGAAAATATGTATGGACAATCGTGTAGCACGATCAGATCAAAATTTGAAGCTAACAATAACAAATTGATAAATGATGTGAAAGTCCGACAGATGTCATAGACGGAAGACTTGTTAGGCTTCAATTATATATATATATATATACGCTCGTAGAAAGTATAGGAATTATAGCAAAAAGACCACTGCAAATGTAAATAATATCGTGGTAGACAATGTTTTAAAAAATTAAGAAATAAAAATTGAAACGAAAAACAGGTTTTACCGTGGATAAGATAACAATCTTTACACGTACGATAAATGAAGACAACTTAATCTTCATTAAAATAAGTATTTAGCAATCGTATATATATTCAGGACACTTGAATAATTATAATTGCAATTAAAATAATTTACACCACGATCGTTACTTGAAACGGCTGCTTACCATTTGTCTTGAACCGAACTAAAGCCGGAATGCTTTGGCGCCAATTTAAATTCGAAGTATAAAAAATGTAATTACCCTGAGAAAGCGCCGCACAAATATTCTTCGAATAAAAACGCTAACATTTCTCAGACGTCGATCAGATAACTTAACTCGTCGTAGCTTATTTTAGCAAGAAGTAGCAACAATTCTTTTGTGTTCGATAACTACTAGAGGGCGAAAAACCGTGCTGTCAATACTTGTACATGCATAACAACTGTGTGTAGTTTTAAGCAAGCAAAAATAAAGCCGGAAATTTTGGCGCTAATTTAAATTCAAAATTCAAACTGTTATGCTAATATATGTAGCGTTACGCTTTTGTGCAACATTTTTCAAAAAAATCTGTGTGACGGTATGTTTCTTGCTATTAAAATTACGAGCTACATTACCGACAGCCGTAATAGTCGAGATATCTGAAGCTGTTCGCCGCCAGCATGGCGCTCGCCAGCTCCCTGGAGCGTCGAGTCCGTCGCATTGTCAGATTGGCTATCCTCAGCCGCTGCTGCATCTCCTGCGCTTCTCGGCGCTCCTGCTCGCTTTTTCGACGAAGCCATCTGGTTTAAAAATATGAAAAAACCGTTAATTGATCTTATTTAAAAGTTGCGGCTTTGACACCGATCAAATTTGATCTTTTGCGCTCTTAATTTAATATCAATTGGCTCTTCATGTCTATCGGGTGACCAACATATGATAGTCAGCTGTCTTATAAGTAAACACTTCTGTCTAACAGGTTACACTCCTGTCTAAAATGTGACACTCCTGTCTAACAGGTGACACTCCTGTCTAACAGGTGACACTATCCTGTCTAACAGGTGACACTCCTGTCTAACAGGTGACACTCCTGTCTAACAGGTGACACTCCTGTCTAACAGGTGACACTCCTGTCTAACATGTGACACTCCTGTATAAAATGTGACACTCCTGTCTAACAGGTGACACTATCCTGTCTAACAGGTATTAACTACTAGTCCGGACCAGTATGACAACTTTTACAACCAATTAGTCAATAAATCTGTCTCACCGTCGGTACGCTCGACGCGCTTCTCTGGGCGTGTGACCCCGACTGCTGGTCTGCAGGGCCTCCTCCTCCTCAGCCTTGGCGTAGACCCTCTCCCTGGCGCTCTGCGACCGCTTGTCGGACAGCCACTGGCCAAAAGTTGGCTGCTGTTCTCGCTTCTCCTCAGCCTCTTTGTCGCGTTGTTCCTTCTCGGCTTTCTCCCGTTCGGATCTCTGCTGCTCCTCCTGCTTCTGTCGCTTGCGCTTTTCTTCCAGCCAGGCTTCAAAACTTTTCTGCGTCTCTGCTCGTTTCTGGCGTTCCTGCTCTTCAGCCTCGGCTTGGCGTTGCTGGCGTTCGAGCTCCCGGCGTTCCTCTCTGCGTTTCTGCTCATTTTTGGCTTGCAACCATAGCCGGAAGCCGTTGTCGTCGCTAGAAGCGGCCGAACCGTTGGACCGGGGACTCGAAGCTTTGCAAATGTTGGGGAGTTATGTCTCGAGATCATTTTTTGCAGCAAAAGTTAGAGCTGATGATCTGATGTGACATTGACAAGCTTAACTGTCCTCTGAGCTAGTGATTTCGACATTCATTTGGACCTTGTGTGCACGAAAATTGGCTGAGGAAGTTGTCGTCCGATTCACAGCCATGATTGGTCCAACCCTCAAGCCCAATTCAAACCCCTGACTGTTAAGATCTCTAAGCGAAGCAAGTCGTAAACAAAAATGTCAGTTCCTACCCATAGTCCGACCCTTCCTATTCGTTGTCGAAGGCTTCTCGTGTCCGCGGTCGTCACCAGTTGATTTAGCATTGTTATCATCATCCACTTCCCTTGTAGCGGAGTTTCTCTCCACTTCAGGCGAAGCCGATCTCAATGATGAAGCGTCTTGGCAATTCATGTCGTCCATTTGGACATTATTCCTGCCACCGTAATGGCTGTCAACAGTCACAGACTGATCGTCGGCTGCATCGCCTTCGGTTGATGGATCAGTATCGTCATCTACGGAGTCCGGAACGAAGTCCCTTGGCGTTGACGACTTGTCGTCCTGAGTAGTCGGCGGAGGCGACGGCGAAGGAGCTACTTGGACCAGCTGCTCGCTGAATCTGATTCTGGATGGTCGCTTTTCAGCTGGTGGCGGTGTCGGCTCCCGTTGAAGCTCGGCGTTGAGAGTCTCCAGCCTGGCTACCGTCTCCTCGTAGTCCGCTGGTGGCTCTGTGGTTCATTACATGGACTTGCTACACTGCTGTCTGACACTTGCTACACTGATGTCTGACACTTGCTACACTGTTGTCTGACACTTGCTACACTAATGTCTGCCACTTGCTACACTGTTGTCTGACACTTGCTACACTGTTGTCTGCCACTTGCTACACTGATGTCTGAAACTTGCTACACTGTTGTCTGCCACTTGCTACACTAATGTCTGTCACTTGCTACACTGATGTCTGACACTTACTACACTGATGTCTGACACTTGCTACACTGTTATCTGACACTTTCTACACTGATGTCTGACACTTTCTACACTGATGTCTGACACTTTCTACACTGTTGTCTGACACTTGGCTACACTGATGTCTGACACTTGCTACACTGATGTCTGACACTTGCTACACTGCTGTCTGACACTTGCTACACTGATGTCTGCCACTTGCTACACTGATGTCTGACACTTGCTACACTGTTGTCTGACACTTGGCTACACTGATGTCTGACACTTGCTACACTGATGTCTGACACTTGCTACACTGCTGTCTGACACTTGCTACACTGATGTCTGCCACTTGCTACACTGATGTCTGACACTTAGTTACACTGATGTCTGACACTTGCTACACTACTGTCTGACACTTAGTTACACTGATGTCTGTCACTTGCTACACTGCTGTCTGACACTTGGTTACACTGATGTCTGACACTTGCTACACTGCTGTCTGACACTTAGTTACACTGATGTCTGACACTTGCTACACTGCTGTCTGACACTTAGTTACACTGATGTCTGACACTTGCTATATATGGTTGTCATCTGACACTTCTAATAGTAACACTATGACACAGGACAAGCAAGCTGGGCCTGTTTACCTAGTAGCGGTTGGTAGTACTGTTGATCTCTCTCATCTAAAAATGAGATGTTGTAATTTATACATCAGAATACATTTTAAAAGCGCACACAGATTAACAATTTAAAACTAGGCTGCATCCCATGATGCACAGTACTAATGACTCTAGCATATGTCTGACCTACCATTCCAATCATTTGGACTGACTTTCTGAAGTCTGTCCAACTCTTCCATAGCAGCTAGCTGGTCATCTCTTATGGAATAGTCATCAGATGGAGGCTCATGCACTTCTGCGCTGTCTGACATGAGTGCTTATTATTGTGGCTGAAATGTTACTAGGTTATTAAAATTCAATGTAGGAATATGGAACAAAATTCCACCCAATAGCAAAATAAAAACTGATGGACAAATAACAATTGAAAGTCAATCTTAATTAATTAAAAATGAATAAAAAATCTGCTCAATTCTTTCTATTGTATAAATACATGCACAGTATATTATTATTAAAAAATATTTAATAAAAAACAAAATCTGATTTACTTTTAAAAAGTTGAATAATGAAAAATAAAACCTGAAGTCAAAATAAATAGTATTACTTATACGTTTTTAGCCTTCTATTATTAATAAAATCTGGAAACGCGTATTGATCTTAAGTTAAAGTTATTTTTTTATACTACTATTAACTGTACCTAAATACGTCTACAATACTTATAGCTTTTACTATGTCCAGTCGAAGTTAACATGAATAAAAAAAGAAAATAACTGTTCTATACATATGTCTTTTCCTGTTAAAATCTATAAAATCTTCCATGCCGCTTCACGATTCGCTTCACTATGTAATTAACTATATCGTAGAGATTATCACAATCAATTGACTTGTCAAGAAAACCAAAAAATACTTAAGCTATTAATACTTAAGCTATTAATATTAATACTTAATATTGAATTAATTAAAAAAGCATAAACTAGTAATTAGTTGAACCCAATCCAATAAAATAATCTAGCACATTAGCCATATGTTTAGAACCTAGGTTGACGAAAATTGTAATCCTAAAAGTCAAGTTAAAAATAAGAGAAACTGTCTGTAAGCAGTTTAACAAATATTACCATGGTTACAAAATAGAATTTTTTTGAGCAAATCCATGTTGTTTCCTACACGCAGAACTAACGTTTTTATACAAGGAACAATTTAAAATCTGTGCCATGCTAATTAACCCTTACTTCGACAAAAAGTAAGTAAGTAAGTAAGTAAGTAAGTAAATAGTTATCTATCTATAGTATCTACTAGCAATCTACGCCCCCCGTTGGGGAGCCAAAGAAATGCAATACACGTATTTTTAATAAGCTACATGTAGCCTTGAAATCTTAAAAAATCTCCTGTCAAAATTCTAACCCTAACCAAAACCCTAAATTCAATATTTTGTCCATGAGTTTTTGCATGATCGATGCTTCTATGATTTTTGGCATGACGCTTCCATTGTTTTTGCATGACGCTTCCATTATTTTTGCATGATGCTTCCATGATAAACATTTTTAATAAGCTAAATGAGCCAAGTTATAAGCTACCCTAACCCTAACCCTAACCCGAATCTTAACGCAATAACCCTGAACCTAACCCTAAACCTAAACCCTAATACCAACCCTAACACTAACCCTACAGCCTGACATCTGCATAAGTTTGTGAAGAGCTTGTATTATTTTTAGCTTAGTATCTTAGCGTTAGGGAGCCAAAAATACAGTACAAGTTTTGTAATAAACTACATGTAGCATCTCTTTGCAATATACCTCAGAAGTCCCTTGTAAGCCTTGAAATGTCAGTAATTCCCCCCACAAGCTTTAACAAATCAACTCCCCCCTTGACATCTCAGCGATGCCCCAAATAAGCCTTGAAGTCTAAAAAAATCTGTCAACCTTCTAACCCTAACCCTAGCCTAACCCTAACCCTAACCCTAGCCTAACCCTAACCCTAACCCTAACCCTAGCCTAACCCTAACCCTAACCCTAACCCTAACCTAACCCTAAAGCATTGAAATTTCAGTAATTCTGAGTCATTATAGCACTACTACAGCGTTATAGCGATTCCCTGCAAGCCTCGACATCGTAGGGATTCCCAAATGAATCTCTTAACTTCGACATGAAGCTTCTTTTATTTTTTACATTATGCTTTTTCTATCAGTGAGCCCTGAGGAGCCAACAAAAAATGTAATAAAAAGTTTTCATTAAACTACATGTAGCTTCTGACTTTAGCCTTGAAATCTCATTTATACCCCCGTGAGCCTTGACATCTCAGCTATTCCCCCGTAAGCCTTGACATGTCAGCGATGCCCCCCATAAATCTTGAAATCTAAAAAAATCCCCTGTTAACCTTGAAACCCGATAAAATATAACCCTCAACCCACACCTGACCTAAACCTAACTTTAACCCAACCTAAAGCCTTGAAATCTCAGCAATTCTTCTCCCCTAAGCCTTGGAATTTTAGTGTTTCCTTCTTTAAGAATCACCAGCACTATAACGATTTCCACCAAGCTTTGACATTGTAGCAATTCCCAAATGAATCTTTTAACTTCGACATGACTTTTCTTATATGTATACATAGTGCTACTTTTATTTTTTACATGACTCTGCTTCTATCAGCGCCCCCCCTGTGGCGAGCCAACAATGAATGTAATAAAAATTGAGTAAAGTACATGAACTTTGAAGTAGCTTCTGACTTTTGCTTTGACATCTCAGAAACCCCCCCCCCCACCTGTAATCTCAGTTATTCTCTGTGAGCCTTGACGTCTCAGTAATTCTCCCCAGCACAGCACTGTACTATAGCTTCATTTAATTTTTATGACGCTTACATGACGCTTCTATGATTGTTTACATGACGCATTAATGGTTTTTTCATGTCACTTCTATGATTTTTTCATGACGCTTCTATGATTTTTTACATTACGCTTCTATGATTTTTTCATGTCACTTCGATGATTTTTTATGACGCTTCTATGATTGTTTACATGACGCTTCTATGATTGTTTACATGACGCTTCTATGATTTTTACATGATGCTTCTATGATTGTTTACATGACGCTTCTATGCTTGTTTACATGACGCTTCTATGATTGTTTACATGACTCTTCTATGATTGTTTACATGACGCTTCTATGATTGTTTACATGACGCTTCTTTGATTTTTACATGACGCTTCTATGATTTTTTTACATGACGCTTCTATGATTGTTTACATGACGCTTCTATGATTGTTTACATGACTCTTCTATGATTGTTTACATGACGCTTCTATGATTTTTTACATGACGCTTTTATGCTTTTTTTACATGACGCTTCTATGATTGTTTGCATGACGCTTCTATGATTGTTTACATGATGCTTCTATGATTGTTTACATGACGCTTCTATGATTTTTTTATGACGCTTCTATGATTGTTTACATGACGCTTCTATGATTGTTTACATGACGCTTCTATGATTTTTACATGACGCTTCTATGATTTTTACATGACGCTTCTATGATTTTTACATGACGCTTCTATGATTTTTACATGACGCTTCTATGATTTTTTACATGACGCTTTTATGCTTTTTTACATGACGCTTCTATGATTTTTACATGACGCTTCTATGATTTTTTTATGACGCTTCTATGATTGTTTACATGACGCTTCTATGATTTTTTACATGACTCTTTTATGCTTTTTTTACATGACGCTTCTATGATTTTTTCATGACGCTTCTATGATTGTTTATATGACGCTTCTATGATTGTTTACATGACGCTTCTATGATTTTTTACATGACGCTTCTATGATTTTTTCATGACGCTTCGATGATTTTTTATGACGCTTCTATGATTTTTTATGACGCTTTTTTGACTTTTACATGACGCTTCTATGATTGTTTGCATGACGCTTCTATGATTGTTTACATGACGCTTCTATGATTTTACCATGACGCTTCTATAATTGTTCGCATGACGCTTCTATGAATTTTTACATGACGCTTCTATGATTGTTTACATGACGCTTCTATGATTGTTTACATGACGCTTCTATGATTTTTTACATGACGCTTCTATGATTTTTTCATGACGCTTCTATGATTTTTTACATGACGCATTAATGGTTTTTTCATGTCACTTCGATGATTTTTTATGACGCTTCTATGATTTTTTATGACGCTATTTTGACTTTTACATGACGCTTCTATGATTTTTAATGACGCTTCTATGATTGTTTTCATGACGCTTCTATGATTTTTGCATGACGCTTCTATGATTTTTTCATGACGCTTCTATGATTTTTTATGACGCTTTTTTGACTTTTACATGACGCTTCTATGATTGTTTGCATGACGCTTCTATGATTGTTTACATGACGCTTCTATGATTTTACCATGACGCTTCTATGATTGTTTGCATGACGCTTCTATGAATTTTTACATGACGCTTCTATGATTTTTACATGACGCTACTATGATTTTTACATGACGCTTCTATGATTTTTTACATTACACTTCCATGATTTTTATATAACGCTTTTACGATTTTTACATGGCGATTCTATGATTGTTTACATGACGCTTCTATGATTGTTTACATGACGCTTCTATGATTTTTTACATTACACTTCCATGATTTTTATATAACGCTTTTACGATTTTTACATGGCGATTCTATGATTGTTTACATGACGCTTCTATGATTGTTTACATGACGCTTCTATGATTTTTTCATGTCACTTCGATGATTTTTTATGACGCTTCTATGATTGTTTACATGACGCTTCTATGATTTTTTCATGACGCTTCTATGATTTTTTACATGACGCTTCTATGATTGTTTACATGACGCTTCTATGATTGTTTACATTACGCTTCTATGATTTTTATATAACGCTTTTACGATTTTTACATGGCGATTCTATGATTGTTTACATGACGCTTCTATGATTTTTTTACATGACGCTTCTATGATTTTTTCATGACGCTTCTATGCTTTTTTACATGACGCTTCTATGATTGTTTACATGACGCTTCTATGATTGTTTACATGACGCTTCTATGATTGTTTACATGACGCTTCTATGATTTTTTACATTACGCTTCTATGATTTTTATATAACGCTTTTACGATTTTTTACATGGCGCTTCTATGATTGTTTACATGACACTTCTATGATTTTTTACATGACGCTTCTTTTTAAAAAGTCTTTTAGTTTTCCTGACGTTGAAAAGCTTTAATTAAAAAAATTATACTCTATGAAAATTCGAACCATCGTCGCTGCATTTGACAGTTCAGTTTGTTCACCTCTAGGCTAGCTCTCATCGTTTTGATAACATCAAATTTTGCACTTATATAATTCAACACTTTAAAATCCAAGCATAGAGTAAATCACACGAAGCAGTTATGACATAATCAGTTTCTCAGTCAGTCAGTATCAGTTAACAATATGGTTACGCAATTTAAATCAAGTCTGGTGCTACGCTTCCACACTGCATTTTCAATTCAAGTCGGAGTTACAATTCAGTTATGATGCAATCTATTTCAGAATCAGAATTCAACCAGTCAGTTTTTTCTCTAGCATTCTTACAATGCATTTCAAGTCGAAAATTTTGCTTGACCTTTGCAAAAAAGCATGTTTTTCGAATATTTAATCGCTTTAACATGGACCAATTTCTTAGCCAAGATGCATGTACCGTCACGGGAAAATTTCTGATCGAACAGTGCAAGTCTCATGAAAATCGGTCCAGCCATTTTTTCTCTAATCGATTGCGTACAAACAAGCAAGATTTTCATTTTTAGTATATAGGATCTATCTATCTATCTATCTATCTATCTATCTATCTATCTATCTATCTATCTATCTATCTATCTATCTATCTATCTATCTATCTATCTATCTATCTATCTATCTATCTATCTATCTATCTATCTATCTATCTATCTATCTATCTATCTATCTATCTATCTATCTATCTATCTATCTATCTATCTATCTATCTATCTATCTATCTATCTATCTATCTATCTATCTATCTATCTATCTATCTATCTATCTATCTATCTATCTATCTATCTATCTATCTATCTATCTATCTATCTATCTATCTATCTATCTATCTATCTATCTATCTATCTATCTATCTATCTATCTATCTATCTATCTATCTATCTATCTATCTATCTATCTATCTATCTATCTATCTATCTATCTATCTATCTATCTATCTATCTATCTATCTATCTATCTATCTATCTATCTATCTATCTATCTATCTATCTATCTATCTATCTATCTATCTATCTATCTATCTATCTATCTATCTATCTATCTATCTATCTATCTATCTATCTATCTATCTATCTATCTATCTATCTATCTATCTATCTATCTATCTATCTATCTATCTATCTATCTATCTATCTATCTATCTATCTATCTATCTATCTATCTATCTATCTATCTATCTATCTATCTATCTATCTATCTATCTATCTATCTATCTATCTATCTATCTATATCTATATGCAGATCTATATCTGCAATGCCACCATTCCAGCCCTGCTCCCAGCAGGGGCAGTGCAGCTCGATCCTAACAGTTTCACCGCCTCTGAGCAGCCAGTCGAGCTAACGGACGCCTCCAGCAGTGAGGTCATCTCTCTAAGCCGCATGCGCTCAGCTACTGACTGCCTGCTGCAGTGCTCAGAGAGAAACTGCGCTGCAGCTGCTGCTAGCAGATTGGGCTTCTGCGAGCTGCTCTTCATCAATGACGCCTCGAAGCAGCTGGGACCACCGGGAACTCACGTAGCCAGGCGGTTCGGCAACAGCTCGACTGGCGAGCTGCAGGTGTGGAAGGTGCTGACTTTGAGCAGACAGTGCAGCAGAGGCAGCCAAAGAATTTCACCATCCTTCTGTCAAGTGAGTGAATTCAGGATCAAATTTATTTTAAATTGTCTCAATTTCACTTTCACATCGGGTCAAAGACCCGAAGCCAGACTCGTACGGAAGCCAGACTCATAGGGAAGCCGGCCAGACTCATAGGGAAGCCAGACTCATAGGGAAGCCAGACTCATAGGGAAGCCGGCCAGACTCATAGGGAAGCCAGACTCATAGGGAAGCCAGACTCATAGGGAAGCCAGACTCATAGGGAAGCCAGACTCATAGGGAAGCCAGACTCATAGGGAAGCCAGACTCATAGGGAAGCCAGACTCATAGGGAAGCCAGACTCATAGGGAAGCCAGACTCATAGGGAAGCCAGACTCATAGGGAAGCCAGACTCATAGGGAAGCCAGACTCATAGGGAAGCCAGACTCATAGGGAAGCCAGACTCATAGGGAAGCCAGACTCATAGGGAAGCCAGACTCATTCGAAGCCAGACTCATTCGAAGCCAGACTCATTCGAAGCCAGACTCATAGGGAAGCCAGACTCATTGGGAAGCCAGACTCATTCGAAAGCCAGACTCATTCGAAAGCCAGACTCATAGGGAAGCCAGACTCATAGGGAAGCCAGACTCATAGGGAAGCCAGACTCATTCGAAGCCAGACTCATTCGAAGCCAGACTCATTCGAAAGCCAGACTCATAGGGAAGCCAGACTCATTGGGAAGCCAGACTCATTCGAAAGCCAGACTCATTCGAAAGCCAGACTCATAGGGAAGCCAGACTCATTGGGAAGCCAGACTCATTCGAAAGCCAGACTCATTGGGAAGCCAGACTCATAGGGAAGCCAGACTCATTGGGAAGCCAGACTCATAGGGAAGCCAGACTCATTGGGAAGCCAGACTCATTCGAAGCTAGACTCATTCGAAGCCAGACTCATTCGGAAGCCAGACTCATTCGAAGCCAGACTCATTCGAAAGCCAGACTCATTCGAAGCCAGACTCATTCGAAGCCAGACTCATAGGGAAGTCAGACTCATAAGGAATCCAGACCTGGTGGTCCGCCATTGGTTGCAAGAATTGGTTCTGTGTCTGTCAACCAGCAAGGTCAAAATTACCTCTCCCAGACTCGAGTACGGGTCGCAACGGGACCATCCAGCACCTGACGATCAACATCACCGGCTGCTGCCGCATCGAGGCCTTCGGAGGAGCCGGAGGTGACAACGCTGCCTATAGCAAAGTAAGGCGGCAGAGGTGCATCAGCAGCTGGCAGCTTCAATCTGACTGGCGGGTCGCGGCTGTCAGTCGTGGTCGATCAGACAGGCGGTCCGGCAGCCCCCTCGACGGCTGGCTGCGGCGGTGGCGGTGGCAGCTTCGTGTACGGAGCGAGCGATGAGCAGCGGCGACGGCGTTTCGAGGAGGAATTCAGGTGACAAATCCCGGGATCCCTGAATT
Source organism: Macrostomum lignano (assembly GCA_002269645.1). Lineage (NCBI taxonomy): Eukaryota > Metazoa > Platyhelminthes > Macrostomidae > Macrostomum > Macrostomum lignano. Next base: position 267,163 of record NIVC01000567.1, on the reverse strand, counting down.
CTTAATCCCGGGATTTTGAGTAGGCCAATCACAATTGTCCGGGATTCGTAAGACCAGGGATGGACCATCGGGATCCCCATCCCGCTTTGCAATAAGTCAATCATTAATTCACGAGTATTAGTATCTGCAGATGTGAAATCATAACCCAGTTGTCCTACTTTGATTTAATAATCCTTTAAGCATGCAGGCTAGTGAGTAGAATGCTATAGGGATGCAAGTATACAAACACAGAAGCTGGGTGAGCAGGTCGTAAAGAGATTTAAGGTGTAATAACGTAGAACTACTTTAAGCAGTCCCTACCCTTCAAAACTCTTTGGCGTCCATAGTTGGGATTAGAACAGTGTGACCTTGCTATCGGACCGACCAAACACGACCCAAGCTACCCATTCTTCATCTAGGGCGGGTGCCCCTCGGAGGGTGATGTCTGATCCCCTCCTACCCTGGTCAGTACCTCGATAGAGCCATAGCTCAGTAAGCTATCATTTCCCAGGTTACATCACAATCGAGTGTGATTTTCCTGAGCTGATACTGGCATGTAAAAACAGAGCATGTCGATTAACCAGCCAGTACATCACACTCAAAGCTCACTGTCAGTTTCTTGTTTGCAAACACTTTTATTCTGTTCTACTTTTATCATTAAGAGCCCTTTAAAATCATGTTAGATGGCTTCGTAAACGGCAGGTTTGGCGCCGGAGGCGGCTTTAGCGGCGGCGGCGCCGAAGTCAATTACGGCCACGCCGGCGGCGGCGGTGGCTCATTTTGCGGCGGCTTCCACTGCACCGCCGTAGCTGGCGGCAACTCGGGCAGCGAGCAGGGCCGGGTGGTGATGCGGCTGCCGGCTGCTGGCGGCGCCTGCTGATGATGTGGAAGTATCCGGTTTTTTGTTAAACATGATCCTCTCCCTGACTTTATAGTTCAAGAGTCTCAGTCTTTATTGTTGCCCTGTTTGACGTGATTGTCGGCCTGTCTAACTTGATTGTTGGCCTGTCTAGCTTGATTGTTGGCCTGTCTAGCTTGATTGTTGGCCTGTCTAGCTTGATTGTTGGCCTGTCTAGCTTGATTGTTGGCCTGTCTAGCTTGATTGTTGGCCTGTCTAGCTTGATTGTTGGCCTGTCTAGCTTGATTGTTGGCCTGTCTAGCTTGATTGTTGGCCTGTCTAGCTTGATTGTTGGCCTGTCTAGCTTGATTGTTGGCCTGTCTAGCGTGATTGTTAGCCTTTTTTACTTACTTGATTGTTGCCCTGATCAACTTGCTTGTTGCCTGATCAATTTGCTTGTTGCCTGATCAACTTGATTGTTGCCCTGATCAACTTGCTTGTTGCCTGATCAATTTGCTTGTTGCCTGATCAACTTGATTGTTGCCTGATCAACTTGATTGTTGCCCTGATCAACTTGATTGTTGCCCTGATCAACTTGATTGTTGCCCTGTTGAACTTACTTGATTGTTGCCCTGATCAACTTGATTGTTGCCCCGATCAACTTGATTGTTGCCCTGTTTAACTTACTTGACTGTGCCATCGATTAAAATGGATTTTTCGATGGCAGTGTGAAGAAGTCCTAAGTTTGATGCTCTACTTAGAAATATGTAAATAGCAAAAACCAATATCAGAAACCTAATCTTTTCACGAAAATTTTACCCTTTTGATTGGTTATTTTTTCGTGTTTTGTGCGGTCAATGCGCAATTCGCATTGGATGCATTAAACTGTTTAAAACTGATTTACCTAACAGAAGCAGTTTCTTTGTGCATGCACTCCGCCAGCTCACTGACTGATATAAGTTTAGATTTTTCATTTCTAATAAGTAATATGTAATAAATGTGACTGATTCTGACTCTTAATAGGCGGGGCATTCTTACCCACCTAAAACCAAATAAATTCTGTTCTAAATCCTCAAATAATTGATACTGAGTTCTTTTTCCACACGTTGCCACCCACTGAAGGCGTCCGGGGGGGTGATGACGAAATGCTTGAGAGACTAGCTGAGGATGTTCAGTAGTTGAGGTTTTGCCACTGAGGAGGCTTGATCAGCGAAACTTGAGAACTTCCAATAGGATGACCATAGTCACCTTGTAGCACCTGTTGAAGGCCCAGAAGTTCCGTCTGAGTGAAGGCCAGTGACCCATGAAGTCAGAGCTGATGCAGACACGTGTGGTCGACGTGCTGATGAAATTTGGAGGCTTGGCAAGGCTGCACTGAGACGCAGTGCTGATTGGCGCACAGGGGTGTATTGAATACACTAGCTCTTAGGGGAAAAATCCGACTTTCCGGCAGAATCGTTGAATATCTCGACGGTCAGGTGGGCTGGCGACGTGATTCTTGTTTGAGAAGGTGCGCAACAGAAAGTTTACCTGTGTTGTTGAATTTCGTGCGCCTGCGTTGCTCCTTTTTGAAGCAGCAAACAAATTGGCGGAAAGGATTCCCCCTTGGTAGTTTTACTGTTACCAGTAACATATCGATTTGTTTGTCTATTCTCTCGTCACATACTATGAATCTAACGCTGCTCCCCTGAGTCTGAAACTGTCGAAACCTTTAATATTGACACTCGGTTTCTTTATTGAGGTAAAGTTGATCGCTTTAACAACCATGCAAATAAAACCATGCAAATGTCGTCGTTTAAACTCCTTTTCGTTTTCAAATATAACTAAGATTTGCTTGAGAATGATCAATGGTGATCGAAACGCGTCGCAATGTTACAAATTACAAAATGTTGATAATTAGTTTTTTATTTGCACGGTTTCCTTATTTTCTACTTATCGCTAAGTTAGCAACTCTTCCTGAAGTCTAACTTAGTCATTTTTTCGAGATGTCACTTGACTTAGCTTGACTTAGCTGTAGGGGGTTCAGCGCATCCGGATGCAGCGAGGAGGCGTTGCCGCGCCCATTTCGCTAACCTCTGGCGGCCGCAGGCAGCTAGTGCTGCGGTGTCGCGCAGGGTGCCGGTGTCCGCAGCGCGGTCCTCCTCCGGACAGTCCAGGAGGTGAATTGTCGCTCGCCCGGTAGCCCTTAGGTAGCGGACGAGCTGGCAGAGATTCTCGGGCCTGAAAACGTCGGAGAGGTCCAGGTTTGGGCCGAGGTAGGTGAGCCTGTCCTGAATAAAGGTGGGGCATTCACAGATGAAGTGCTCCGCATTCTCGACACCGGAGAAGCAGAAGGGGCATTCCTTGCTGCGGATTTTTCCCTGGAGGTGGCGATGCCTGGAAAAACAGCCATGACCCGAAAGGGCCATGGTCACCGCCCTGATGTCCCTGCGGTTGAGTCCAAGTAGGGCCTTGCGCAGGGCGGAGGAAGGACGGGGGACAGCCGCGCGGGATCGCCGGTAGTTGGGGCTTTAAGCCCACCTCTCCTTGTGCTTTGAAGCCACCCATTGGTTGATCCGAGTGGGGGCCACGGGCAGGAAGCCAGTAAAAGAACCGGTCGAGCCAGCCTTGGCCTTCGAGATGTCACACTTAAAAAATTAACCATCCCAAAGAGAGGGTTCAGCCACGCGATATGGGTTGTTGAGCCAGGCTAAATATTAATCATTAGCTTGATGTAGCTGTGAGCAGCTCTCAGTAAAAGTTGATCTCGCAGCTGTCATACTCGTAGAAAAACACCCCCGCCCCAACGTGTATTGTCGCCTGTCAGAAAGCCATTATAACGGTTAAAGTAATTAAGCGAAGCAGTTCCTCTTTCGACGCTTGAAAGAGCTGCGCTGGTGCAGAGCATTCAGTCTAAAATTAATTGCATAATTCCTTACTGCATGGAAGTTGATGCTAAAGCATAATTTAATTGTTTTGACAACTGTGTGTGTGTGTGTGTCCATGAGCGAGGCTGCTGGCGTCCCTCTTTGTGCCGATGTCTGTGGCCGAATTATCAACTGAACTTGCTGTTTTTATGTCTATGTCTCTGGGTAAGACCGAATATATACTGCTGCTAAATAGGAATTCTTAACTTAGTTGGCTTAACCTGCCTTACAAAAGCAATATACGAGCTACTACCAGGCAAATAAGCTGCACTTTTCTCATCATCAACAGAAGATATGTGAAAATCTATTCAGCTTTGGCAAGATGGACTTTTACCATAGACTGCATGGGTATGCATTGATGAGAAAACTGCAAACTGCATGTACCCAGTCTGTAGGAGTCTCCAGAGAGCATACATATAGAGATACAGTGTAAAAAAGATTTAAGGCGGTTCTGTTGAAATGTCTATGGCCAAAAAGAGCCTTAAAGCGTACGATACTCTTCTAATCTATGGAATTGTTAGCATCCAAAGTAAACCTGCAGGTCTATAAAATATCGCTATAATCCGCGCAAGAATCTAGTCGCCTCTGGAAAAGGAACGTCTGTATAGATCGAGACGGATCAATCAATGGAAAATACGGTGAGACGAGTGTGATTGACATATTCTCTCGAAATCTTAACTATTTAAAAAAAATCTTTTCTAAAGTTACTGGAGATTTCAAAAATGAATTAGTACATGTTTAACTGACAATTGTACACTCATATTGTTTGGTAAACTAAGCTGAATTTAAATTCGCGCCAAAAGGAGGGAACATTGTTAAACAAAAACAAACATTGTTTTAAGTGAAAAGTCGGCGTTATCAAACTGTACTCGCATACGAAACTTGTCTCTACGAAATAAGAGTGCATTCAAATATGAAATAACAACCAAGTAACGACTGTTTGGTATAACAAAACCACGCTATTTTTATTGCATAAGCAAATATCCACGAATATATTGAGTATGATTTTATCGCATAAGAGTTTGACGATTAGAAATTAACACTATATATATTAGTCAGGCTCTGTAATGAAACATGGACGGAGTCTCCGCGTGTTACCCAATATCAGAGTCGACACTTGCAATAGAAAGTCAACTTTCATGGACATGAATATTGGTCTCCATGCTGAAGCCTGCGATTGTCTCTGATGTAAAGCGATGATTGTGGGATCTGGAACCGAGTTCATCAGGTCCAAAACCTGCTTGTTATCCGACGAGTTTCCCAGCATAGCAACTGTTTGACTGTGAACGCAGGACACTATTCTCATTAGAGCGCAGAGTTTGGTCTCAATGTTGGCTATGTACCAGTTTGTAGGACAAGCCGGCACCAATGGAGGCTGTGGGAGAACTGGCTGTCGATAAGGATCCAGAAAATTTCTCCCATTCAGGTTAATACGAGGGGTGTCCAAAAAGTAGTGATACTTTTGCTCGTATAGCTTTACTGTATGCTTGAAAATCAGCAAGTTTGGTGTTGTTGGAAAGCGGAACTTATCAGCTTTAATTTGACTGCAAACATTTAACAAAAACACAACCTATAACAAAGTTATGGATAGAAACACACAACAAGGTCGACCATAGAGTTACAATGAATTTGTGCATGGTGCAACAGGTCAAGAAGTTGCGACAGTTAGTACGCCTCATCATCATCAGGGAGGGAAGCTTTCTCGACATAATTGCAGAGATGGACCGTTGATCGTGGGGTGTCGAGTCTGTCAGCAATCTCACGAATTGTTAATCTGCAGTCTTCTTCCAGAAGATCAAGAATCCGGTCAGCCAAAGCCTTTGAGCTTGGTGCGGATGGCCTTCCTGACCTTGGCAAGTCAGCCAAATTTGTTCTTCCTGACTCAAATTGCTCGACCCATCGGTACACCGTCATGCGACTTACTGCTTCGGCTCCATGAATGCTGCACAGATGATGGTAAATCTCCTGTCCACTTTTTCCGATACTCCATAGGGTGTGAATTGCGTGTCGCTGTCCTTCCTTTGAGTGCACGTCCATAACTGTCGGCTGAACAAAATCTGGTCTTGAAAAAGCAAGCGCTTGAGAAATAAGAATGAAGCAAGCTGGCAGTGCAAAGAAGACTTAGCCATAATTTTACCACAGACAAAACAGCACCACTCGAACGCTTATAAAATGCTCGTAACAGAGAATATTGAGCGCTCGATATTCTCTGGCTGCTCGATATTCTCCGGCTCGTAAAAACTCAGCAAGATCTACCATACAGTTTTTTTGTAAGTCTATGGGCCATCCTTGCTCAAATAGACAGTGATAACTTTTTTTAAAAACAACATATGAGGTTGATTTTTCAGTCAAATTAAAGTTGATATTTTCCGCTTTCCAACAACACAAAACTTTCTGATTTTCAAGAATGCAGTAAAGCTATATGAGCAAAAGTATCACTACTTTTTGGACACCCCTCGTAGTTGAGGAATGTGCCGCTTGCAGCACGGCTGATGGTGCGTAGACAATGGTTCGCGCTGGACTACTGGAGCTGGGGCACCTGCCAGGTTTATAGAGATGGATGAGCATGTCTAGATATCGGAACAGTTGGGCCCAGCAGATGCAGACAAGACAGACACTAAGAAGACAGACACACACAGGCAAAAAGACAGACAGACAGACAGAGAGACAGACAGACAGGACATACAGACATACAGACAGACAGACAGACAGACAGACAGACAGACAGACAGACAGACAGACAGACATACAGACAGACAGACAGACAGACAGACAGACAGACAGACAGACAGACAGACAGACAGACAGGACATACAGACATACAGACAGACAGACAGACAGACAGACAGACAGACAGACAGACAGACAGACAGACAAACACTAAGACAGACAGACAAACAGACAGACAGACAGACAGACAGACAGACAGACAGACAGACAGACAGACAGACAGACAGACAGACAGACAGACAGTCACAGACAGACAGACAGACATAAAAAGTCCATATTTTTGCAACATCAACTCACCCTGTGCAGTTACCCGACTTCACTGCATCACTTGTTGTTGTTTGGTTTTCTTCGGCACTGGACAACACTTCCACTTGCTCTTCCACTCGGCTGTTGCTTTTGTTTTTGCTTTTGTAAAAATTAGTTTCCTTTGTTTTGGCCACTTCTATGACTCTCAGCAGGATCAGCTGGACAGAGGCTCGGCGCTCAGTGAAGTCAGTCAGTCGGTTGACAAGAAAAGTTCTAACAATTTCAGAGCATCTGTCAGGTGCTGTGCTTGAGCCATGACTTTGGCTGGGGCATGGTTGATGAGCCATGACCTCCAGCAGCTGAGTTTAACTATCAAACTCTGCATTCATGAATTTTTTAAGGTCAAAGCTGAGCTCAAATATTGTTTCCATGCAGTGCATGTTTGAGCATTTGTCAATTAATGGGCATATTCTTGCTTGGCGTCACGATTTTAAACCTTGACCACAAACTATCAATCATACGAGCCGTATACAATGCTATATTTAGCATGTAAGTCGACAATAGTCTTGTAATCCGCATTGTTTTATCTACGTGCGAGCATAATTACGCAATCTATCTTTCTGTCTGTCTATCAATCTATTTATCTATCTATCTATCTATCTATCTATCTATCTATCTATCTATCTATCTATCTATCTATCTATCTATCTATCTATCTATCTATCTATCTATCTATCTATCTATCTATCTATCTATCTATCTATCTATCTATCTATCTATCTATCTATCTATCTATCTATCTATCTATCTATCTATCTATCTATCTATCTATCTATCTATCTATCTATCTATCTATCTATCTATCTATCTATCTATCTATCTATCTATCTATCTATCTATCTATCTATCTATCTATCTATCTATCTATCTATCTATCTATCTATCTATCTATCTATCTATCTGTCTGTCTATCTATCTATAGCAATAACTACTTTCCAATTCAATCTGTATCAGGCTTAATCATTCCATTACCACCGCAGGAATCACTAACTAGCTACATCACGGATGTCGCGGCTGTTGTTCTTGGTGTCCTTGCCATATTAGTCGCTTTTGGTTTAACATTAGCGGACCACGATAGTAAAAAAGAGTGCAACAATGATCGCAGCGAAGCTTCGGTAGCCAGGGCCGATTCTGACGACAGCGAAATCAAGCAACCGGGAAGTCAGAATCAGCTGATGAGTTCATGTACCTCTAACCGGGTGCACCTGTACATGAGAAGTCAGTCAAATCAGCCAGTTTGGCTTCGGTGTCTTTCCTGGCTAATGGATTGCGGCGCATTCGTCATTAACGACGCCGAAAACATTATGCTGCCTAACACCGGAAAATATAACGACAAATTCGCTCTGATCTGCCGTCTATGTGGTGCTCACAGTGGCTTGGTTCCGATGGAACAATTTTCCAGATTGAGCTGGCGATGCAGACATTGTGCCAGGTTCCAGCGGACAATGTGCGTGGTCGATGTTTAAACGGATTGTTTTAGTATGTGTTTTATGACCTGTTTTTTACATTTCTGCCAGTTAAGCTATAGGAATTGAGTGCTGCGTTCACTCGCTTGTACATGTATACATTGTATTGGTCTCTTTTCGCGAGGAGACATTAACGTCAAAATAAATTTGATTAATTGGTGTAGTATTTAATACGTCGTTAAAATGTACATGTATAGATTGATTTATAATTATACTTTTTTTATTGAATTGCAGGTGGCAATTGCATGCCACGGTTCGGCATGGAATCGCATTTCAAAACATTGAGCACGGACCTCAAGACAGTGCATGGCATTACCTTGAGACCATAATTTTACCTTTAATTATTTCCCTTACCCCAAACCTGAGGCCACGAACCTTCAGATAGGGGCACAAAAGTTAAGACAAGAGCCCCAAAACTTCAGCGGTAGGGGCACATGCAGTTTAGCCGAGGACATATTGCTACAAATCAATGCAATTCAGATTCAGTGTACATGTATAGTGTATACTCGCGTCGATGCATGCATTTTTGAGACATTATCTGCAGTGTGAGGTGCTTCAGGGAGATACGCTGGCGCCGTTCCGTATATCCTGGTGCTTGACTCGATGCTGCAGACGGCTCTCCCTTCTTCCTTCTTTCCCTCGATCCCTTAGATGGCTTCTGCTGCAGCGACGCGTGGCTCGACCGTTGAGGGTGCCCAGCGCCAGCTGGACCGGCTGTTGAGCGTTGCGGCGAGCTTCGGCCTGGTGGTCATCACGTAGAAGACTGTCGTGCTCTGTGTGCCGGACGACATCAAGGCTGCTATTTTCTGCCGAGGCGTAGATGGGCAGGTGATGAGGCTTCCGCGCTGTCAACTGTTTGTCTACCTCGGCGGTCTGGTGTTGGACGTTCGCGAGGATCTGCGACGTCGCCGTGGACTTGCCTGGGCTGCCTTCCGCGTTCCGTGAGGCCGGCTGTCCTGCAGTCCGAGGCCCTGCCTGACCGCCAGAGGGCGGGCGTTCTAGGTGGTGATCGAGACCGTCCGTCCTATTGTACAACGCCGAGACCTGGACGCTGAAGGATTCGCTCGAACAGCAAGTCGATGCGGCCCGCACGCTGACCTGCTGCGCGCCGCCTTCAAGATCAGCTAAGCGAATCGCCGCACCGGTCTGTCCCGTCCCAGCGAACTGCTGCGCCGTCGGCGACTACTCCAGCTGGCAGGCCGTATTTCCAAGCTGAGATGTACTGTCCGCAGCCGGTGCAGACCGGTGCTGCTGCTAACGCCGCAGGCACTCTGCCTGCGGGGTCAGGCGCACACTCGGATCGGCTGCCCTAGCTGCCGGCTAATTCCTGCCCCTCCCCCCGGACACTACCGGCAGTGCAGCCTACGTTCACGCCCAGGCCCCTAGTCGCGCCCTGTGACGTTGTCTCGCGCCTGACTGGCTGGCAGCGTATTTTGTAGTTGTTGCATGTTTGTTGTTTGCATGTAAATAGATGTACAACATGTTATGTGATACAATAGTTGGTTTACATATGTACATGTAAGTTTAGATGGTAATGATCGCAAAGTATTCTAATACGTACATATACATGTAACGATACTATATGCAGCAGAGGCTAGTACTGCAGGTTGCATTATTGTATTAATACTCAATCTGCAACTAAAAAGGCGTGTGGGCTACATGGTTGCAATCAATAACTTGTAGTTACATAAAAATGTATAAGATTATTTTTTAGAGAGTTGTTGGTCTACATGTACATCGACTAGTGCACGTAAAGAGCTCCCATCAATCTCATCAATGTTTTACTTTAAATAGTTTCGTACTGTTACCTATAGAAAAATAACACTTACTGTTTTGCTGGGCGTGCTTCGAAAGAGAGGCAGGTAGTTTTTTTAGTTTCTTTTTATAAAAACTAAACACTGAAAAAAACAACAAAACAGCCAAAACTTTTGGCATTACTTGGGGCTCAGGGCCCTACTGCCGCCCCGCCTGATTGGAAATCACTAACCATGAGCTGCAATCCTGCATGCATACTTCAACCTTCTAAAGTTTAGTACAACTTGAAGTGGTTAGACTGTCGAACAGGCTATTAAAATAATAAAAATAATTTAATTGAATACTTACAAATCGTTTAACTAGAAAAATAGCCTATACTAAATTAAGGCTAAAACTGCTTGTTTAAACTTTAGATAGCTTGCTTAAATTATAAAAAAAATCAAAAACCTTTTTTGGTCGAATTATTTCATTACCGCGTGTTATGTTAAGTTTTATGTACCCTGTTTGCTAACTATAACTATTTTATTTATAATCGGACTTTAATTTTAAACTATGTATTTTACACTTACTAAAATTAGCTTAAGTAAAAATGCAGCTGCGCTGTAGGGGACCATACATGCTCAGTGCAGTGCTGCAGTGCAATAGCTGACAGTGCAATGACTGACTTACCTGTAGCTGTAGGAGGCCTTGCCATAGTGCAGAAGGACGGGTGTACGACGGAAATTTCCGTGGCCTGGCCTTGTAACATTGAGGCCTATCTTGAAATAAGTAATATTGTTAGGTCTAGTTGGCCTGTGGTGTAAATAAAATTTGGTCAATGGAAGCTCTTTAAAAAATAAAATAGAAAAAGATTCAAAGGTAGGCCTACTACTATTGCTAAGCTTTAAGTAAGCCTAATATAGGCCTAATTTGCAAAAAATTAAGTTATAAGGTTGACAAAGAATAATAATATCTAAAAGAAATAGACACTTTAGTATAAAGGTTAGTAAAGATCTTATAAGTTTGCATAAAACAACAATGCCTAGTTTCTTTCTCTAGGCCTAACTTTAATTAATAATTTTATATAAAACAATTCATTGCAAGTAGCATTAGTAGTATAATGGTTACTTAGGCCTATTTACTTTTTGTGCCTTGTTTAATAGTTGTAAATGATGACTTGAAAGAATAAAAATATACTAGGCCTAAATGATTGTGAAGTTGTAGAATTTTCTTTAATTTGATTATTGAATAAGAGCAAGGCGGTGGTTCATTTAGTTATTTACCAACGTAACTTAGATCAAAGAGAAAACAAGGGTAGAGTGAGAGAGTGATTTGTTTCACTGCTGCCGCCGTGTATTTATAGCTTTGTTATTGCCTTCCGGAAATTTCTAGAAAGATTTAGCTAATTTTAACAAAGCGAAATAACTCTTTAATTATATACATTACGTAAATATAATTAGAACATTGATAGTTAAGTAATAATTAATTATTTACTATTTATATGCGTATGTTATAGATTAGCTGCTAACTCAAAGAAGTTTCTGGAAATAGTTTTTGACTTTTAGAAATCTGAAGAAATTTCGGGAAAGTTATAAAGTACGCTACAACAGTTCCCCCCACGGGAGACGGAGTCCCTAAGGTATGACGGTTAGTTAATGTTAATTAGATGCTGGGTTACCGTGAATAAAGTCTAGGTTGAAATTACGCTGCTGAAAATTAATACAGATGACGACTGGGTTCACCGCGAGACGGATAGGGGCAGCTGGGCTCGCACTGCGGTCGAGGAGTTCAGACTGATTGTACATTAAGGCGGTTAACAAGTCCGTGGTCTCTGCGGCACTGTTCCAGGATGGCAGTTTGTCGCTGTAGTTTGGAACGACCTGCGGGTTATTGCCGGTTTGCAGACAGACGACTCCCGAACTACGGATAGGCGCCAGGGATCAAGGTGGGTAGTCGCTCTGCGGCTGAAACAGAACCGAGAAGATTCATGGGTGTCGTCCGGGTTAGGCCAGCTGGTTGACCACAGGCTTATCGAGGAACCTCGTAGAAGGTTGCAATGTGTAGACTCGCCAGTAGTGCCAGCCGGTTTATTGTGGATTGCTAATTGAGTTTTTCGCAACGGTGAGACCCAGTGCTAATGTCGCGTCTGCGCGGTGCTGCGGTTGATGTCGCTGGTACGTATACGTGGAGGTCATACATGTAGCTGCGCGGATGGCTCGATCGGATGGCCATTTGTGAGCCCGTGTAGGCGTAGTTTATTTGGTCACCGATGAGATACCGTGTCGTTTTTAGATGTGGGAACAGGGAGGTTGGCGACAGTTTAGCTAAATTTATATTACATGACGGCGACGGGAGACACGCTGAGAAGTGATGACGCTGGGCAGTAGACAGTGGTGTGCTATGTTTCGGCGTTGGTAGCGATGGCGGTGCTGATTGCGAATGATGGCATGATGAGCGGTCACGGGCGTGCGTATGCACACGCATTCTGAAAGAGATCGCTCGACACCTCACCGGACCATTGTTGAATTTTCTTTAATTTGATTATTGAATAAGAGCAAGGCGGTGGTTCATTTAGTTATTTACCAACGTAACTTAGATCAAAGAGAAAACAAGGGGAGAGTGAGAGAGTGATTTGTTTCACTGCTGCCGCCGTGTATTTATAGCTTTGTTATTGCCTTCCGGAAATTTCTAGAAAGATTTAGCTAATTTTAACAAAGCGAAATAACTCTTTAATTATATACATTACGTAAATATAATTAGAACATTGATAGTTAAGTAATAATTAATTATTTACTATTTATATGCGTATGTTATAGATTAGCTGCTAACTCAAAGAAGTTTCTGGAAATAGTTTTTGACTTTTAGAAATCTGAAGAAATTTCGGGAAAGTTATAAAGTATGCTACAAAGTCAATAAGATAATAAGTTAGGCCTATACATCTATCTAGATGATAGGCCTAGTAAAAAGTAAAGGAAAAAATAGTATTAACAATTTTCATACATATATTAGTATAGTTTTATATTTACTAGAGTCATAATATAATGATAATAATAATATATTAATGTGAATTTAAAAAACCAAAAATCTGAGGCCTGGCCAGCTGCAATGCAGAGAGTCAACAGACCATGTTGTCCATATTTTCTATTTCTATTAAAAATATTGGTAAAACTTATATTTGAATTTTCATAAAAATACAGGCCTATTATTAATCATATTTCAATTAAAAAGCTATCAATATACTACTAGCAAACAAAAAAGTGCTAATTATCTCTACCTATAAAAATGAAAACTTTGTCTGTCTGTGGACAATTTTGATCGCTATGGACTCCCAAACAGCTCAACCAAATGACATCAAACTTTATATCCACCCTAAACTTACTATGGAAAGTGTCTTAGGCTACCTTAAAATTTCCTAGACTCAAGTCTTCCTACCTAAAAGTACAAAAAACTGCTCAAAATGTGCAATTTTTTCACTAAATCCTCCATAGCATTGCTCCACTTCTACCAATTCTCTTCAAATTTGACACAGACAATCTTAAACTATTTTGACACAATCGTGTAAAAATTCTAAATCTCAAAGTTGATCCTAAAAGGTGCTGTGCACTTTTAAAATTAGACTGTTTTTTTCAGCAAGGCAGCCACCCCAACCTCTGCCTGCCTGCCTCTTTCCTTATCTGGCAACATGTGGAAAATGGGTTCGAAAATTGACTATCTTTTGACTGCCATAAGTTTGCTCCATGTGAAGCAATTGACTTCAAACTTGACACAATTCTTCATTGATTCATTCTGTCTCAATGTTAAGTCTCAACTCTGTAACTCAATTAGAACAGAAACTGTAAGTATATGAAGTTTGTCTGCTTTTTCTATTGTTTGTGGCACTCAACTCACTCATTCCCCCAGTCCAGACAAAGAATCAGGGATAGGGCTCAATGTACATAGCAAATTTATAGTGTTTTAGAATAAATTTTTAACAGCATTCTTTGTACCCCTGCAAGTGGAGAGGCGTGGAGTGGAGAAGAGAGAGTTTAGCGAGAGATTCAATTTCAACCACTGTCCTCTGAATAGACAAGTCTGTAGCAGTTAAACAAGGATGGCAAATCAAGGCAATGTGGGATGGTTTGTAAAAATATCGTAAAATTAATGAATAACTGATTACAATGTAATCCTAAAATAAATTAGTTATACCATGAAAATTTTAACATCAAGATTCGCATACGACTTTAAAATTTAAATGGCCTCCTAAGAAATGTGTATTTCCATGGTTGTTAGACTGCTGCAGACTGTGGTAGTGGAGCTGGAGATATACAAATTCCTCTCAGGGCTGCTAATTGACCAGAAAGATGACGTGATTGAAGCATGAGATATGATAACAACCATGATAGTACTAAGTCCCACAAACTGGCTTTCGAAGCAGGGATTGGCAGATTTTTATCTCAAAGGCCAGATAAAGAATCCAGCTCATGGCTATGGGCCAGATGAGAGTGAAAAGGAAAAGGAATAGACTTAGAAAGGGAGGAGGGGCAAGAAGGGATAAAAGAAAAGATAGAAGATAACAGGAAAGACGTACAAGGTTGAGGAGAGAGCAGAAAATATGGGACAAAAAAGCAAGAGGAGGGGAGAGAGAAGGGAGAGGAAATAGTAGAGATGAGAAGATGGAAAGAGAAGAGGGGAGAGAAGAGACAGAGGATCGATGAGAGAGGAGAGTAGAGAAGAGTGCAATGAGAGAACAAAAAGGAGATGAGAGGATCGAGAGGGGGGATTAGAAAGGATAGAAGAGAGGATATAAGAGGGGGAGAGACGAGTGAGAAGAGAGAAGATAGAGATAAGAGAGAGAGTTGAGAAAGAAGAGAGGACAAAGGAGAGATGATAGAGTAAAGGGAAGAGGAGGAGAGAGGAAAGAGATGAGATTGTAGAGATGAGTGAGATGAAAGGAAATATGAGAGAGTAGAATAGAGATGACAGATGAAGGAAGAGAGATCAGAGTGCGGAGAGATAAGAAAAGAGAATAGAGGGGAGAGAGTATAGAAGAGGGAAAAGAAGAGAGGAGTAAGGAAAGAGAGGAGTCAGAAGAGGGGAAAGGGAAGAGTACACAGTAGAGAGGAGAGTAGAGATAACAGAAGAGAGAGGGGAATAAGAGAGCAAAGATGAGAATGAACAGACAATATAAGAGAGGAGAGAGGAGAGTGAGAGAGAAGAGAGAAGACAAGAGAGAGAGAGAGAAAGAAGAGAGAGAGAGAGAGAGAGAGAGAGAGAGAGAGAGAGAGAGAGAGAGAGAATAGAAGAGAGAAGAGAAGAGATGAGAAGAAAGAAGAAAGGATCAAGTCCTCCTAAGTAAAAAAAGGGGAAAGAGAGGAGTACAAGGGGAGAAAGGTGAGAGAACATGAGAGTAAAGATGACAGATAAGAGAGGGGAGATGAGAGAGCAGGAACAAGACTGAACAGACAAGAGATGGGAGAGTAGAGAGAAAAGAGGAGAGACAAGAAATAAGGGATGAGAGGTGGAGACAAGGGAGAAATGAGAAGTGAGTTAGGAGAGAGGAGGGGAAGGGAGAGAATCGAGAGGACAGGGGAAATTGGTGAAAAGGACGAGAGAGAAGAGGAAAGAGGGGAGAGAAGAGAGATAGGATAGGAGAGAGCAGAGAGATGAGATGAGAGAGAGAGGGGGGAGAGGAGAGAGAGCAGAGAGAAATGAGAAAAAAAATAGGAGAGAGAAGATAAAAGAAGAGAAACAAAAGATAAGAGAGCAAAGACGAGAAAGAAGGGAGATGAGGGAAGAGACAATAGAAGAGATGAGAGGAGAGAGTGGACAGAGGAAAGGAAAGAGTTGAGAGAAGAGAGGAAAAAGGAGAAAGTAGAGATAAGGAAAGTGTTGAGAGAGGGTAGAGTAAGGAGTGAGAAGAGAGGTGAGTGAAGAGAGAGCAGAGAGCAGAGGGAAGAGAGAGTAGAGAGCAGAGAGAAATAAGAAGAGATAAAAAAGAAGAAAGGAGATATGAGAGACCAGAGAGAAGAGAAGAGAGGAGAGAGATAAGAATAGAGGGGAGAGGGAAAAGATGAGAGAAGAAATGAGAGAGGTCGAGAGGACAGAAGAGTGAAAAAAAAAAAAATAAGAAGAGAAAGAGAGAAGAGACAAGAGAGAAGAGAGGAAACAGAAAAGAAGATGGAAGTTTCAGAGGATGCAAGGGACATAGGGAGAGGCAGAGTTTGCCTGATATTCTATATAGCACCCTAGCCAACAATATCAATGTTTGCCTCAAATCCTAATTTTACACGAATGTACACTATTTTATGTTTAACTCAATCCTAACTATTAACAAGTTTTTGTTTGAGTTTGACCTCAGACTTTAGAATACATGCTAAAATAATTCTAGGGAATGGAGTTCCTTGGGTTCAAAATTGGCAGGTTTCAATAGCTTGTCTATAAATAAATGGCAGGCGCATTGCCAACCCTTCACCTTTTTCTCTCTCTCCCATTTTCTTATTTCCTGCCTATTATAACAAAAAAATTAAAAGAACCACCACCTAGCCTTTTTCCTTCCCTTTATTTTCATTAAACCCCTACATAGTTTGTTATAAAATTCAACTACTATAAAAACATCTCATATTTCATTTTTATGTTCTTGTAAGACAATTAATATGATTGATAGCTAAATAAATGAAAATATGATGAATGATTTATATTATTTTTATTGTAGATATTGTTATCAAAAATATCTAATACCAAATACTAAAAATAAAAAATATATTGTACTAAAGGTACAACTGATACTTATAAACTAAATTAAAGTAGAATGCTACTTTAAATAAATTTTTATAATTTGGAATTTTATATATTGTTGGTTAGGAAAATTGCTACATTGGAAAAGAAGTAGCAAAATTATATTAATTTTCTTTGCACAATATTGATATGTTATACAAATATAAAGCATATTTAAAAACTTAAGCACCATTTGACAAGTTTAATATCTTGCCAAATCTATTCAAACTATAAAAGAATGCATTTTGACATGTTTAACAACATAAAAAGTAAATCTTAGATATTATCTGACCATTTTATTACTTGAGGCAACATTTAGTTATGTTTAAATGTTTAATGCAACATTGCAACAAATAGGTTGTTTTGCTATATAAAACTAGACTATCAAAAATAAAAAACATTTGAGTTGCTGAATTACATAATTGATATATTGGTCTATATTTTAAAATATTTTAAAATATGTAAATATTTTGCATGTAAATCTTGATTTTCAAATACTTCTTCATTTAATACTATTATTACTTCATGATTTATACTTCACTACTGGTATTGACTTACAAGAGTAAATTGATTGGCAGTTTGTGCTGAAGCTGCCAATAAACTGTAAACTGTAATTATATAGCTTACCAATACATAACTGCACACAGCTATGCAGCAGGCGCAGCAGCAGAATGCGGGCAGCACAAGCAGCTCAGTTGCTCGCACAGCCACCCTCATTGAGGCCTGGCATCGCAGCCGAGACCAAGCCGGTTACAACCCTGTGCCAACCCTGCTGGAAATCTGTTCCCTGTTAGAGCAGGAGACTGAGAATTATTTCCATTTGGATCCAGATCCGTTTGACGAGCGCAGCCCCGCGAAAGCTAATCCTAACAGCACCCTGGCCGCGATGTACAAAGTCTTGTTCCGCTGGGATGAAGTCTTTGTTCGCTATGCTTTTCATTATATACTAATGGACAAGCCTAATTGCGAGAATGTTAAAGAGTTAACTATAGTTGCTATGCGATTTCTAATTACCGCTATGCAATCGATTGACACGTTTCACGCCTTCACCGAGAATGAAGAAGTGATTGACTATCTATATCTGCTAGCTGATAACGCTCCATTGCCGGCTAGTTGCTATGCTGCAAATCTGTTAGGCTTTGCTCTGGACTCTTCGGACATTGTCTTCCGCTATCGGGCTCACAATACCCGACTCATTCCCGTGCTATTGCGTCGGCTAATTGCGCTCAAAGACGAAATGCTGTCTGTTAATGCTCAGCATTTACTTCACGGATGTAAGTATTGAATTTATGTAAAAAATCACTTTGGTTGTGGTTGAATTTTACCTACTAAAATTAGTTTTAACAGTCGTGCTTTAAAATCTTAGTTTTTCTCGACTGCAGCGATAGTTATTTTCGCTACATATCAACTAGAAGATCTAGTCAGTAGTTAGATGAATAATTGCTTTAATATGCTATTTTCACTACATATCGGCTAGTCAATAACGTAACTAGTTGTCTATTATTGCCTTACAAAGTTTTTTACGCAACATATCGGCTGGTCGATCGAGTTACTAGTAAATTGTGTATTTTTGCTTTACAAAGTTATTTACGCTACATATCGGCTAGTTATTCTGTGCTTGTTATAATTAATTTTATTTAACGTGCTAAATATTATAAAATGAAACATTTATAATTAACTCAGCCTCGAGTGCAGCATCTCTACAACTCACTGACGGCGATTGTTCAAATAGTAGTACTCGCGATGTACTAGCTGGCAGTATCGGGACCTACAGTCTGCATCCGCTAACTATAGAGATGCAGCAGCGTCTCTACCTCACCTATCTAGTGCCAATGGCCGAATACCAAGAGGTCCTAGCTCCGATGCTCGAGTGTCAGGCTGTACAATTGATATTCGATTACATTGATCCTGGACTTACTAAGGATATAAGATTGACATTTAACGCTCTGCGACTACTGTGCGCTATGCTGTGCCATAAGAAATTCTCTGTCGAGTTTCTACTGCAAGGCGGAGTTCAACGACTGTTGAGAGTTCGACGACCTTCAGTGTCCTCTACTGCAGTCTCTGTAGCCTTCTACTATTTGGCCTACTTTGAGGACTCCATGGAAAGGGTGAGTTGTTTCTATTATAAAAATGAGTCACAGAAAGTCATTCAATTTTCATGATGAGTCAGCTCGTGTAATATCGATAGGTCAGAAGAGGTCATGCAAAATATGATAAGTCATAGCTCATGCAATATCGATAGGTCATAGGTCGTACAAAATTAATAGTGAGTCATAGGGATAGCTCATCTAATAATGCAGGATGCAATTGATAGTTCATCAATATCAATGTCATGCATTAGCGATGGGCCATCAAAGGTCATAAAAATCAATAGTTGGGTCATAAAATGTCGTGTATGATTTCAATGTGTCAATCTTGGAATCTATGGGAGACACCTGAAAGGTCATGAGACATCAGTTGTGTCAGGTGTTACAACGCCAAATACATTTCAGCTTTGCAGTCTGCCAGAAGATTTAGTGGCCAATTTAGTCGAGTACGGCCTATGGCTGCTGGAGTGCTCCCATAACACCGGTCGTTGCTATGCTACGATGTTCTTCTCTCATGCCTTCGGCTTTAAACTGATTTTGGATTATTTTGACAAGCAGGACGGTTTGAGAAAGCTGTACAATGTGGTGAGTTTCTGTAGTTTGTTGTTTAATAATGAGAACTATATTTCACCGACTTGGGATCTGGATTGTAGGAATTGGGATCTGGATTGTAGGAATTGGGATCTGGATTGTAGGATTTGGGATCTGGATTGTAGGATTTGGGATCTGGATTGTAGGAATTGGGATCTGGATTGTAGGATTTGGGATCTGAATTGTAGGATTTGGGATCTGGATTGTAGGAATTGGGATCTGGATTGTAGGAATTGGGATCTGGATTGTAGGAATTGGGATCTGGATTGTAGGACTTGGGATCTGGGTTGTAGGAATTGGGATCTGGATTGTAGGACTTGGGATCTGGGTTGTAGGAATTGGGATCCGGATTGTAGGAATTGGGATCTGGATTGTAGAACTTGGGATCTGGATTGTAAGGAATTGGGATCCGGATTGTAGGAATTGGGATCTGGATTGTAAGGAATTGGGATCCGTAATTAAGGATGTGGGATTTGAACTTTCTGGACTCGGTATCTGGATACGAGGACTTGAAATCTGAGTTGTTGGACTTGGCTATTGCGATTTTAGGATTTATTATGTTGGATTAGGGGATTTAGGATTTGAGTTTCGGTCTGATTTTAGGAGTTTTCCTAACTTAAAAATGGACTAACTTTATAATCTTGGATCTAGAGGAATTTGCCTTCGCTTATTTAGAATATCATTTAGTCCTTATTATGACGTAGGGATTAGAAATAATGTTTATGCAATGTTTATGCAAGCAACATAAGCTTGAATCAAACAGTGATAGGAAGTCTCAATAAAAAATAAATCCAAGCAATGCGTTCTCGTACACGGTTATAATTGTCTTAAGAGCGAGCGGGGCTGTTCTTTGATCAATAAAAAATTAACAGTAGAAAATATATCAGAAGCGGAAGGACAGCGTTGGTCATTCACGCTTCGTTTTGTTTTTTTTCGAAAATTGAATGTAAAAATAAAAATCGCGTCGACCGAAGAAAAGTTGGAACTGCCGACAGGTTTCCAATGAAAAAAAATGTCTGATCAAATAAACAAAGGAGACGCGTTGGTTGTTTGTTCGGCATTGATCAAATTCTGCCAGTTTGCTGTTGTCGGCAGAGTCGGTCTACAACGCCTCGAATCGTGTGGATAATAATATCTCGTTGGTATCTTTTGCAAAGCAGATTTGCTAGCGAGTTGCCAGTTATGCCTGCCGCTTCAGTAGTTGCGGATCCGGGCCTGTTAGCTGCTGTTGGCACGTTGAAATTGTTGCTATCGCCGAAACCGCCTCGGAAAGTGATGGTAGCTTGAGTTGCTGGACGAGATTCTGCCGATTGGCGAGTGTCTTTGCTTAGAAGTTCGTCCTCATCGTCAACTGTGTCGGATTCGATTGCGTAATGCAGCTCCTCAGCGTTCCAGGCGGTTTTCTTGACGCAGATAGGAACAGCCGGGGCGCTGAGGTTGCTGTCTTTGGCGCTGCAGCAGCTTAGCGATGTAAACTGATCGCTGCTAGTTGCTTGCTGTTGTGTGCTCACGTACTGCGGCCGTTTTGGCTGTTGTTTCTGTTGCTGTTGCTGTTGCTTCGAGTTCTGTTGCTGCTGTCGCGTTTCCCGAGCAAATGAAGCGATGCGACCCAGGCTGCCATTGATTCTGTCAATTAAATCGATTGAAGTCTCCGATGAACTGAACGATGCTGCATTATCCTTCATCGTTTTGAGCTCTCTAGATGGTGGAGTAGCTATATACATTGTTGACGCCGAAGATACCGTTGCTATGGGAGCAGCCAAACTGTCGGAATCGTCAAATCTGACTCGATATTGGCTTCGCTGGCTGTTTGATCGTCGACAACTTTTGAACTTGTCCGTCTCGTATGCTGTTGTCGCGATTTGGTTGTTACTGCCAGTTTCTCCGCAATCCACGTCTAATTGCACTGTTTCAGTTGATGATCTTTGATTCAAACTGAGATGTTGATTTAAGTCCACTAATAATCTACCGTTGCTGTCCATGATTCTAAGGCTGATTCCAATTGAGCCAACATCTGCTGGCAGCATGGCCACGTGCTGACTGAGGTCATTCGACATCCTTGCTCTTGTTGGTCTTTTGATTGACAGCACCTGGTTGCAATGATGATGATAGTAGTGATCTGACTTGATATAGTAAATTATTTAGCCTTCGGCTTCAATTCCATTCCAATTAAGAAACAGCTTTCAATCGTATTTGCTTCATCTTGGTAATAAAAAGATTTTCTTTTAGCTTTCTGTCAATTGTCTATGACCAAAAGTGGTTCGCATATCTAGCTTTTACTGAGATATGAGCTGAAGTAACTACTGCGTTCTCAGTAGGTTTACAGCTGCTCACCTTGTCAAGTGGGTCTATAGCTACTCACCTTTGTGTCCATCAGTGGGTCCACAGCTACTCAGCTTTGTGTCCTTCAGTGGGTCCACAGCTACTCAGCTTTGTGTCCATCAGTGGGTCCACAGCTACTCACCTTTGTGTCCATCAGTGGGTCCACAGCTACTCAGCTTTGTGTCCTACAGTGGGTCCACAGCTACTCACCTTTGTGTCCTTCAGTGGGTCCACAACTACTCACCTTTGTATCCTTCAGTGGGTCCACAGCTACTCACCTTTGTATCCTTCAGTGGGTCCACAGCTACTCACCTTTGTGTCCTTCAGTGGGTCCACAGCTACTCACCTTTGTGTCCTACAGTAGGTCCACAGCTACTCACCTTTGTGTCCTTCAGTGGGTCCACAGCTACTCACCTTTGTGTCCATCAGTGGGTCCACAGCTACTCACCTTTGTGTCCTACAGTAGGTCCACAGCTACTCACCTTTGTGTCCTACAGTGGGTCCACAGCTACTCACCTTTGTGTCCTTCAGTGGGTCCACAGCTACTCACCTTTGTGTCCTACAGTAGGTCCACAGCTACTCACCTTTGTGTCCTTCAGTGGGTCCACAGCTACTCACCTTTGTGTCTTTTTGCGGTCCTTCAGTTACTTTTCAGTTTGTGGTACTTTTAGCGTATGGACAGTGGAATGTCAAATCTGTCAATAATCAACCTAACATTCCAGATGGCAACTCAAGTGATCTTCACCGGCACAGACGATGAAGTGGCCCTACTACCAGAGGACGCACTGTTCACATGTCGTCAGATTGTGAAGCTAGTTACTGGCGCTTTGAGGCGCTACTTTGAGCTGCACCTGCTGTACAAATCCGAATCTCTTAGCCAAGAGCAGCAGCAGTCGCATCAGGCACTGATGCTGCAGCATCCGCCTTCGCTAAGTCTGATGGAGCACGGACCGCAGCGTACGCTCAAATATACGGCTGAGCAGGTTTGTAAAGCCTTCTACTTTTCTGAGACAGCTGTGTTTAAGAGTCGATTCTTAGAAAAATTACCCTGCAATTCCCTTTGCAGTGAATGTATCCTCATTAGAGTTCCGCATAATTTCCTCATCAAGCAATGATTAACCCTAAGAAATACGTTGTAGTTAATTCTTCGAGAAAAATTCTCCACCCTGGCAGTACCGTAGTGACTTTTAATTCCTCTAGAAAAATACCCCACCACGCTGTAGTGACTGCTAATTCCCCTAAAAAATTCCGCTACCTCGCTGTAGTGACTGTTACTCCTCTAGAAAAATACCCCACCCCGGTATATTGACAGGTAATTCCTCTAAAAAATACCCTACCCCACTAGTAACTGTTAATTCCTATAGAAAAATACTCCTAATACCCCTAGTGAATGTTAATTCCCATAGAAAAATACCCCTAGTGACAGGTAAATCATATAGAAAAATACCCCTAGTGACAGGTAAATCATATAGAAAAATACCCCTAGTGGCGGTTAATTCCTATAGAAAAATACCCCCTAATACCCCTAGTGACTGTTAATTCCCCTAGAAAGTTTTTCCTTAATTACCCTTATTCCCCAACAGGTATCGGAAGCGTGCACAGTGCTGCTACACCTGGCCCAGCCCGACCTGACCTGGCTACCAGTTGACTCTCTGGACCGTCTGAACGGCTTGAACTTCCTACTACGCTTAGTAGCCCTGTCGGCATTCGAATGGGGCCCACACAGTGGCCGGCCGGAGACCATACAGCACTCCCTAGCAGTGGTGCTTGTGTGCTGCTGCGTTGCCAAGCAGATGCGCCAGATGCTGGTGAAATTCAGCATCACGGCCGATTACAAAGCCGACGGTATTCAACTGCTTCTCACCCTGGCCGACAATGAGGAGTTTCTCGATCCTGAAGTGCAGAAACTGTCATTGGCTATATTGAATCTGTGCGTTAGTAGGCCTCTAGATAGCGAACTAATGCAACAGCAGCATCAGCCGTTGCAGCATCATCGCGATGAAGCATCGGATTTTGTTGCCGCTAACATTTTGGAGACGCCTAGTAGCAATCAGCAGCAGCCATCTGTTACTAAACTGACCGGCTCGGCTGTGAAAAGGCGGGCTGTGAGTTTCCTGTTGACTTCGTATTTAAACAAAAAGCTAGCGCATTTAAGAATATCGTCACTGATGTCAACAATAAAGTCTATAGAAATGTCTTTGAGTCATAAATAATGTCTGAGTTGGGGTCAATAATGACGCCTATAAGCAGATTAGGAGTAAGGTCTGAGAATCCAGGGATGGTGTCAGAATGAGGTCAGGAATGAGATTAGAAATGAATGAGGTCAGGAATGAGATTAGAAATGAATGAGGTCAGGAATGAGATTAGAAATGAATGAGGTCAGGAATGAGATTAGAAATGAATGAGGTCAGGAATGAGATCAGAAATGAATGAGGTCAGGAATGAGATTAGAAATGAATGAGATCAGGAATGAGATTAGAAATGAATGAGGTCAGGAATGAGATTAGAAATGAATGAGGTCAGGAATGAGATTAGAAATTAATGAGGTCAGGAATGAGATTAGAAATGAATGAGGTCAGGAATGAGATTAGAAATGAATGAGGTCAGGAATGAGATTAGAAATGAATGAGGTCAGGAATGAGATTAGAAATGAATGAGGTCAGGAATGAGATCAGAAATGAATGAGGTCAGGAATGAGATTAGAAATGAATGAGGTCAGGAATGAGATTAGAAATGAATGAGGTCAGGAATGAGATTAGAAATGAATGAGGTCAGGAATGAGATTAGAAATGAAGTCAGGAATGAGATTAGAAATGAGGTCAGGAATGAGATTAGAAATGAGGTCAGGAATGAGATTAGAAATGAAATCAGGAATGAGATTAGAAATGAGGTCAGGAATGAGATTAGAAATGAGGTCAGGAATGAGATTAGAAATGAGGTCAGGAATGAGATTAGAAATGAGGTCAGGAATGAGATTAGAAATGAAATCAGGAATGAGATTAGAAATGAGGTCAGGAATGAGATTAGAAATGAGGTCAGGAATGAGATTAGAAATGAAATCAGGAATGAGATTAGAAATGAAATCAGGAATGAGATTAGAAATGAAATCAGGAATGAGATTAGAAATGAAATCAGGAATGAGATTAGAAATGAGGTCAGGAATGAGATTAGAAATGAAATCAGGAATGAGATTAGAAATGAAATCAGGAATGAGATCAGCAGTAATGTCAGCAATAAGGTTAGGAAATTGGTCAGAAATGAGTTCAGGAATGTCCGAATGAGGTCAGAAATGAGGTCAGAAATGAGGTCAGGAATGAAATCGGAAATGAGTTCAGAAATGAGGTCAAGAATGAGGTCAGAAATCAGTTCAGGAATGAGGCCAGTAATGATGTCAGGGATGAGGTCAGAAAATAGGGTCAGGAATTAAGTCAGAAATAAAGACAAGCTATTAGGTCATTGAAAGGGTAAATTACAGAAGTGATTGCGTGAGCACTGCAATAAGGTCAGGAATATTGCTTGAAGCGTTTTCAAGAAAAGTTCTGCATGTATATTTATTAAATTGCATTTAGGATCGCCAGCCAATCACTGCGGTGGTGTGTACACCCCAGCAGCAGCAGCAGCAGTTCACCAAAGAGCAATACGTCCAGCAGGTGTGGCGCGCCGTGCGCTCTTGCAACGGTATAATGAGCCTGCTCAGATTATTAGAAACTCGAACTCCATTAACGGATGCAGATTGTATCCGAGCGCTAGCCTGCCGATGCTTATTAGGCTTATCTCGCGACGATAAGATTAGCCAAATGCTGGCTAAACTGCAACTATTTAGCAAAGGTCACCTGCAGTTGCTGATGAAGGAACCTGTGCTGCCAGACAAGCTCCGCGATCACGCTAAATTTGTTCGGTCGGCTAGTAAATTAATTGAACGCGTGTCTGGCGGTCAGGCTCACAAGCAGATCAATGGCATTGGGGTTAACAGTAGCGACACTGGAGCCGGATCCGTGAACCACGGTGCCAATGGTAGTGCTGGATTATCTGGTCCAACCGCCAATCACTCGGTGCTGGGCTCGGGCGGATTAGCCAACGTCGGCATCGGTGGCGGCGTTGTTTCCGGCGTGGTCGAAGGCGTTGGTAGCGGCGCCACAAACGGCGTCGTGTCTGGCGGCTCCGGCGTGTCGATGGAGTGGCTGCGTCGGGCGGAGATTGTCGCTAACACCCGGATCACGTGGGACGGCAAGGAGCTGCTGCACCTCATGTACAATCACCTGCTGAGCAAAGGACTCTCCGAGTCTGCCGCTGTGCTGCAACGCGAAGCCGGCCTTCGTGTGGCCGGTGACAAGCCGGCTGCCATAGCAACTAATATCTACCACTCGGCTGGCATGGTTCCACCGACGCCGTCAACGCCAGCTAGTTCCGCAGCGGTTGCTAAGCAACAACAACAGCAGAAGCAGCAACTATTGGCCTCGTCTGCTGCTTCCACTCTGACTAATAATGAGAAATCGGATTTGTCTTCTTCAATGTCAACTTTAGGTGGTCAGACTCTGCTGATGTCGCCAAATAATAATTTTAATAGTATCGATTCAGCCAGTCCTAGCCTACCGTTGAAGGTTAATATTGTTCGTAATAGTTGTGTACGAACTGGTGTGCAGGCTGTTTGCTCAATGCCCCAGCAGCAACCGGCTCAGCAACCGCAGCAACCACAGCCATTGTCTCTGCAACAGACTACAAGTTTAGGTCGCGATCGACCGTCGCAGTACAATCTCTATTTGCAGGTAAGTTTTTGCTTAAAATATACAATCTTACTTAAGCATACAAGCTAACTTGAACTAATGATGTACATAGCTGTGACTGTGGTGAATCAAAAAGGATCACTAAGTGACTGAAATGATAGAAAAGTGACTGATGATACTAGAGTGAGTGGACTGGTTGAAAAGCGACTAAGATTATCAGAGTGATAAGATGATCCCGAAGTGACTGAGATGATCCAAGAGTGACTGAGATGATCCAAGAGTGACTGAGATGATCCAAGAGTGACTAAGATGATCCAAGAGTGACTGAGATGATCCAGAAGTGACTGAGATGATCCAGAAGTGACTGAGATGATCCAGAAGTGACTGAGATGATCCAAGAGTGACTGAGATGTTCCAAGAGTGACTGAGATGATCCAAGAGTGACTGAGATGATCCAAGAGTGAGTGAGATGACCCAAGAGTGACTGAGATGACCCAAGAGTGACTGAGATGATCCAACAGTGACTGAGATGATCCAAGAGGGACTGAGATGATCCAACAGTGACTGAGATGATCCAAGAGTGACTGAGATGATCCAAGAGTGACTGAGATGATCCAACAGTGACTGAGATGATCCAAGAGTGACTGAGATGATCCAAGAGGGACTGAGATGATCCAAGAGTGACTGAGATGATCCAAGAGGGACTGAGATGATCCAAGAGTGACTGAGATGATCCAAGAGTGACTGAGATGATCCAACAGTGACTGAGATGATCCAAGAGGGACTGAGATGATCCAAGAGTGACTGAGATGATCCAACAGTGACTGAGATGATCCAAGAGGGACTGAGATGATCCAACAGTGACTGAGATGATCCAAGAGTGACTGAGATGATCCAACAGTGACTGAGATGATCCAAGAGTGACTGAGAGGATCCAAGAGTGACTGAGATGATCCAAGAGGGACTGAGATGATCCAACAGTGACTGAGATAATCCAAGAGTGACTGAGATGATCCAAGAGTGACTGAGATGATCCAAGAGTGACTGAGATGATCCAAGAGTGACTGAGATGATCCAAGAGTGACTGAGATGATCCAAGAGTGACTGAGATGATCCAAGAGTGACTGAGAATGAATCAATTTAAAAGTGACCAGTTATACTGTCTGTTGTTTTTGTCTCCAACTAAACCCGCGCATCAACTTGACCTCAATTGACCCAGCCTTCGAAGCCCAGCCAGCCAGTCGGTGAGCAGCAGTCTCTGGAGCGCATCATCTCCGAGTACTTGTTGCAGCAGCACGCTCAGTGCCCCAATCCTGTAAGCACTTGTCCGGCATTCTCCCTGCTGGAGCCGCATCGCTGCTCAGCCCCCAGGACTCGTTCGCACGCGATGCGACCAGCCAATGCGGCGCAGCGAATGCGCACGAAGTCCTACGGCCAGTGGCGCGCTAATCCGAGAGACATTGGGCGCGAAAATCGGCGCTATCTTTATAGTCGGTTAGTAGATTCATTTATGTACTTGCCGCGAAAAACTTTATAACTGGGCCAGATAAAAGATTGTCTGATATGTATCGAAAAATCAATAATTAGCAGTCAATGACGATCCGATATGTATCGAAAAATCATTAGGCAGAAGTTAATGACGATCCGATATGTATCGAAATAATAAATGACCTGAAGTCAGTTACCATCCGACATGTATCGAAATAATCAATAATTAGAAGTTAATGACAATCCGATATGTATCGAAATAATCAATAACTAGAAGTTGACAACAATCCGATATGTATCGAAAATAAAGATTTAATACTACGCTCATATTGGCAGTTTTAAACCGGTGCGAACATTCCGCGATCCGGAAGAGGACTCGCCCTACAGCTGCTGCCGTTTGCTTACTAAGCGCGGCCGTCTTCTGATTGGCTCGGCTGGCGGTCGAGTAAAATGCGTCGATCACATCAATGGCCAAGAGCTGTGCTGCTGGACAACTAATAACAATGCCACACCGCCCAGCTGCATCAATGTGAACCAGTCCGAGACTCTCATGGCCGTGTGCGCTACCTGGGGCAATCCGGCCTCCCGTCTATTCGCCTATCCAAACGAATCTGTCTCAGTTGAAGAATACGATATCGAACGATTCCACGTCATGGACTTCGAAGACGAAGCTTTCGTTGAATTCGATCCGTGCAGCTTGTCGCGCGTTTTAACTACTAAAAATAACGCCGCCTGCATCTACGATGTGGAATCGAAGACTAGGATCGCTGCACTTTATGATCAGGTTTGGGTCTTCTAATTGGATTTTGTTTTTCGCGTCACATATCGGTAGTTTTATCAATTCATACCCGTATGATCGGTTGGACAGTGGCATCTCCCTGATTTTTTCCTTCTTCCTTTTATTTTTCTCTCCTCTGTCCCGGGAGAGGTGCTCTCTTCTTTCCCTCTCGCCTTTGCACTCCTCGCCCTGATTCCTCTCCCCCCGTCTCTTCTTCTCTATCACACTCCTATTGTTTCCCTATCCCTGTTCCCCTCTCCCACTCCCATCTTTCTGCCTCTTCCTGCCTCCCTCTCCCTGTCTGTCTCTCTCTGCCTCCCTCTCCCTGTCTGTCTCTCCCTGTCTCCATCTTCCTGTATGTCTCCCTGTCTGCCTCTCCCTGCCTCCCTCTCCCTGTCTGCCTCTCCCTGCCTCCCTCTCCCTGCCTCCCTCTCCCTGTCTGCCTCTCCCTGCCTCCCTCTCCCTGTCTGCCTCTCCCTGCCTCCCTCTCTCTCTCTGTCTGCCTCTCCCTGCTTCCCTCTCCCTGCCTCTTCCTGCCTCCCTCTCCCTGCCTCCCTCTCCCTGCCTCTTCCTGCCTCCCTCTCCCTGCCTCTTCCTGCCTCCCTCTTCCTGCCTCCCTCTCCCTGCCTCCCTCTCCCTGCCTCCCTCTCCCTGCCTCCCTCTCCCTGCCTCCCTCTCCCTGCCTCCCTCTCCCTGTCTGCCTCTTCCTGCCTCCCTCTCCCTGCCTCCCTCTCCTTGCCTCCCTCTCCCTGTCTGCCTCTTCCTGCCTCCCTCTCCCTGCCTCCCTCTCCTTGCCTCCCTCTCCCTGCCTCCCTCTCCTGTCTGCCTTTTCCTGTCTGCTTCTCCCCGTCTGCCTCTCCCTGCCTTCTCCCTGTCTCCGTCTCCCTCTCTGTCTCTCTCTGTCTCCCTCTCCCCTGTCAATCTCTCCTCCCTGTCTCCTTCTCCGTCTCCGTCTTCCTCCCCCCCCCCTCGGATCTCCATGCCTTCCTTTCTATCTTTCCATCTCCCTCTCTCCTTTCTCCTTTCCTCCCCTCCGCCTTCTCTCTTCCCCCCTTCTCATCTCTATGAAGCAAACATTGAACGGAATAAATCAATCATTGTGTTGTTATATATCCCTAACACCTGTTCTCTTCTCAAATTTCCAGGAATCTTCAAACGATTACCTTCGCAACCGAGCCGTGTTTAATGCCGACGGCAATCTCGTCCTTAACGACGGTGTATTGTGGGACGTGCGCGATTCCACACGTTCCGTGCACAAGTTCGACAAGTTTCAAAACCTCATCTCGGGCGTGTTTCATCCGAATTGTTTAGAAATTATCATCAGCAGCGAAGTGTGGGATTTGAGATCGTTTAGACTGCTCAATACCGTGCCGTCTCTGGAACAGATGGAGATTCAATTCACCGCTTGCGGGGACGCCATATTCGGGGCCAGCTTCCTTTGGGATGATGATGAGGTTTGTTTATTTTTAAGCGCTTTCTTTGTTTTTTGCATGTTTTCGGTTGCGATTTTCTATCATGCTAATTTACTCACGTCATCTATAAGTAGTAGGATAACATAACTTTTTTCATATGTACTCGTATTTTAGCACTTAATTTATATTTTTCAATTTTTGCTAACCTGTATCGCGCTTACTTATCTATAAATTAAGTAGTTAGAATAAAGTTTTTTTCAGTTAATACCATATAATTTTATTTTTCAGCAACAAATTTTCATTTATTAACGAATTGTTAGTTTTATTGTAAATTTTGATAGCAATTAGCAATTGGACTACTTATATGCTGCTTTGACAATTATTATTGTTTTATTTTGCATTCAGTTGCGCATGCCCGACCAGCTCAATTCGTCGCTATGGACCATATTTCGCACGTTGGACGCTCGAGACTACAGTTTAATCGCGTCTGTAGATTTGAAGCGTCGGATTCGTTCGATATCGATCGATGCTAACACCGACTATATGGCCGTTTGCGAATGCACCGCCACTGATGACGTGTTGAACGAGGAGCAGTCTCTTGTGCGCCTGTACCAGATCGGCAAGCGCAAGGAGGACGAGGAGGAGCGCGGAGTCGACGAGGACACCGAGGACGAGAACGACCAGGCTATGCCCAACGATGAGACCATGGACGATGACGATGATGACGATGAAGATGACGACAATGACGATGACGACGATGGCGAAGTGAGATTATGATTGTGATGATGTTGTTGATGATGTTGATGATGGTAATGATCATAATAGTAATGATGATGTTGATGATAATGATGATGATGGTGATAATAATAAGGATGTTGATAACGATTATGATAATGATGACGATAATAATAATGATGGTGATGATGATGATAGTGATAGTGTGGATGATGATGATGATGATAATGGTGGTGATGATGATGACAGTGATGGTGTAGATGATGATGATGATGATAGAAATTCTGATAGAGATGATGATGATGATGATGATGATGATAATGGTGATGATGATAATGGTGGTGATGATGATGACAGTGATGGTGTAGATGATGATGATGATGATAGAAATTCTGATAGAGATGATGATGATGATGATGATGATGATAATGGTGATGATGATAATGGTGGTGATGATGATGACAGTGATGGTGTAGATGATGATGATGATGATAATGGTGGTGATGATGATGATGATAATAATGATGATGATGATGCTGATCATCATTATCAATGATGATAATGATAATGGTGATGATGATGATAATGGTGTTGATGATGATTATGATGATAATAATGATGGTGATGTTGATGATAGTGATGGTGTGGATGATGATGATGATGATGATGATAATGGTGGTGATGATGATGACAGTGATGGTGTAGATGATGATGATGATGATAATGGTGGTGATGATGATGACAGTGATGGTGTAGATGATGATAGTGTTGGTGATGATGATGATAGTGATGATGTGGATGATGATAATAATGATGGTAATGATGATAATGATGATGATAATGGTGTTGATGATGATAGTGATGGTGATGATGATGATAGTGATGATGTGGATGATGATAATAATGATGGTGATGATGATAATGATGATGATAATGATGATGATAATGGTGTTGATGATGATAGTGATGGTGATGATGATGATAGTGATGATGTGGATGATGATAATAATGATGGTGATGATGATAATGATGATGATAATGGTGTTGATGATGATAGTGATGGTGATGATGATGATAATGATGATGTGGATGATGATAATAATGATGGTGATGATGATAATGATGATGATAATGGTGTTGATGATGATAGTGATGGTGTGGATGATGATAATTGTGTTGATAACGATAAAGTGAACAACCGGCCATCCAATCGAAACAAACCCAAGGTAAACGCCCGCGACCTGGCCCACATGCTGGAGCTGGCCGGCGAAATTGCCGACCTCGAGGAGGAAGCCGGCGACACTTCAGACGCCTCAGAGGCCTCCGACGACGACAACGAGGACGATGAAGAAGAAGACGATGACGATTTCGAAATAGAAGACGATGATGGAGACGATGCTGACGATGACGATGATGACGAAGATGATGACGCTCCCGATGGTGAAGCACCGGCTGCTGAAGGCGGAGGTGCCGCTGGTCGCCGGCGAGCACCGTCGGGTTCGTCGTCGTCGTCTGGCTCTTCATCTGCTGCTCCGCCGCCGGCCCGACGGCCCAGGAGGACACTTTGAAAAACTAATTGCGTCTATTATAGCTCTTGTGGTAATTGCTTTAGTAGTTTCTTCTCCTGGTGCGTGCG
This sequence comes from Macrostomum lignano, assembly GCA_002269645.1. Lineage (NCBI taxonomy): Eukaryota > Metazoa > Platyhelminthes > Macrostomidae > Macrostomum > Macrostomum lignano. The sequence goes on along the minus strand of NIVC01000567.1, from coordinate 234,675 downwards.
GTTTGAGCCACAGGTTTATTCTTATATCTACGTGTATTTTAGCGGATTAACCAGTCTAATAAGGAAACACTTTACCGCCAGGTTTCTTGTTATTTAAGAAAGCTGAGAGAAGAATCCAGAAAAACCTGAAGGTAAACGACCTAAAAACCTCTTATAGGGCACCAAGGATTCCCCGATTATCCTCAGCCGGTATTGCCCGATTCGGTACGAACTCTTCCCCAGGACACCAGGTGTGAGGTTTGGTGGTTATCGGGTGTGTGATTTGATGCTTATCAGGTGTGTGATTTGGTGTGATTTAATGCTTATCAGGTGTGTGATTTGGTGTGATTTGATGCTTATCAGGTGTGTGATTTGATGCTTATCAGGTGTGTGATTTGATGCTTATCAGGTGTGTGATTTGATGCTTATCAGGTGTGTGATTTGATGCTTATCAGGTGTGTGATTTGATGCTTATCAGGTGTGTGATTTGATGCTTATCAGTTGTGTGATGATGCTTATCAAGTGTGAGGTTTGGTGATTATCAGGTGTGAGGTTTGGTAACTATCAGGTGTGAGGTTTGGTAACTATCAGGTGTGAGGTTTGGCGATTATCAGGTGTGAAGTTTGGTGATTATCAGCCAGAGAGCCAGAGACAGAATAAACAAGGACACAACCAGAGGAGCTAGCATATGGACCAAGGGAGCAGGTGGAAACTAAAGGAAATCTTACCAACAAGACAACCAACATATGCTTGTTTGAGAGCCCGCAATGTCTTGACACCAGCCTAACTACTGACATTTTCGGAACGGAAACTACTAACAGTAGTGTAAAAGCAAATTGCATTATAGACTAAACTACGCCCTACCATTCTGATGGGCAGAGCTTCTCCTGAGCCTCGTTTTTTGGAAGCCACCTTTCAGTGTTTATATAAACCGCAAGAGCCCATAAAGTTGTGCAAGAAATCAGCGCTTTATCAATCTAATTATTGAATTGCTTAACAACACTAAATTATAACCCTGTTTTAATCCCACAGTCTGCTCTGACTCTGTCTGACAAGATTTTTTTGTTGCTAACAGAATGTATTTAATAATATAATATTGCTTTAAATTTGTTTTTTTTTCACTACTTCTTAAAGTAGTAGTATACGGTTTTTTGAGTGGGTGCAACTTTGATTAAAGCACAAGAAATTGATTATAACATTGAAATTGTGCTTTCCTGTCATCTTTTTCTTATCCCTCTGCGCTCTTGACTGAGCAAATATCATTACTAAGTATTGAGCCAATACTCTTTCCGGCAATCTAATAGTTGATTAATAGGTGCTTGAACTGTATTGTATTATATAGGCTAGTTTAATATAACACAGAATTGGCCAATTTAGTTGAAAAAATTTTTTTTCTCCTAGTAATGCTTCTATTTCTTTCTGGGTGAAGGGTCTCGCTGACTTTTTCATTCGCTGTTGAAGCTGCATAACAATAAGCTTACTATGAGTAGCTTAAACGCGTATTTTTCGTCTATATTTAAATATTTCCGTAGTTAATTTATTGCATTTTGTGTCTGAACTCTTTTTTGTGCGCCCTTCTGTGACCCTTTCCTGACAACAACTATTTGACGTGCAAAAACTTCAGAAGCTTGAAAACTTGCTCCAGCTTGAACCGAATATTTTGTCAAAAAACATAAAAGTTAAACTGCAAACCCGTGTCCGAAATGGATTAATAAAAATCTAGGCTGTTCCAAATTCTTATTATTTCTGTCAATTTTTTAGGTTCTGTAGGGTAGACTATAACTACGGCAAGGTGTGATTCGGTGACTAATTTTAGGTGTGAGCTTTGGTGACTATTCTGAAGTGAGTGATTTGATGCTTATCAGGTGTGAGGTTTGGTGATTATCAGGTGTGAGGTTTGGTGATTATCAGGTGTGAGGTTTGGTGATTATCAGGTGTGAGGTTTGACGATTATCAGGTGAGGTTTGGTGATTATCAGGTGTGAGGTTTGGTGATTATCAGGTGGGAGGTTTGGTGATTATCAGGTGGGAGGTTTGGTGATTATCAGGTGTGGGGTTTGGTGATTATCAGGTGTGGGGTTTGGTGATTATCAGGTGTGAGGTTTGACGATTATCAGGTGTGAGGTTTGGGGACAGTTAGTTTAAGGACGTATTTAATTAAGTTTTTATGCGATAGCTTCGTAGGCTAGAATTTTCAGGATTATACTTTTATTGACAGGTAGATTAGTTAACTATTATCATGCATTCAGTTTCACGGTTAATTCATGTGTCGATGCATTTTGGCCTCGATTCGAGAATAATATGCTATATTCGATCGTAATAATACTCACCTGCTATATTGTTTTGGCAGGCAGTCAGTGCCAGTCGAACTACTATTTCAATGTAAACACCCAATCATGCGAAAGGTGTCCAACAGAATGTACATCTTCTACCATAGACCAATCAGCAATGACACCGTTTTGGCAGACAAAATGCGCCAAATTTCACCTTGATGGCGACTGTTATCGACGACCAAACGCTGTCAAATCTACCGCGAGAACGCAATCTCTTACTGTGACTACAGCATCGCCCGAAACTACTGAATTATCGGAAATAAGTAAAGTAACAGTGGCTACTCTCTCTGTTACGGTTCCTCTGATTGGTATTTGTGTCATAGTTGCTGTTGTTTTAGTCTACAGATTTAGGTCGAAAGTGAAGTTAAATTGTCTCACGGAATTTCGTCAAAATGATGACATGGCACCAAGTGCGACGACCGATGCTAAAATGAATAACGCTTCAGTCGAGACAAGCGAACTGCTACGTGATTCGGCACCAGCTGTAGAAGTCGAAGCGACACCTGCAGAGTATCCAGAGAAGCCAATTCCTCCTCGTTGTGATCCTCTCCTGCCCACTGCACCTTCTTCAGCTACTTTGAGTAGTCAGCCTACGGTCACTTCTCCGCCTTTTGAGACTGTAACTTGAGTAACTGAAGGACAGCAAATTAATGCCGCGAGAGATTTTGATTATTTTTTGCCTTTTCTAACGTAACCAATCAAACACTAATTACTAAACATGTGTCATCGCGCGGACTGGTTTCTGTATAGTCACTCTAGTAAAGCTTTTGGCCACTAATAAGGTTATTTTTGCGTCGCAAACATCAATTATAATTATTTACTTTTTCCGTATAAAACCTGATTGAAAAAAAAACTAATATTAGATCCATCCGGGGGTCCGGCCGACGCAGGGGAAGCAGAATGGGCATTCCTCACTGCGGGTTATTCTCTGAAGGTATCAATGCCTGGCAAAATAGCCATCTCCTTGTCCCAGGCTCGCTGATTGTACAGTCTCAGCGCAGGGGCTGATAACAACAACTCTACTTCATTCAATACACAGCTTAGACAGCTAACAGAATGTATGCAGAAATCTTGGAAAGACTAACGTTGCAGTCCTGTTCTATTCTGCCCGTGTTTAATCCTCATTATATACAGAGGCGGCACTTCTTGTGACTATTCAGTTTGTAAATAAATATTTACAAACTGAATATAATTAAGATAACATATGTGAGGTGTACATATGCTTAGTTCAATGTGGTAATTTTACGTGTTTAATTTGTTAATTGTCACTTTTTATTGCTTGTTATATACAATATTAAAATATATATTTTAAAATCAAATTCAAACATCTCTCTTCAATGTTTCTTTAGTGTTTTGTTTACATATGATACAAATGTAGTTGTGTTCACTAGAAAACCAATGGACTAGGCTTTATTTTTATTAGGATGCTTTCACAACGTCAAAATCTCTAACAAGGGAGTTCGCATAGGTCGAAAATTCACTAACTTATTATAACGGGTAACATGCCGTAGTTTTTGACGTTGTGAAATTTCGACTTTGCCCCCCCTTAAATTATGGCTTTAAACATACTAATAATAACTACGGACAGATTATAAACCAACCGACCGCTCAGCCGCAGCTATTGCGCGGCGCATCTGAAGGCTGCGTACGGCTGTTCAGTCCAAGGACTGGGGGGTCTCCACACAAAGCCTCAATTATCCCAGCTAATACTGGCACCCATTTTACAGCTGGGTGAACTGAAACAATGCAGAGTTAAGTATCTTGCTTAAGGACACAAAATTATTCAGAGTGGGTCGAGATTCGAACCCCCAACCTTCAAGTCGTGAATCCGACCACTAGGCCACAACCATTTAAACATATCTGCAGAGTACTCTATATTAGATAAAGTTCATTGTAACATAGTTTACTATGTCCCTCCCTCCCTGTCTTTAATTTCAGATCAAAACAATTAAAGATAATTGCAACGGACCTTGACAAAACAACGGTAATTTGAAGCAATCCTTAAACACGAGACGAAAGTAATGGCGGCTACGGACGCCTCTCTATCCTTGGCGTTAGGCATTATAATTAGCTACGCTATACTACTGATAATAGCAGCCATAGCTACTGTTGTTAAGCGTCGAATTTGTTGTCGCACTAATCCTGCTCAGGCTGAGCCTTCTGCTCGAGTTGCAGCCGCATACTCTGTTGCTGGCGCCGGTTCTAGCAGCTCAGCTAAGGCCAATTTACACAGAGATCGGGATCCTGAATCTGTGGAGCCTCTGCTAAGTTCGTCAGGTCGTCAATCGGCTGAGAAACCTCCAGATTCGTCTCGAGTTGTCAACGAGCAGCAGCCGCAAGAGGACGATAACGAAGATGATGCAGCAAAATTCTTTGCTGGCGAGCAGCCGTCTCCAATTTCGTCTAGGCGTAAACCGGAGACCGTTGTTAAACTGACAAGCGACGATTCTTTTAGCGACTTAGCCCGCCGTCCGCTGCCTCCCGTAGCTGCCGTGTCCGGCGTTACGAGTCCCGGCTCTGAGGCCGCCGCCGCCGCCGCTGCAGCTGCAGCTGCTGACTCCAAGAAACAAAAAGATGAGAAAGCAGAAAAGAAAAGCAGCAGCAGCAGTGACAGTGATGAAAAAAGCAGTGGCAAAAGTAAAAGCAGCAGTGACAAGAGTGGTAGCGGTAACGACAGCGAAAGCAAAAAGAAGCGAAAGCAGAAAAAGAAAAAGAAGAGAAGTAGGCAAAGAAAAAGTAACGACAGAAGTGGCAGTAGCAGCGAAGAAGAACATAAGAACAGAATTGACGAGAACAAACAGTTTATTGCTTCTGCTTCTGGCGACGAAACGAATGATGAACCAGTCTGGATACGAGCTGACGACGTTGATGCTTCAACAGGACTTCAACCAGTTACGGAAGTTGAGGAAGCCGATCAAAAAGATGAAACTGTTGGCGATAAGACTACAGATGACAATCAGTTAGTTCAGGAGGATGAGTCTGAGGTACAGCCTAACGCAGGTGAGGCTGAATTAGAGGCCAATCGACCGGTTGGAGCAACTTTTTTCAACGAAGAAGAACGTCCTGTGACTGAAAGTTTAGGACCAGAAAATTTCGATTCTTTCATCAAGAAAGAAACAGACAAGCATGAGGATGAGAAGCGCAACCCCGAGTCTGAGGATGAGAAGCACAAATCCGAGTCTGAGGAAGAGAAGCAAAAATCCGAGTCTGAGGAAGAGAAGCGCAAATCCGAGTCTGAGGAAGAGAAGCGCAAATCCGAGTCTGAGGATGAGAAGCGCAAATCCGAGTTTGAGGATGAGAAGCGCAAATCCGAGTTTGAGGATGAGAAGCCGGAATCCGAGTCTGAGGATGAGAAGCGCAAATCCGAGTTTGAGGATGAGAAGCCGGAATCCGAGTCTGATGATGAGAAGCGCAAATCCGAGTCGAAAGAAGAGTATGTGGAGAATGAAGAAAAGCTGAAGGAAAAGGAGGATGCGGAGGAGGAGAAGCCACAAGAAGAGGATGTGGAGGAGGAAAAAAAACAGGAGAATGTGGAGAAGGAAGAGAAGCCACAAGAAAAGGATGTGAAGGAGGAAGAGAAGCCACAAGAAGAGGATGTGGAGGAGGAAGAGAAACCACAAGAAGACGATGTAGAGGAGGAAGAGAAACCACAAGAAGAGGATATGGAGGAGGAAGAGAAGCCACAAGAAGAGGATGTGGATGAGGAAGAGAAGCCACAAGAAGAGGATGTGGATGAGGAAGAGAAACCACAAGAAGAGGTTGTGGAGAAGGAAGAGAAACCACAAGAAGAGGATGTGGACGAGGAAGAGAAGCTGAAGGAAGAGGAGGATGCGAAGGAGGAGAAACCACAGGAGGATGTAGAGGAGGAAGAGAAACCACAAGAAGAGGATGTGGAGGAGGAAGAGAAGCTGAAGGAAGAAGAGGATGCGGAGGAGGAGGAGAAACCACAAGAAGAGGATGTGGAGGAGGAAGAGAAACCACAAGAAGAGGATGTGGACGAGGAAGAGAAGCTGAAGGAAGAAGAGGATGCGGAGGAGGAGGAGAAACCACAAGAAGAGGATGTGGACGAGGAAGAGAAGCTGAAGGAAGAAGAGGATGCGGAGGAGGAGGAGAAACCACAAGAAGAGGATGTGGATGAGGAAGAGAAGCCACAAGAAGAGGATGTGGATGAGGAAGAGAAGCCACAAGAAGAGAATGTGGAGGAGGAAGAGAAACCACAAGAAGAGGATGTGGACGAGGAAGAGAAGCTGAAGGAAGAAGAGGATGCGGAGGAGGAGGAGAAACCACAAGAAGAGGATGTGGAGGAGGAAGAGAAGCTGAAGGAAGAGGAGGATGCGAAGGAGGAGAAACCACAGGAGGATGCAGAGGAGGAGGAGAAACCACAAGAAGAGGATGTGGATGAGGAAGAGAAGCCACAAGAAGAGGATGTGGATGAGGAAGAGAAGCCACAAGAAGAGGATGTGGATGAGGAAGAGCAACCACAAGAAGAGGATGTGGAGGAGGAAGAGAAACCACAAGAAGAGGATTTGGTGGAGGAAGAGAAACCACAAGAAGAGGATGTGGAGGAGGAAGAGAAGCTGAAGGAAGAAGAGGATGCGGAGGAGGAGGAGAAACCACAAGAAGAGGATGTGGACGAGGAAGAGAAGCTGAAGGAAGAAGAGGATGCGGAGGAGGAGGAGAAACCACAAGAAGAGGATGTGGATGAGGAAGAGAAGCCACAAGAAGAGGATGTGGATGAGGAAGAGAAGCCACAAGAAGAGGATGTGGAGGAGGAAAAGAAACCACAAGAAGAGGATGTGGAGGAGGAAGAGAAACCACAAGAAGAGGATGTGGAGGAGGAAGAAAAACCACAAGAAGAGGATGTGGAGGAGGAAGAGAAGCTGAAGGAAGAAGAGGATGCGGAGGAGGAGGAGAAACCACAAGAAGAGGATGTGGAGGAGGAGGAGAAACCACAAGAAGAGGATGTGGACGAGGAAGAGAAACCACAAGAAGAGGAGGATGTGGACGAGGAGGAGAAACCACAGGAAGATGCGGAGGAAGAGAAGCCACATGAGGATGTGGAGGAGAAAGAGAAACCACAAGAAGAGGATGTGGATGAGGAAGAGAAACCACAAGAAGAGGATGTGGAGGAGGAAGAGAAACCACAAGAAGAGGATATGGAGGAGGAAGAGAAACCACAAGAAGAGGATGTGGAGGAGGAAGAGAAGCCACAAGAAGAGGATGTGGATGAGGAAGAGAAACCACAAGAAGAGGATGTGGAGGAGGAAGAGAAACCACAAGAAGAGGATATGGAGGAGGAAGAGAAACCACAAGAAGAGGATGTGGAGGAGGAAGAGAAACCACAAGAAGAGGATGTGGACGAGGAAGAGAAGCTGAAGGAAGAAGAGGATGCGGAGGAGGAGGAGAAACCACAAGAAGAGGATGTGGACGAGAAAGAGAAGCTGAAGGAAGAGGAGGATGCGAAGGAGGAGAAACCACAGGAGGATGTAGAGGAGGAAGAGAAACCACAAGAAAAGGAGGATGCGGACGAGGAGGAGAAACCACAGGAAGATGCGGAGGAAGAGAAGCCACAGGAGGATGTGGAGGAGAAAGAGAAACCACAAGAGGAGGATGTGGAAGAGGAAGAGAAACCACAAAAAGAGGATGTGGAGGAGGAAGAGAAACCACAAGAACAGGATGTGAAGAAGGAAGAGAAACCACAAGAAGAGGATGTGGACAAGGAAGAGAAGCTGAAGGAAGAGGAGGATGTGGAGGAGGAGGAGAAGCCACATGAGGATGTGGAGGAGGAAGAGAAACCACAAGAAGAGGATGTGGACGCGGAAGAGAAACCACAAGAAGAGGATGTAGAAAAAGAAGAGAAACCACAAGAAGAGGACGTGGAGAAGGAAGAGAAACCACAAGAAGAAAATGTGGAGGAAGAGGAGAAACCACAGGAGGATGTAGAGGAGGAAGAGAAGCCACAAGAAGAGAATGTGGAGGATAAAGACAATCCGAAAGAAGAGGAGGATGTGGAGGATGAAGAGAAGCCGAAGGAAGAGGAGGATATGGAGGATGAGAAGCCGAAAGAAGAGGAGGATATGGAGGAGAAGCCGAAGGAAGAGGAGGATGCGGAGGGGAAGCCGAAGGAAGAGGAGGATGCGGAGGAAAAGCCGAAGGAAGAGAAGGATGCGCAGGAAAAGCCGAAGGAAGAGGAGGATGCGCAGGAAAAGCCGAAGGAAGAGGAGGATGCGGAGGAGAAGCCGAAGGAAGAGGAGGATGCGGAGGAGAAGCCGAAGGAAGAGGAGGATGCGGAGGAGAGGCCGAAGGAAGAGGAGGATGCGGAGGATGAAGAGAAGCCGAAAGAAGATAATGTGGAAAAGGAGGAGAAGCCGAAGAAAGAGGAAGATGCGGAGGAGAAGCCGAAGGAAGAGGAGGATGCGGAGGAGAAGCCGAAGGAAGAGGAGGATGCGGAGGAAAAGCCGAAGGAAGAGGAGGATGCGGAGGATGAAGAGAAGCCGAAAGAAGATAATGTGGAAAAGGAGGAGAAGCCGAAGAAAGAGGAGGATGCGGAGGATGAAGAGAAGCCGAAAGAAGATGATGTGGAAGAGGAGGAGAAGCCGAAGGAAGAGGAGGATGCGGAGGATGAAGAGAAGCCAAAAGAAGATGATGTGGAAGAGGAGGAGAAGCCGAAGGAAGAGGAGGATGCGGAGGATGAAGAGAAGCCGAAAGAAGATGATGTGGAAGAGGAGGAGAAGCCGAAGAAAGAGGAGGATGCGGAGGATGAAGAGAAGCCAAAAGATGATGTGGAAGAGGAGGAGAAGCCGAAGGAAGAGGACGTGGAGGAAGAAAAACCACTAGAAGAGGACGTGGAGGAGAAGCCGAAAGAAGCGGAGGATTAGAAGTCAAGAGAGGAAGAAGTAATGATGAAGCAACTAAAACAAGAGAATGAAGTGATTTCCGGGGAAGTGGGTGAGGAACCAATACTGAAGTGTGTTGAGGAAAGTTCCAAAGAAGATAAATATTCTTCAAAGGTGTAAAGTTCAATACTTTTAAAGAGATCGAGTATGGTTTTCTAGCCATTACAAACTTTAAAAACTTTTCAACTGTTAGATTCTATACTGCTCTGCCAAACATACATTTTTAGTATTTTTCCTGCCACGCTGTGATGAATTTCTCTTGTAAGTGTATTTTGTTTTTTTTTCTATTCCTAACCGTTGTTGCAGTATTCCTTTTATTAATTATTCAAACACTAAAACTTGTTTTACAATGAAACTATTTGACTGATTGTTGCCGAAATTATTAGAAATCTGATGAATCTTTCGTATTGCATTGTATTGTTATGTTGCTCAAACTTACGACAGTAGTATGTCAGGCGTTTTATGGATATTCTCTTGCGCGACTATATGTTCTTTAACTGATATTTTGTGCTATTTGCTGTGATTTTGCTGCAAAGCATATAGCTGGACTATAACGGTTTTTAACATATCCATTTTTGTTATACAGTTTGCTTTTTATCTGAGTTTTTGTTAGTTTTGACAGGCTTCAAAAATCATTTTCATAACTTTTTTTCTTGTATTGTTTTGTCATTTTTAGTCAATTAGATTTTTTATATCCTTACAACCTTTCCGTTAGTAGTATGTGATATGAGTTGAACTTCTTTTGTAGTTATATAAATATTGTTTTTTGTCAAGTTGCCTTGTTTTGTTCTGACAATTGCAGTTGTTGTGTTTTTCTAACAGGTCTCATTCTACTCATCATGTACTGTGTGTATTTTTCTGAGATAAATTAATTAACAAAAGATTTACCAATTTTTGAACAAAATTATACAACGCCTAATTTGCTTTTACTGTTTTTGGATAAATTAAGGAGTTTAGTTTTTGTGCTGTTTATTGTTCATTGGAGTTAAGGTATCAGAAATTCTTGAATCATCACTGACTAGCAGTTGATGTAGTCGGGTCTACGTTTCTGTTAGAGTAGTCATGCTTTTTAAAGAAATACCTAACACTTCTAAAATTCACCTCACGCTTTCTTAAAAATCACCTCACACTTTTCTAAGAAAAACCTCAGACTTTTCTAAGAATCAACTTACGCTTTTATAAGAATCACCACGCTTTTCTAAGAAACACCACGATTTTCTAAGAAACACCCCACGCTTTTCTAAGAAACACCTCACGCTTTTCTAAGAAACACCTCACGCTTTTCTAAGAATCAACTTACGCTTTTATAAGAATCACTACGCTTTTCTAAGAAACACCACGCTTTTCTAAGAAACACCTCACGCTTTTCTAAGAAACACCTCACGCTTTTCTAAGAAACACCTCACGCTTTTCTAAGAATCAACTTACGCTTTTATAAGAATCACCGCGCTTTTCTAAGAAACACCACGCTTTCTAAGAAATACCACGCTTTTCTAAGAAACACCTCACGCTTATCTAAGAATCAACTTACACTTTTTTAAGAAACACCATAATTTTCTAAGAATCACTCCACGCTTTTCCAATAAACCAGGTTTTTCTAAGAATCGCCTCACTATTTTCTACGAAACACATCACGTTTTTGTAAAAAACACCACGCTTTTCTAAAAATCGCCTCACGCTTTTCTAAGAATCACCTTACTTTCCAAGAGTGCCATCCTCTTTTTCCAAGAATCACTTTACCTTATAAGAGACATCTCATTTGTCAAGAATCTATGTGCTTTCAAGATTCACCCCATTTTCCATGAATTACCCTCAGTATTCCGCGACACAGTTCAATTTTTAAGAATCACCTCACGCTTTTCAATATCAATTAACTTGCGCATTTCCAACAAAATTACTCTAAGAATCAGCCTTTGAGTTTCCTCTCTATAAAAATCGTCATCAAAGGATCAGAAAAAGATCTGGTCAAAAGATCAGAAATTCCTTAACTTAAAAACCTCTTTAACATTAAACAATTGTTTAACTCAATGCATGTCTGGAGTCGATCTCAAACAAAAGAAGCGATCCAGAATTTGTACAATCGGCAATCCAACAGAACATTTATATAGAAAATTCCCAGTCTATTTTAATAATGTCGGACCCGGAATTCGGCTCGATATTAGTTGGCACCAATGTCGATATTCAACGCACCGACGGTCGCATCCATTCGGCCATTGTTAGCGGCATCAACCGGGACAGTCACAGCGTCACAGTTGAATGGTTCGAACGGGGCGAAGCTAAAGGCAAAGAGATCGAATTGGAGGCCATTTTTCAATTGAACCCCGGCCTGGCGCCGGCCGACGGCGGCGGCGGAGGTGGAGGCGGCGGTGCCAACATCGGCGGCGGCGGTTCCATTGACTACGGCGTTAACGGAGGCGGCGGTGGAAACGCCTCTGAAGCCAGTGTTGGCGCCTCCTTCAGCCACCGGGAGCCGGCGGGGCCGGCGGCTCAGCAACAACCAGCAGTAGCGGCGGCGGCAGCGGGGCCGGGTTCAAAAGGTCGGCCAACAGCCATTCCTAGCGCTCGAGGTGCCGGTTCGCAGCCGAAACAGCAGCAGCCGGCAGCCAGATACGCGCCTCCGCCTCCTCCCGTTGAGCCGCAAGATTCTATTGACGAAGATGATTATGGCGGTCAGGCGGTTAGTTCAGCTGCGTATACTGCTGCTTTTAGTTTTAATTTTACTTGGCATGCGGGGTTAAATCGTGAAAATGTCTGTGTAGTAAGTAGCGGGTCCTTCAGGCTTATGAGTCAGCTGTCCTTCAGGCTTATGAGTCAGCTATCCTTCAGGCTTATGAGTCAGCTGTCCTTCAGGTTCATGAGTCAGCTGTCCTTCAGGCTTATGAGTCAGCTGTCCTTCAGGCTTATGAGTCAGCTGTCCTTCAGGCTTATGAGTCAGCTGTCCTTCAGGTTCACGAGTCAGCTGTCCTTCACGTTCATGAGTCAGCTATCCTTCAGGCTTATGAGTCAGCTGTCTTTCAGGCTTATGAGTCAGCTGTCTTTCAGGCTTATGAGTCAGCTATCCTTCAGGTTCATGAGTCAGCTGTCCTTGAGGTTCATGAGTCAGCTGTCCTTCAGGTTCATGAGTCAGCTGTCCTTCAGGTTCATGAGTCAGCTGTACTTCAGGTTCATGAGTCAGCTGTCCTTCAGGTTCATGAGTCAGCTGTCCTTCAGGCTCATGAGTCAGCTGTCCTTTTCACGCTTATGAGTCAGCTGTCTTTCAGGCTTATGAGTCAGCTGTCTTTCAGGCTTATGAGTCAGCTATCCTTCAGGTTCATGAGTCAGCTGTCCTTCAGGCTTATGAGTCAGCTGTCTTTCAGGCTTATGAGTCAGCTATCCTTCAGGTTCATGAGTCAGCTGTCCTTCAGGTTCATGAGTCAGCTGTCCTTCAGGCTTATGAGTCAGCTGTCCTTCAGGTTCATGAGTCAGCTGTCCTTCAGGTTCATGAGTCAGCTGTCCTTCAGGCTTATGAGTCAGCTATCCTTCAGGCTTATGAGTCAGCTGTCCTTCAGGCTCATGATTCAGCTGTCCTTCAGGTTCATGAGTCAGCTATCCTTCAGGTTCATGAGTCAGCTGTCCTTCAGGCTCATGAGTCAGCTGTCCTTCAGGTTCATGAGTCAGCTGTCCTTCAGGTTCATGAGTCAGCTGTACTTCAGGTTCATGAGTCAGCTGTCCTTCAGGTTCATGAGTCAGCTGTCCTTCAGGTTCATGAGTCAGCTATCCTTCAGGTTCATAAGTCAGCTGTCCTTCACGTTCATGAGTCAGCTGTACTTCAGGTTCATGAGTCAGCTGTCCTTCAGGCTTATGAGTCAGCTGTCCTTCAGGCTTATGCGTCAGCTCTCCTTCAGGTTCATGAGTCAGCTGTCCTTCAGGCTTATGAGTCAGCTGTCCTTCAGGTTCATGAGTCAGCTATCCTTCAGGTTCATGAGTCAGCTGTCCTTCACGTTCATGAGTCAGCTATCCTTCAGGTTCATGAGTCAGCTGTCCTTCAGGTTCATGAGTCAGCTGTCCTTCAGGTTCATGAGTCAGCTGTCCTTCACGTTCATGAGTCAGCTGTTTTTAGTTTTTATGAGTCTGCTAACCAATTGTTCTTTACAATCGTACAAAAACAGCAATAGTCATTAAATTTTCATTGTTTTAAGACGAACAATGGTCCTTGGGGCTTTAACAATATGTAGAATAATAACAATAGTCATCTGAGGTCACACTTAGCATCCCCACCAACCTGTCCATTCGGCCCCTCAGGAGACCAGTCCGACGCGAGAGGAACGCGGAGCTGCCCGTCGCGGCGGCGGTGGAGGAGGCGGCGGCGCAGCGGCTGGCGGAGGCGCTGGGGGCGGCGCGGCGGCTGGCGGCGGCCGCAAGTCGAACGTGGTGAAAGAAATCGAACGAATCCAGCAGCGCCGCGACGAGCGTCGGGCGGCTCAGCAGGCAAAGAAAAGCGACCCGGACTACGATCCGAGCAATCCGCAGTTCGAGTTTCTGCAGATGATTCGCGAGTTTCAAAGCACCCTGGACTATCGGCCCATTACTAACGACACTCCTATTGAGATTCATCAGATCTGCGTGTGCGTTCGTAAGCGGCCGTTGAATAAAAAGGAGCTGACTAAGAAAGAAATCGACGTTGTCACCATTCCTAATAAGGAGAATGTGCTCATTCATGAGCCTAAATTAAAGGTGAGTTAATACGGTTCTAATAGAGGTCAGGCATTCATTATAAGGCTAGATGGTGGAGAGAAGAGTGATTAGATAAGGGGTAGAAGGCAGAGAAGAGTGATTCGATAAGGGGTAGAGGGCAGAGAAGAGTGATTAGATAAAGGGTAGAAGGCGGAGAAGAGTGATTAGATAAGGGGTAGAAGGCAGGGAAGAGTGATTAGATAAAGGGTAGAAAGCGGAGAAGAGTGATTAGATAAGGGGTAGAAGGCGGAGAAGAGTGATTAGATAAGGGGTAGAAGGCGGAGAAGAGTGATTAGATAAGGGGTAGAAGGCAGGGAAGAGTGATTAGATAAGGGGTAGAAAGCGGAGAAGAGTGATTAGATAAGGGGTAGAAAGCGGAGAAGAGTGATTAGATAAGGGGTAGAAAGCGGAGAAGAGTGATTAGATAAGGGGTAGAAGGCGGAGAAGAGTGATTAGATAAGGGGTAGAAGGCGGAGAAGAGTGATTAGATAAAGGGTAGAAGGCGGAGAAGAGTGATTAGATAAGGGGTAGAAGGCGGAGAAGAGTGATTAGATAAGGGGTAGAAGGCAGGGAAGAGTGATTAGATAAGGGGTAGAAGGCGGAAAAGAGTATGTAGATGAAGGTAGAGGGCGGAGAAGATCGGTTAGCTAAGGGGTAGAGAGCGGAAACGAGCGGGTAGATTGGCGGAAAAGAGAGGGTCTTTAAAGCGAAACAGATAAAGTAGAAAACGGAGTATAAGCTGGTATTCGAAGCCCTTTTCCTACAGCCTGTAATAGTTACTATGCAGCAAACCAGGCCATAGCCGGTTAAATTTTATTGTGAAAATTCTCTGGTCAGGTGGACCTCACCAAATACCTGGAGAATCAGCAGTTTCGTTTCGACTACGCATTCGACCAGCGCATCGACAATTTAGTAGTGTACAAGTACACCGCCCAGCCGCTGGTCGAGTGCATATTCGAAGGCGGCATGGCAACTTGCTTCGCCTACGGCCAGACTGGATCGGGCAAAACTCACACTATGGGCGGCGATTTCACTGGCAAAGGCCAGCAGGATTGCGCTCGCGGGATCTACGCTCTGGCTGCTAGGGACGTGTTTAAACTGCTCAATTCTAAGTACAAGGTGAGGCTATTAATTTGAACTTAATTGACCTACCATGGCTTGATCCGAATCAATCCCCGGCGTGACCTTATTTGACCTCCGGACTTCACCCGAATCAATTCCAGCTTGACCTTAATTGACCTCCTGACTTTGTCCGAATCAATTTCAAACTTGACCTTGTTTAACCTCTTGATTTGACCCGAATCAATCCCAAGCTTGACCTTGTTTAACCTCTTGATTTTACCCGAATCAATCCCAAGCTTGACCTTGTTTGACCACCCGACTTGGTCTGAATAAATCCCAAACTTGACCTATTTGACCTCTTCAGTTGACTCAAATCAATCCTTGACCTTATTTGACCTCTAGGGCTTGACCCGAATCCGTCCTCAGCCTGACCTTATTTGACTCTTGACCTAACTCGAATCAATTCCCAGTCTGACCTTAGTTGACCCCAAATTAAACTTAGTTAGCGCCTCTGCTTCACCAAGTGACACAAACTTGACCTTTTGACTTAACTGACTTCTACATGACCTTATTTGACCGCTAAACGTTGCCTAAGGTAGGTATATCTAGTAATATAGTAATATGGATTGAACCTATGACTGCCATAAACCATGTCAACCTCTGACCCAAGCTGATCCCTTGACTTGCATTCAAAGCAACCTGACAATGTTAATTTCAGGGCCAAGGCCTGTACGTTGAGGCGGCATTCTTTGAAATCTACAGCGGCAAAGTGTTCGATCTGTTGAACAAGAAGGCTAAGCTTCGAGTACTGGAAGACGGAAAGAACATTGTTCAAATAGTCGGCCTACTGGAGGAGCGAGTTAACAACGTTGAAGAAGTCCTGGACCTGCTGAAAGTCGGCCACGCCACTCGGACGTCCGGCCAGACCTCGGCCAATCAGCACAGCTCCCGGTCTCACGCCGTGTTCCAGCTGATCCTGCGCAAGGGCCAGGCCAGGCGGATGCACGGCAAGTTCTCGCTGATCGATCTGGCTGGCAACGAGCGCGGCGCCGACACGAATAGCGCCGATCGGGTCACCCGGATGGAGGGCGCTGAGATTAACAAATCCCTGCTGGCCCTGAAAGAGTGCATCCGGGCGCTTGGGCGTAAGGGCGCGCATCTGCCGTTTCGCGGATCCAAGCTCACCCAGGTGAGTATCGGGGTGCCATTCTTCACTGTGGAGTCCCATTCTTCAATGTGGAGTGCTTTCATCATTGTAGAGTGCCATTCTTCACTCTGGAGTGCCATTCTTTACTGTGGAGTGCTTTCATCAGTGTAGAGTGCCATTCTTCACTCTGGAGTGCCATTTGTCACTCTGGAGTGCCATTTGTCACTCTGGAGTGCCATTCTTTACTGTGGAGTGCCCTTCTTCACTCTGGAGTGCCACACGTCTTTCTAAAGTGCCATTTTTCACTCTGGAGTGTCATTATCCTAATACCGAAGTGTCATTCTCTTCACTCTGAAGTGTCATTCTCTTCACTCTGAAGTGTCATTCTCTTCACTCTTAAGTGTCATTCTCTTCACTCTGAAGTGTCATTCTCTTCACTCTGAAGTGTCATTCTCTTCACTCTGAAGTGTCATTCTCTTCACTCTGAAGTGTCATTCTCTTCACTCTTAAGTGTCATTCTCTTCACTCTGAAGTGTCATTCTCTTCACTCTGAAGTGTCATTCTCTTCACTCTGAAGTGTCGTTCTCTTCGATCTAGAGTGTCACTTTTCACTTCGCTAATTTTCATTATTAGCTCGTAAAACACAAAATTACAAGATCATTCCCTCTCCCCCATCCAGGTGCTCCGTGACAGCTTCATCGGGGAGAAAGCTCGCACCTGCATGATTGCCACAATCAGTCCAGGTTTTTCATCCTGCGAGCACACGCTGAACACTCTGCGCTACGCCGACCGAGTCAAGGAGCTCGGCCCCGGCGGACCGATCAGCGGCGCTGGAGCCGGCGGGGAACCGGCCGCCGCCCCCGGCGGAGACTACGAGCAGCAGTTTCTAGGGGATTTCGAATCAGGCGGCGGCGGCGACGATCTAATTGGTGAAGAGGACGACAACTGGTTGGTGAGGAGCGCCGTGCAAGAGACTGGGGAGGCGGAAGATGACGAGTACACGGGTGATTTAGTCAGCTTCCACAAAGTGGTATCGCATATGGAACGAATGGAAGAAGAAGTCAACGACGATCATAAGGCCCTGCTAGACGGGCAAGCCGGCTTCGGTAAAGAGATGAAACGGCTGTACGACATGTCTGGCCAGGTAGACTATAATCAGGACGATTACGCCAACAGGTTGGACACCCTGTTAGCCAATCAGATGCAGGCGATGCAGTCGCTTAGAGAGAAGTTGGCAGCGTGGCAAGCTGAGATGCGCCGGGAAGAGGAACTGTCAACTAAACTGCAAGCCATGAAGTCCAATAAAACTAAGGCTGCCAATAAGAAGCGTTGAATAACAACTGGGCCTAATTCTGTACTACTGTAGCATATTGGTGACGAATTTTATGCTACTAATAGTAGCATCATCAACTAGTTTTGTCTGCTTGTGTCTATGCGCTTAACTTTGCCACCTTTTCTTTGATTTAACAGTTTATGCCTGAATTGTCCTGATTAACTAAAAGTCGAATGAATAACCCTCAAATACCACACACTCTAGACAAAACTCCATACCCTCAAATACCACACACTCTAGACAAAACCCCATACCCTCAAATACCACACACTCTAGACAAAACCCCATACCTTCAAATACCACACACTCTAGACAAAACTCCATACCCTCAAATACCACACACTCTAGACAAAACCCCATACCCTCAAATACCACACACTCTAGACAAAACCCCATACCCTCAAATACCACACACTCTAGACAAAACCCTATAGCCTCAAATACCACACACTCTAGACAAAACCCTATAGCCTCAAATACCACACACTCTAGACAAAACCCCATAGCCTCAAATACCACACACTCTAGACAAAACCCCATAGCCTCAAATACCACACACTCTAGACAAAACCCTATAGCCTCAAATACCACACACTCTAGACAAAACCCCATAGCCTCAAATACCACACACTCTAGACAAAACCCCATACCCTCAAATACCACACACTCTAGACAAAACCCCATAGCCTCAAATACCACACACTCTAGACAAAACCCCATAGCCTCAAATACCACACACTCTAGACAAAACCCCATAGCCTCAAATACCACACACTCTAGACAAAACCCCATAGTCTCAAATACCACACACTCTAGACAAAACCCCATAGCCTCAAATACCACACACTCTAGACAAAACCCCATAGCCTCAAATACCACACACTCTAGACAAAACCCCATAGCCTCAAATACCACACACTCTAGACAAAACCCCATAGCCTCAAATACCACACACTCTAGACAAAACCCCATAGTCTCAAATACCACACACTCTAGACGAAACCCCATAGCCTCAAATACCACACACTCTAGACGAAACCCCATAGCCTCAAATACCACACACTCTAGACGAAACCCCATAGCCTCAAATACCACACACTCTAGACAAAACCCCTTACCGTCAAATACCACACATCGAATACATTATTTCGACAGCTGAAAAAAAATAATTAATCCATACAGTGATGAGCTAGAAAAAGTGGCACTGGAAATCTATTTTGTTTTAATGTGTCTATTGGAATGAAATGCATAAAGCTAAGCTAGTGTCTTTTCCCTTCCTTGTCGAGTGTGAAAAAACTATTTTGTATATTTTTTCTTAATAATTTTCATTCTCACACTGTAAGCAGTGATGTCAGACTATTAAAAAATGACTTGAATTTTGTTTATCTGCCATGCCAGTTATAAATTAGTTACAATACTTGCACAGGCAACACACTTTCAAAACGTACCGTAAACCGTCTGCAAGTTGCTTTTCAATTTTTCTAAAATTCATTTTGCTTTCCTCATATAAACTGCTTGCGTGTTTCCCCCCCCAATCTCTCTGCATCAAAACGAATGGCCTTAGACATATAAATGATTTTCCTCTTTCAAACCCGCGTGCGTCTAATTGAGGTATCTATTCTTTTTTAAGGTTATATAAATTTGCTTTCTTTACTACTCATTAGATAAAGTGAAATTATTAGTAGCGAGTAGCGTATTTTGCTTCAAACTGTTATTTTTGTTTATTTTTTAGTTCACTCATACGGACGGACGTCGGTTAGATAATAAGTTTCTTCACGGTATCCAGGAAGTTGATCTTTCAGTTAGATTTTTTGCCGTACTCACTCACTGCCTGCCAAGCCTAAATAATTTAGCTTCTGTATAAATCTAATTTTCAATGTCACGTGTACACAACTGTGGACGCTTAATGTCCTTAATATGCTACTAAATTGCAACTGTCTACTCTTTTCTTACTTTAAATTTAAGTCACAAATTATTTTCAAAGTCCTAAATAATTTATGCATAAGACTAAAAAAGTCAAAAGGCCAGTTACTGTACACCAGTGCCAATACTACTGCCAAGATAAATATGTGAATCATTATTTTTGTGTTAATAAAATATTTTTATTGGCCTATATTGGCTAAAAAAACTAAGATAAATAAGTACGTAAATTGCAATAAAGTATGTCGATGCACTTTTATAAATATACTGCTAATGCTTATGCTTGAAGGCAATTTCAATGTAGGAGCCAACATGGAATTCGATCAGATGCACTACTAAAAGTAGTTTCAGTGTTTTTTCAGTCCCTTACTTGTATTTTGGCTATTTCATTTGCTATTTAAATTAAAAGCTATCTCACAGTCGACATAATAAAACTGATCTATTATTTAATTATCCAAGTGTCGTAATTATCGTAATTGCTTTTTGTTTGTGGCATCCTATCACTAATTGAGCTTGTTTATAATTAACTGTGAATTCATTTGCTTAATTAGTAGTTTATGACCGCGAAGCTTTGTGATAAAAATACAATTGGCTTTGATCAAACCTTGTTGGAAATCTAAAGCTGTGCAAGTCGCTTGAGAAATCACAAGACCTAAACTAACTGTCGTTATAATAGATTTTCAAACTTGCGTTGCAAACAACTCCAGAAAATCGTTTTTTGTTTTAATCTCTGTATCTTTTGTCTTTTCAATTTTATCGTATGTATCTCTAAATATATACTACTTACTTACTACTTAGAGCTCCTTCCTTCACTGCTTGTCTGTATTTACCGGTAGAATATCATTTTTTTGTTTTCTTGTTTTCTTCGATTCCCGCGTTGTTTTCTATTGCTTATTAAATTTCAGTAATTTTTCTTTCACTTTCTGTGCTGCCAGCGTGCGTGCGCTCGTTTTTTCCAAAACGATTTTTCCAGGAAATCGGCGCTCGCGACGCGATAATTGAAAGATGCCTTTTGCTAGTGTTGAAAAATCCTATAGTAATACTAATATAATATATGTAAATGAACATTTGCACGAATCTTTCCAAGACTTTGCTCTGTCTCTATGTGTCCTTATCTTATTTTGCTTTTTTGACGCTAATTTTTTATGAGTATGCCTCTATAAGTTTGCGAATTGGGCATACAAGTAGTGTAAATGAGTAGTATGCCTCACAAAGGAGAATTATTTTATTTCTAGTTCTAATTTTTAGTATGCACGCACGTAAGGATCTGCTCTCTTTGTCTCGGGCCCCTTAAATTGTATGCATAAGCCTGGTATACAGTAAATGTTTTTACGCCCCTTTACATATATTTGGATATTAATTTAAATAAAACTAGAATGACTTTAATATGTTTGACGCTTAAGCATCACACTTTTTTTCTAGCAAATTTGGTTTTGCTGTTTTTTATCAAGTTGCTTAATTGTGCTTTTATTTATTGCATTTGTGCTTGCATTAGGTAATTAGATGTGCACATTTTGACAGGGCCTTAGCCAGGGTACGTCATGATTGGAGGCCAAGGGGCTCCGGGCCTGCTGGCAAGGGGGCAGGCACCACATGCTTTGCCAGCCGATTGGGGCAGGGGATGGCTATATACGCCCCTGTATTCTCATTGTGGTGACTAGCACCGGTCTTATGTTTTTTTATTTAACCTTGACATAGAAGGTATCGAGTACAGATGTCTCGACACTCTTGTACAATGAGACAAAAATTCTGTTTTTCTGTTCCTAAAACTGATCCGTATCATTTCGAGGACATATGTAGGTGCATTTAGTAAAATACCTCGGCTATTACAGTACATATTGGAGGATCGACTTGTGCATTGCGCTGCAATTGTACAATCGAGAAGTAAGAACACTATAGAAAAATAGTATACTGCGACATTGCGATAAGATATTGCTACAAAATGTAAACTTAAGTAATCCTTCAATGAAACGATTTATTATGCAAGCAAGTATGAATCAGTCATTTATATACTTTATACTATATACATGTATTAGATGCATTGGGCTTATCACCAATTTTAGGAAAAAAACGCGGAGCTTCACCATTATATGTTAGGCAAGCTCTCCCTTAAATCATTGGACAGCATTCTAACTATATTCAGAAGTGTTGGTAATTGCTTCGGCATCTTTATGACGACTGTCAATTCCCGTTAAAAATCAAGATGAGATTATCTTGCCGCTAAATTTACAATTTTTTCATATAATAATAATATAAATTGATCATGAAAAAATGCTGCATTTATGTGTTACATATGCTGTAATACATGGTGAAAAAACACAAATATTATATTTTGCTAATTGTATTTTTTTGATTTCTGAAAGTAAACATTTTCCGGAATTTTTTAGACCTACGCAACTCGCTTATTAAAATGGCGCCAATTTTAAAGACGCCTTGTATTTCTATTTTGAATTCGGCTCCCCTGCCCGTGCCCGGGGCTTTTTCCTATTACCAATTCCAGAATCAGAATCGGATCGGATCTTCCAAGAAAAACAGCAGTATAGCTATTTAATTCTGTTGAATGTTTGACTGCCTTAACAACCTCACTTAGCACAATTTTTCACTTTCTTCTTGTCAATTGTCATTCAAGAATAAAAACTTTATAGCACGTATCTCCCTCTAGTTATGGAGACAAAAGGTTATACTTCACAAATTGGTTCTGGTTCTGGAACCAGAACAAGCAATATGAAAAGGCCTAATGACTTGACTAACTTTTGAAAAATCGGCCCCTAATATATAAACTTGTATCATCCCGAATGGCTGAATCCACTTTATAATATAATATATAAATAAACTATATGTCTATTCTATTTAATTTAGGCTTTTTAACTTTGCTATAAAATAGCCAATATGGCAATAGGTCTAGCTAGTAGCTATAATAACTGCAACTTTTGTAGTACTGTCACAGTCGCAGTATTCAGTAACAGCAGCAAGTGTTACAGTTTTTTATTTTATCATTATGAGTTTTTTTAATAGATGCTATACATACAATGTGTGCGCCTGTTGCAGCCTGTGCTGATATATAAAAATGGTATCAATTGATAGCAATTGAATCAACCTTTTAATGGTTTGTAAATTAAGTATTAAATATAACATTTTTCAAAGCCAAATATGCTTTATCATTGATCTTATCTTATCTCTGGCCTTTATTCTAGACTCCATGACCATAACCATGGTCAGGAAAATGGTCATTTTATAGAAAATTTCAATGCAGAAAGTGGTCTAGCATTAGCTTCTTGAATCCTAATACAATGTACATAGCAGTAGCACAAAAAGTGGTCTAGTATTATATTATTTAGTGTAGATCTGATAATGAAATATGGCATTGCTATAACTATAATGAGAAATAAAAGAAAATCCTGTATAGTACCAAGTAAGAAAATTGTGCGAATCTTTGTTAATTTTATTGCCTACTATATCCTATTTAACTATAAGTTTTAGATATATTTTAACAATTGTTAATTTTATTTTTTTCAATTTTCATTTGAAACTACATAGTTTATTTTTAAATGCAAAATTTATTGGTCAAATTATTAGGTAGCATCAAACTGTAGCAAAATAGGTGATCCTTGCCTTTCCACTATGTTTATATTTATAACTACCCTGTGCTAAGCCATAGTCTAGATCATGCTAGGTGCATGCCCGAACAAAAATCTAATAATTACAAAATGCAGGCCAAAAAAATTGAGTACATGCCCATTTTCAAAACTATGCCAATGTTGCGATTGCGACAATAAATGACCTTTTTTATATTCTAACAATAAATGACCTTTTTTAAATTGCCTAATGAAACCTTTTTGGTGGATAATTTGGTTGATTTTTCTGCTTCTTTTGGCAATAATATTTACTGTGAAAATTGATGCATGCAAGGATTTGTTAAAATGCTATATTATAAGTCTAAAAAACCCAGAAAGCTTGAAATTTACACTTAAAATAAACTCTTCTACTTCAAAATAACTTTTCTGCATGATTTTATAAAGTGCATGCCAGGTGTGTATATACACTATTTTCTTTGGAGTGATGCATGCCAACTATACATGCCTACTTTTTATACATGCACAACTTCCAAAATTTGGTCAGCTGTGTAACTTAGTTTTAACAAAAAATAATGCAATTTACATGTAAAGGAAACCATAAAGCAAAATGATGCAATCGGCTAAATGTCAAGAGTAACTATGACTGTCTTATTAAGGCAAAATGTCTTGTTATCTACTTAGTACTACTTTAGTATTTATTTGGGTGGGCATTTTTGTGACTTACCTTGCTTGGCCGCCAAATTGGTTGGCCAGATTGGCCAACTCAGCCAACTGTTGTGCATATATGCTACTTATGGCATGCAAGATCAATGCACGCCCAAATTTTTGGGTGTATACTACATGATCCGGAGTGTGGGTACTAAGTAGCATAAAACTGCCTAGGTTTTTTGGCACACAGTGCTGACAGTTTTTATAGTATTTTTAAGTGCAAGCTTTGCTATCTTCCCGATTATAGTCTAGACTAAAAGCTATAGGCCCTAGTCTATAGAAAAAACCTTTGATGTAAGTAAAAAACAATGAAGCTCTATATATTGGATAGATTGAAATCAAGACTATTTGTATCACTGTATAATTTATAAATAAGGTTTTAAAATAACCTTGAATTTATAAATAAATTATTTATAAATGAACCTTATTTTGCTTTAACCCTCAAACGGTTAGGCCACGATAATAGAAAAACCTCCATTGAAAACACATGGGAAAAGTTATCGTGGGGTCCATTGGACCCCAAATTTTCGTTTGAGGGTTAAAAGACTGCCTAGTATTGTAATAGTCTTATTTAGTCCAAAAATATCAATATAAATAAAATTATATACAAATTTATGTACATGATAGATAGCAAAAGTCTAGTGGAAGTAAATAGTAGTATATATTGTAATAGAAGCTCATTAAAATATTAGCATATAATAGTATACTTTAAATATAAATCTATATATAATATATAAAATATGCAATTTGATTTTATATATATAGCATTTTGCAGCCCATTTGGGCTTATGCACATTTAATTTAATCCAAGATACGTTTGCCAATGTAACAGAGCTTTTGTCTATGGTAGCAAGGCTGGTGCAGCGGCATTTAATTTAGTCCAACAAGCATCCATTTGGTCCAAACACTCGTGAGCCATTGGACAAACTCTTGCCTTCTCTCAACCGTCTGCAGGTTGTTGTGCACCGCTGGAATGTCAGCGTCTCTACCAGCAATTTTCAGTTGCTTTTCCAGAGCTCTGCTGATATTCGAAATCTGATAACCAACTGGAGCTGTTCCTTCAACTTCTGCTGCATTTTCTGAAACGTCAACAAAGGGTTCGTCTCCACTGCATCAAGTAGCAGTTGGACCTGAGGCTCTCGAGCAACTTTCCTTGGCGATTGCCACCCTTTCGCAGGCAATCTCTGCCGGCAGAGTTTCAAGGCGCTGCTGGATGCTGTAAACCACATTTTCTTTTACATTCAGCAACCTTGCAATGTCCTTTGGGTGTTCACCTCCACCGAGTGCTTCGATCACAAGCCAATGACATTTGTTCAACAGCCTAGCATATGGTCTACACAATTTAGGGACTGAGCTGCAAATGAACTAAATGGACCAAATTGATGCTTGTTGGACCAAATTAAATGCCGCTGTGCCAGCCTTGCTACCATAGACAAAAGCTCTGTTACATTGGCAAATGTATCTTGGATTAAATTCGATGCGCGTAAGCCCAAATGGGCTGCAAAAAGCTATAATATTCAAAATTTAGAATTCCAATATGCCCTAATCAATAATAAAAAGCAAATAAAAGTATTCAAAATTCAAATTTGCATTTTCTAGAAAGTTTAAAGTGATTCTAATTTGAAAATATTGAATGTGATTTAGAATGAATCAATAAGTTTTAAATTATAAATGTATATAAAAGCTGTAGCCTGTAAGTTTTTATCTATTTTTAAGTTTATTTTATTCAATGTTTATCCTTTTTTTAGTCCTATAATAAACTTGTAATTGCCGATTAACATATTATACACTAAAATTTATTAAAAATTTTATGAAAAATTAAAATATATTTATCTATCTATATGACATCTCAGTGTTGTATATAGATAATCCCTAAATTAAATCAAGTTATAACTTAGTTTTGACTGAAATATGATTTAGGTTGTCTCTTATACAAAAGTAAAAAAGCATTAACTTTTGTCAAAATGCTAAACATCTAAAAATATATAAAATTTAAAACTTAGTCATGGTTTGCCACAATTTATACTAGCCAGTTTAGTTGGCAACAGTAGCACATTTATGATATAGCCTTTTGTTTACAGAGTTTTTTGTATTTTTAATATGCAATTATAAAGACAAGGCAAATTCAATATGATTCCTATTATATAAAATTATTAATGTACAAATGCATGCTTATAAGAAGAATATATTTGAAATACTATTGCAAAAATTTTGTAATATGATCTCTTAAAACTAAGTATAATAACATAATATTAAAATATACAGTATATGGAATGACATTTTCAAATAAAATATGATATGCAAAAGTTCTATATCAAAAGCTTTAAACATTGGTTCAGATGTATAATTAATAATTTAGTTTTATATCTTTGTTTGCCTTTCAAATTTTATAGTAATTTTTCGTACTGCTCAGTGATTTCAATTATTTTAGCAATTTCCCAAAAGTCTAGGCAACCTTAGCAACTCCCTCTATGTGTCATCAATAATCTGAGAAGATCCCCTCTATGAATCATTCACAATCTGAGCAATTCCCCTGAGTCCTTGACAATATGAGTAATTCCCATATGAGTCTTTGACAATATGAGCAGTTCCTCTATGAGTCCTTGACAATATGAGCAGTTCCTCTATGAGTCCTTGACAATATGAGTAATTCCCATATGAGTCTTTGACAATATGAGCAGTTCCTCTATGAGTCCTTGACAATATGAGCAGTTCCTCTATGAGTCCTTGACAATATGAGCAATTCCCCTATGAGTCCTTGACAATATGAGCAGTTCCTCTATGAGTCCTTGACAATATGAGCAGTTCCTCTATGAGTCCTTGACAATATGAGCAGTTCCTCTATGAGTCCTTGACAATATGAGCAATTCCCCCATATGAGTCCTTGACAATATGAGCAATTCCCCCATATGAGTCCTTGACAATATGAGCAATTCCCCCATATGAGTCCTTGACAATATGAGCAATTCCCCCATATGAGTCCTTGACAATATGAGCAATTCCCCCATATGAGTCCTTGACAATATGAGCAATTCCCCCATATGAGTCCTTGACAATATGAGCAATTCCCCTATGAGTCCTTGACAATATGAGCAATTCCCCTATGAGTCCTTGACAATATGAGCAATTCCCCTATGAGTCCTTGACAATATGAGCAATTCCCCTATGAGTCCTTGACAATATGAGCAGTTCCTCTATGAGTCCTTGACAATATGTGCAATTCCCATAGTCCTTGACATTGACAATATGAGCAGTTCCTCTATGAGTCCTTGACAATATGAGAAATTCCCCTATGAGTCCTTGACAACATGAGCAATTTCCCTATGAGTCATTAACAATATGAGCGATTTCCCTGTGATGAGTTCTTTGCAAATAGTGTGATTCAAATTTATACTTTAAGCAATCATTGTCTTTCGTAACATAACCATGGAATCTTGATCGGGAATTTTTAATTATTATTTAGTTCTCAGTGTACTTATGAGCCAAAACATTGCGTTACTACTAGCTAACAGTTTGTCCCCGTTAAAGACCCAACTAACTAATCCCACAGCACGTGAAGCTTTTCTTTGTTTACTAGTGCAATTCTCTATATGTTGCGGTAGGCAAGTTAATCTCTGCCATGGTTAAATGAAAGCTTTCTGGCTTAAGCGCGCCACTTCCCAACTCGCTGCTTCTTGGCCTATTTGTACTTTTAAATCAATCACTAGCCTAGCTTTAGGTGGGTGCAGAATAGTGGGGGCCGACTGGCTGACTGAACATACTTCGGCTGATTTCCACACCAGCCCGGCAACCACTGGCTTGGCTTTATTGCACCCGTGTCAGTGTGTGTGCTTGTATGCGCGGTACCAGCCTTTCTCTTCCCCTTCGCTGGGGAGGGGGAGGGAATTGACTAATTTTTCTGCACCTCTTCTGTTGCGCAGTAATCTCGACGGGATGTTTAGTAGAAAAGAGAAAAAACTGGGGGAGGGTGGGGATAAAGTAGATGAGAAAGTATTCTGACTGTTTATATGCTCCCAGATAGGATAGAATAGGATTTAGATTTTTGTGTTGTGCACTGCCTGCGCGTACGTCTGCTGCGCTTTAGCGGCGATTTTTTTTCAAACCTCCGCTTAAACCCAACCAAACTGAACTGGATTGGGCCTGCCGGGCCCCGCGTAATGTATTGCAGCCAGCTGCCACATGCTCTGGGTGTAAGCTATGCAAATGCTAAATATAAGAAAGGTGTACAGCTTACACGGTGCATCTAATACAGTCTGTTCATAGCTATCCTTTTACGATTCGAAACAGAAATGCTATTCTTTATAAAATATATTTATTTGTTGCACCCCAGCAGCTATATTGTGTTACGAATGACCCCAACTGTAGACTGTGTCCACTAAATGACTAGATCTACAGAATGTGTCCACTGTATGATCAGATTTGTGGAATGTGTCCACTGTATGATCAGATTTGTGGAATGTGTCCACTAAATGACCGGTTCTCTATAATGTGTCTACTGAATGACTAGATCTATAGAATGTGTCCACTGAATGTTCAGATTTGTAGAATGTGTCTACTGAATGACCGGTTCTCTATAATGTGTCCACTGAATGACTAGATCTATAGAATGTGTCCACTGAATGACTAGATCTATAGAATGTGTCCACTGAATGACTAGATCTATAGAATGTGTCCACTGAATGTTCAGATTTGTAGAATGTGTCTACTGAATCACTATATATGTAGAATGTGTCCACTGAATGACTAGATCTATAGAATGTGTCCACTGAATGTTCAGATTTGTAGAATGTGTCTACTAAATCAGTATATATGTAGAATGTGTCCACTGAATGACTAGATCTATAGAATGTGTCCACTGAATGACCAGATTTGTAGAATGTATCCACTGAATGACTAGAACTATAGAATGTATCCACTGAATGACTAGAACTATAGAATGTGTCCACTGAATGACCAGATTTGTAGAATGTGTCCACTGAATGACTAGAACTATAGAATGTGTCCACTGAATGACTAGATCTATAGAATGTGTCCACTGAATGACTAGATCTATAGAATATGTCCACTGAATGACTAGATCTATAGAATGTGTCCACTGAATGACTAGATCTATAGAATGTGTCCACTGAATGACTAGATCTATAGAATGTGTCCACTGAATGACCAGATTTGTAGAATGTGTCCACTGAATGACTAGATCAGAATGTGTCCTGAATGACCTGATCTATAGAATGCGTCCGCTGAATGATCGGATTTGTAGAATGTGATTTTGTAATTTCGATTCACATATCTGTTAGTTTAGTAATATAACATTTGGAGAGTTAAAAAGCTATTAAAACGTTTACTTAAACTAAGGTCTATCGATTACGATTACAATTATGATGCAGTTATTCTGCAATGCAATTTTAGTTTGGAATATTTAATTTTTGCAGACCAATTTTCAATCACGGGCTACCCAAGGGTAGACGAACCTCGTCGCCCCCCACGCACACACCGATCCTGCACTGCCCAGCTGCTTGCGGTGTGTGTGTGAGTGAGTGCGTTTGGACATTATCTGGCTCACAATCAGCCAGCCTTATTTGGTCCGATCAATCAATAGTCATTAATCATGACTTCGGACATTGCTAAACGGCAGCGGACTGTGCCGTCGGCAAAGGCGTACGATTTCAACTGGCGCATGCCTGTAGCAGCTCACTTGATGAAGGGCGCTGTGTTCGATCGGTACGATGAGGTAAGCTTCTTTCTGAGCAATGTACCATCTCATTTCATTTTTATACCTAGGATTTTTTCCGCTTTTTATTTTATCTCGAGTCTTGGATCCCAGATCCTACAATTCTTAGATCCCAAGTCCCTCGATTCTTCGATCATAAATCCCTGGGTTCTTGGATCCCAAATCCCTCTATTCTTGGATCCCAAATCCCTCGATTCTTGGATCCCAAGCTCTTAGTTCGTAGATCCCAAGTCCCTCGATTCTTCGATCCCAAATTCCTGGGTTCTTGGATCCCAAATCCCTCGATTCTTGGATCCCAAGTCCCTCGATTCTTGGATCCCAAGCTCTTAGTTCGTAGATCCCAAGTCCCTCGATTCTTCGATCCCAAATTCCTGGGTTCTTGGATCCCAAATCCCTCGATTCTTCGATCCCAAATTCCTGGGTTCTTGGATCCCAAATCCCTCGATTCTTTGATCCCAATCCCTCGATTCTTGGATCCCAAATACCTCGATTCTTTGATCCCAAATCCCTCGATTCTTGGATCCAAAATCCCTCGATTCTTGGATCCCAAATCCATCGATTCTTAGATCCCAAATCCCTCGATTCTTGGATCCCAAAAATCCCTCGATTCTTGGATCCAAAATCCATCGATTCTTAGATCCCAAATCCCTCGATTCTTGGATCCAAATCCCTCGATTCTTGGATCCCAAATCCATCGATTCTTAGATCCCAAATCCCTCTATTCTTGGATCCCAAAAATCCTTCGATTCTTAGATCTCAAAAATCCTTCGATTCTTAGATCTCAAAAATCCCTCGATTCTTGGATCCCAAATCCATCGATTCTTAGATCCCAAATCCCTCTATTCTTGGATCCCAAAAATCCTTCGATTCTTGGATCCCAAATCCATCGATTCTTAGATCCCAAGCTCTTAGTTCGTAGATCCCAAGTCCCTCGATTATTCGATCCCAAATTCCTGGGTTCTTGGATCCCAAATCCCTCGATTCTTCGATCCCAAATCCCTCGATTCTTTGATCCCAATCCCTCGATTTTTGGATCCCAAATACCTCGATTCTTTGATCCCAAATCCATCCATTCTTAGATCCCAAATCCCTCGATTCTTGGATCCCAAAAATCCCTCGATTCTTGGATCCCAAATCCATCGATTCTTAGATCCCAAATCCCTCAATTCTTGGATCCCAAATCCCTCGATTCTTGGATCCCAAATCCCTCGATTCTTAGATCCCAAATCCATCGATTCTAAGATCCCAAATCCCTCTATTCTTGGATCCCAAAAATCCTTCGATTCTTAGATCTCAAAAATCCCTCGATTCTTGGATCCCAAATCCCGCGATTCTTGGATCTCAAGCCCTTAGTTCTTAGATCCTAAGTCCCTCGATTCTTAGATCCCAAATCCCTCGATTCTTGGATCCCAAATCCATCGATTCTTAGATCCCAAATCCCTCGATTCTTGGATCCCAAATCCATCGATTCTTAGATCTCCAATCCCTCGATTCTTGGATCTCAAAAATCCCTCGATTCTTGGATCCCAAATCCCGCGATTCTTGGATCCCAAGCCCTTAGTTCTTAGATCCTAAGTCCCTCGATTCTTAGATCCCAAATCCCTCGATTCTTGGATCCCAAATCCATCGATTCTTAGATCTCCAATTCCTCGATTCTTGGATCCCAAAAATCCTTCGATTCTTAGATCCCAAAAATCCCTCGATTCTTGGATCCCAAATCCCTCGATTCTTGGATCCCAAGCCCTTAGTTCTTAGATCCTAAGTCCCTCGATTCTTAGATCCCAAATCCCTCGATTCTTGGATCCCAAATCCCTCGATTCTTTGATCTTAAATCCCTCGATTCTTTGATCCCAAATCCCTCGATTCTTAGATCCCAAATCCCTCGATTCTTGGATCCCAAATCCCTCGATTCTTGGATCCCAAATCCCTCGATTCTTGGATCCCAAACCCCTCTATTCTTGGATCCCAAATCCCTCGATTCTTGGATCCCAAGCCCTTAGTTCTTAGATCCCAAGTCCCTCGATTCTTAGATCCCAAATCCCTCGATTCTTGGATCCCAAGCCCTTAGTTCTTAGATCCCAAGTCCCTCGATTCTTAGATCCCAAATCCCTCGATTCTTGGATCCCAAAAATCCTTCGAGTTTTTTGTGCAAATTCTTAAACTGATTGCTGCCCAATAATTTTGCAAAATTCTTCAGATATTGACAATTAATGTAAAAAATTTTTTCTTATAAAAGTTTCCATTCTGGCTCTAAGCATCGAGTTCATATAAGCGTAAGCATTTACTGCATCTTTGGAGCTACGGATGGTGGAAACTTAACGAAGAGCTCACTTCCTTGATTTTAGTGCATTGTTATTGCCAATTGCTGTAGCTCATAATTATAAAAAAAATATTTTGCCAAGTACGCTCGTACAAGTCTGATCTAAGAAATGTATACTCTTTACAGTTAGTAGACAAGACAGGTGGCTACACATGTACC
The DNA here is from genome assembly GCA_002269645.1 of Macrostomum lignano. Taxonomy (NCBI): domain Eukaryota; kingdom Metazoa; phylum Platyhelminthes; family Macrostomidae; genus Macrostomum; species Macrostomum lignano. The sequence continues at coordinate 202,800 of NIVC01000567.1, read as the reverse complement.
TAGGTAGACAGACACTAAGACAGACAGACAGACATGAAGACAGACAGGCAGGCAGTCACAGACACAGAGAGCCAGACAGACAGACAGGCAGGCGGGCAGCCACAGACAGAGACAGACAGGCAGGCAGCCACAGACATAGACGGGCAGGCAGACACAGACAGACAGGCAGGCGGGCAGACACAGACAGGCAGGCAGGCAAGCAGCCACAGACACAGACAGACAGACAGGCAGGCAGCCACAGACAGACAGGCAGGCAGCCACAGACACAGGCAGGCAGGCAGCCACAGACAGACACAGGCAGGCAGCCACAGACACAAGCAGGCAGGCAGCCACAGACACAGGCAGGCAGGCAGCCACAGACACAGACAGGCAGGCAGCCACAGACACAGGCAGGCAGGCAGCCACAGACAGACACAGGCAGGCAGCCACAGACACAAGCAGGCAGGCAGCCACAGACACAGGCAGGCAGGCAGCCACAGACACAGACAGGCAGGCAGCCACAGACACAGATAGACAGGCAGGCAGGCAGCCACAGACACAGATAGACAGGCAGGCAGGCAGCCACAGACACACACAGGGCCAGTCGCCTTACACTAGGCTGGTAAGGCTGGCGGACTCCTTAAATTTTAAACTCTCTTCTCTCTCTGCCTAGAAACTTTTCGCTTGATTTCTTTTGGGTAATTTTTTTCCTCTTGATCAGTCTTCCCAAGGCCAGGAAAAATCCGCATCTCTAGGTCGCTAGCTAGTATGGGGGAACGCAGCTAGCACAGCGGGGAGCTTGGCAACGCCGAGAGGGTTATTAGATCGTATCTGGCGCTCTTTCATATGCGTTCTTATCGCCCCCGCCTTGAATCCTGGCCGTTGCTTTCTTATTAGGTTTTCTAAATAATTGCATTTTATTACATTATATATATATATTAGTAATAATATGGATATAATTATTAATAAATTGCATCATTTTATGACTATTTCGGCTCCTCCTCTCCCGCAGTACAACGGCTCCCTTGAGCAGGGCTGCGAAGTGAAAGTCGATGAGTTCGGATTTTTTATCTATTGGAAAAGCGAAAATGGGGTAAGCCCGATGCCTGCTGGAGCTTCGAGTTTTCTAATTAGTTATTGCATAATAAATCATAAATTCTGACGCGTAATTAATCACGATTTTTTCCCTTTGCAGGAGGGTCAAGTGCTGGAGCTGTCGCAAGTTAGCGATGTTAGAACTGGTTCAAAACCGAAGGTAGGCTTTGCTGTTAGTTGTTCAATTTTTTTTTGGTTGGATTTGCTTCTGTCGTTGTGGACTGCCGGTTATTTGCTTTGATTGTTGTGCTGTGTTTTAAAATGGCCTTCTATTCAAGCTATTGTAAAGGCTCTAACGTATTGTCAGCGACTCTACGATATCTTCATTTGCTAGGCGAGCCTCCCAGATCCTCAGTTGCTGGGCCAGCCTCCCAGAGTGTCAGTTGCTGGGCCAGCCTCCCGGAGTGTCAGTTGCTGGGCCAGCCTCCCAGATGCTCAGTTGCTGGGCCAGCCTCCCAGATGCTCAGTTGCTGGGCCAGCCTCCCAGAGTGTCAGTTGCTGGGCCAGCCTCCCAGAGTGTCAGTTGCTGGGCCAGCCTCCCAGATCCTCAGTTGCTGGGCCAGCCTCCCAGATCCTCAGTTTCTGGGCCAGCCTCCTAGATCCTCAGGTTGCTGGGCCAGCCTCCCAGAGTGTCAGTTGCTGGGCCAGCCTCCCAGATCCTCAGTTGCTGGGCCAGCCTCCCAGATCCTCAGTTGCTGGGCCAGCCTCCCAGATCCTCAGTTGCTGGGCCAGCCTCCCAGATCCTCAGTTGCTGGGCCAGCCTCCCAGATCCTCAGTTTCTGGGCCAGCCTCCCAGATCCTCAGTTGCTGGGCCAGCCTCCCGGATCCTCAGTTGCTGGGCCAGCCTCCCAGATCCTGAGTTGCTGGGCCAGCCTCCCAGATCCTCAGTTTCTGGGCCAGCCTCCCAGATCCTCAGTTGCTGGGCCAGCCTCCCAGAGTGTCAGTTGCTGGGCCAGCCTCCCAGATCCTCAGTTGCTGGGCCAGCCTCCCAGATCCTCAGTTGCTGGGCCAGCCTCCCAGATCCTCAGTTGCTGGGCCAGCCTCCCAGATCCTCAGTTGCTGGGCCAGCCTCCCAGATCCTCAGTTGCTGGGCCAGCCTCCCAGAGTGTCAGTTGCTGGGCCAGCCTCCCGGAGTGTCAGTTGCTGGGCCAGCCTCCCAGATGCTCAGTTGCTGGGCCAGCCTCCCAGATGCTCAGTTGCTGGGCCAGCCTCCCAGAGTGTCAGTTGCTGGGCCAGCCTCCCAGAGTGTCAGTTGCTGGGCCAGCCTCCCAGATCCTCAGTTGCTGGGCCAGCCTCCCAGATCCTCAGTTTCTGGGCCAGCCTCCTAGATCCTCAGGTTGCTGGGCCAGCCTCCCAGAGTGTCAGTTGCTGGGCCAGCCTCCCAGATCCTCAGTTGCTGGGCCAGCCTCCCAGATCCTCAGTTGCTGGGCCAGCCTCCCAGATCCTCAGTTGCTGGGCCAGCCTCCCAGATCCTCAGTTGCTGGGCCAGCCTCCCAGATCCTCAGTTTCTGGGCCAGCCTCCCAGATCCTCAGTTGCTGGGCCAGCCTCCCGGATCCTCAGTTGCTGGGCCAGCCTCCCAGATCCTGAGTTGCTGGGCCAGCCTCCCAGATCCTCAGTTTCTGGGCCAGCCTCCCAGATCCTCAGTTGCTGGGCCAGCCTCCCAGAGTGTCAGTTGCTGGGCCAGCCTCCCAGATCCTCAGTTGCTGGGCCAGCCTCCCAGATCCTCAGTTGCTGGGCCAGCCTCCCAGATCCTCAGTTGCTGGGCCAGCCTCCCAGATCCTCAGTTGCTGGGCCAGCCTCCCAGATCCTCAGTTGCTGGGCCAGCCTCCCAGATCCTCAGTTGCTGGGCCAGCCTCCCAGATCCTCAGTTGCTGGGCCAGCCTCCCAGATCCTCAGTTTCTGGGCCAGCCTCCCAGATCCTCAGTTTCTGGGCCAGCCTCCCAGATCCTCAGTTGCTGGGCCAGCCTCCCAGAAGTTGCACTCCCTGATCAGCCTGAGCAGCTGCACCCTCAGATCCTCAGCCTAAGCAGCTGCACTCCCAGATCCTCAGCCTGAGCACTCTCTGATATTTCCTAAATTCAGCAGTTCAGCTTTTTACATAGAAAATGTATTGCACCTCGCTCCTCTCTTACTTACTGTATTCAATTTCCCTATCCATCCTCTATCAGTTCTGTCTGTCTCCAACATCATTTCCGCTTACACGCAGCTTCCCTATTAAATTGTAAGTCTGTGTGACTTGCCCCTAATGAGGCCTGATGGAACTATAAGAATTTCACCTGTCTTTTTTGCACTGCACACAGATTAGTACAGCAGTCTTGCGTTTTAATTCTGAACTGCCTGAGAACCCGGCTTCTTGCATGCTCACAACGTGTCCTCCATGTATCCGTTCCCGATTCCGTCTGCAGCTGCTAGCGGTGTTCGTGAATAATTAAATGGCAGAATATTTTAGCGTCTCCTCTGTCTCTATCTATTTCTGTGTCAGTTTTTTCTTCAGCTGTCTGCTTTTCCATATTTTTATCCAAGATTTTATAAAATAATGTATGCTCGATAAATTATGTTTGCTGGTTCTTTTAAAGATTTTTCATTCATCTATGGAATTTAAGTCACGCCTTTTGTCCGCATTTAAACTGTGCGTGCGGTTGAGTTCGATTGTTGTTACATTCAACATGTTATATGGTAATGTGTTGTGTGATGTATATCGTAAGAACTTTTAGACCCCATCAGAAATTTCACATCTAAAAACCGTCTTATTCAGATACGAATCCCAGATACCCCATCCTAAATTCCCCATCCCAGACACCCATCTTAAATTCCCCATCTCAGATACCCCACCCTAAATTCCCCATCCCAGATACCTCATCCTAAATTCCCAATCCCAGATACCCCATCCCAGCTACCCCATTTCAGCTACCTCATCCCAGCTACCCCATTTCAGCTACCTCATCCAGCTACCCCATGCCAACTACCCCGTACCAGCTACCCCACACCAGCTAACCCACACCAGCTACCCCACACCAGCTACCCCACACCAGCTACCCCATACCAGCTACCCCACACCAGCTACCCCACACCAGCTACCCCACACCAGCTACCCCATACCAGCTACCCCACACCAGCTACCCCACACCAGCTACCCCACACCAGCTACCCCACACCAGCTACCCCATACCAGCTACCCCATACCAGCTACCCCACACCAGCTACCCCACACCAGCTACCCCACACCAGCTACCCCACACCAGCTACCCCACACCAGCTACCCCATACCAGCTACCCCATACCAGCTACCCCATGCCAGCTACCCCATACCAGCTGCCCCATACCAGCCGGCCACACCAGCAGCCGCATGCAGTAAAAAGCGCATTAAACAATCGCCACTCGAAGCGCAGGCAAGGCCGACCTCTGTGACACGTAAAATTTCATCGACATTTTTACCAAACACTGTGCCAGCAGTTGGCAGCGGTGTGGTTAGCCTGACTAGCCTGAGTGTAAGTGTACAGCCAACTTAGCTTAAGACTGGCAATAACTTAAATTTAAAAGAAACCAGTATCTATTTTGTTAATATAAATTAAGATTTTATTGATTCGATCAACAATTTTTGTTAAAAAAACTCGCGATTTTGTTTCAATGGATTACATCCTATTGATTTGAAAATTTCAAACTGATTGTCAATGATTAGCTTTAGTATATATGCGTATAGATCTCAACGCCACTTGAAGGTAATTTGATCGCTAATTTCAAGAAGTTTAGGATGCTTTAGATTTCAAATCTAAAAATAAAGGAAAGCAGGGTACAAGCTATAGTGCAGGAACTTGTTGTCGGGTTCGCCAAATTAAGACATAGCTTGTGTTTGATTGTCATCGGCTCTATTCACAGCAACCGAGGTCGAACCTCCAAGGCCATTGAAAGTGTTTTTTTTATTAGAGGCAGGGGGTTGTGTGCACCCTGGCGCACTTTAAGCGACATAGGCACACAACCGGCGAGAGGCATTACTGCCCATTCCGCCGACTCCCCTGAGCAGGCATACAAGCGCGCGGATACGTACGCAGGCACACACTCACACAGGAGTGTACAGCGGCCCTAACTTTATTTATCGTTTGGCATGTACACTTCACTGCGCCTTGGGGGGGTTGGCCCTCCCTCAATGGCGTTAATTGCACGAGCAGAGCCAAACGGAGATTCCAATTCAGCCCCAAATTAATGTGACTGCACTTGGAATCGAGCCTGGGTCGCTGGCACACCAGAGCAGCTGCGCTACCGTTGGGCTACGGCCCCCTTCCATTGAAAGTGTACATGCCAAACGATAAATATAAAGTTAGGGCCGCTGTACTCTCCTGTGTGAGTGTGTGCCTGTGCGCATGACTGCGTACGTATCCGCGCGCTTGTGTGCCTGCTCAGGCGAGTCGGCGGAATGGATGAAACGTCAAGTATGACAGAATCATGCACAAATTCTGTTAATTGTACAGCACATTTTCCCATGGCATGACACAGCTTGCCTTTTCGTGTCAAATCTGCTTTTAAAGTTGAATAAAATTGTTTGAAGAAAAGCACACAGCTGAGTGATTTAAAAATAATTCGAATGGTAAACATTCGAAAGTTTGTCTAGAATGAAGATAAGGTTTTGAAGAAGGCTATTAAGGAAGCTTTTTAAGGATCTAAACGAAAGAAGGGTTATTGCATTACATGCTAGTATATAGAGATTAGCTGAGCTAGTGTAGGAAAGCAATTCTTGAGAACTTGTTTGACTAATCCTATTAGCTAGCGGTCTTTTGATTGCCCGCCCACTCCTTTAGTCTGCTCCCGGTGCTCAACTGGTGTCCTTGATGATATCTTTTTCTCTATGTTAACTCTATAATAAGACAGTACTATATAGTGTAACGCATACGAGTGTATATCTTTCTAATGTATATAAGTTATTTCTCCGTTTTTTCTTTCTTCTTTGTGAAACATAGGCATCAATCAAGTTCATTTGGTTTGCTTTGCTGAGGAGGGCGAGGGGATGAAGTAGAAGGGAAATCGGGGTTTGGATTTCTCCGCTTCTAGTTTTACTTCTAGTTGAGCTAAGGTCGCGCTGGCCCCAAATCACAAGGCGACAGTTGATCCGCAACGGCGGGCAGCAACCCTGAGCACGCAGGGTGTACATCGGCCCTGACTATCTCATTGTCAGCCAGTGACGAAACACACTCTGCGACTTGTAGATTGGGCTCTCATGTAAGATAGTGATACGACACCGAGGAGTTGATTGTCAGCCCTAATTGTCTGATTTGGCGCCGCCTCCGACTGTATAATTTGGCGCCACCTCCGACTGTATAATTTGGCGCCACCTCTGACTGTATAATTTGGCGCCGCCTCCAATAATCTAATTTGGCGCCACCTCCGATAATCTAATTTGGCGCCACCTCCACTTGTCTAATTTGCGCCACCTCTAATAATCTAATTTGGCGCTACCTCCGATGATTGTCTAATTTGGCGCCACCTCCGATAATCTAATTTGGCGCCACCTCCGATAATCTAATTTGGCGCCACCTCCGATAATCTAATTTGGCGCCACCTTCGATAATCTAATTTGGCGCCACCTCCGATAATCTAATTTGGCACCACCTCCGATAATCTAATTTGGCGCCACCTCCGATAATCTAATTTGGCGCCACCTCCGATAATCTAATTTGGCGCCACCTCCGATAATCTAATTTGGCAACACCTCCGATAATCTAATTTGGCGCCACCTCCGATAATCTAATTTGGCGCCACCTCCGATAATCTAATTTGGCGCCACCTCCGATAATCTAATTTGGCACCACCTCCGATAATCTAATTTGGCGCCACCTCCGATAATCTAATTTGGCGCCACCTCCGATGATTGTCTAACTCGTCGCCACCTCCAATAATCTAATTTAGCGCCATCTATGATAGTCTAACTTCGCGCTACTTTCAATTGTCTAATTTGGCGCCACCTCCGATAATCTAATTTGGCGCCACCTCCGATTGTCATATTTGGCGCCATCTCCGACTGTATAATTTGGCGCCACCTCCGATAATCTAATTTTGGCGCCACCTCCAAAAAATTATTTTGGCGCCACATCCGATTGTCGGACTCAGCACCACAGTGTGAAGTTTGTATTTTATTTTTTAATTTGCCGATATTTAGCGTAAACAACTTTATACTAAAACAATGCTAATATAAACGTTTGAACAGATTTTTAACTAGCATAGACTTGAGCAGAGCAGCGAATATGCATTCTGTCTAGCTGCCTGCATGCATGTACAGGCCTAAGAGCTAAAAGCTTTCGAATCCGCTTAGCTATCCATTAACCGGGCCCAAATGAATGAGAATAGTTCGCTTATTCTGCCGCTTATTATGCCTGTGTCTCTGGCTTCCTGTCAACTTTTCTTGACTATCAATGAATAACTAAGTAGTTGTATAGTGTTATAAAAATTTCTAGCTTTCAATAGTTCCCTATGTGTGGTGTGTGTATAGTTAAGACTGATACGCATCCTACCCAGATGGATAGGGAGAGAGAGTAGGGTTAATGCAGCGGACGTATTGAGCAATAAGGTGCTCAATCCTCGGATCTGTGAGCACGCGCAGTCATTGGTGGGCAGAGCGGGCTAGCAGGCGCCTGCACTCTTGGGAATTCCTTCAGAGAGAGAGAGAGAGTGAGAGAGTGCCAGTGGCCCTTGCCAGGCGAACTGGAACATAAGGAGAACTAAGCGAGTTCCCTCAAGACGTCTTCTTTTAGTTGGAATAAAAGTAAATCATTAAAATTTCGGATACAAAGAATTGACAAAAAACATTGAGTCGTTAGGATGCAGAATGTTTTAGCCCAATGGTCTAGCACGGCGCTCTGATGTGTCAGCGGTCCAGGCTCGATTCCAAGTGCAGTCACATGAGTTTCGGACTAAATTGGAATCTCGGCTTGGCTTTGCTCGTGCAATTAACTCCCTTGAGGGAGGGCCAACCCCCAAGGCACAGTGAAGTGTACATGCCAAACGATAAATAAAGTCAGGGCCGCTGTACACGCCTGTGCTAGTGTGTGCCTGTGCGTATGACTGTGTATGTATCTGCTGCTCAGGGGAGTCGGCGGAATGGGCAGTAATGCCTCTCGCCGGTTGTGTGACATTGTCGCTTAATTACCCTTTACATTATTTACGGAAGTTGCACAGAAGTCTGCAGACTCCATGATTACTGATAACTTAAATTTGACAATTGATTGAAGTCTTAAAATCCCAATAATCCTAATCTTTTAAAAATTGTTAATAATAATTTAAATAAAATATGAATTGCCGAAAATACGGAATTTACATTGAAATTTAGCACCCAGCGTGAATGAAATTTATGGTGTCATGTCTATACCAGTGAACACGAAACAAAAAAAGACACAAACAAGACCTCGCAATTGCTTTCGCAAAGCAGAAATCTGCAGAATTCTTGTTCCAAGTGTCCTCCTTGGTTCAATCCATTCCCTTGCTTCTTGACCCATTCAAATGATGTCTGTATCCGTGTCTCTCGGTTCTCTCGACTAGCCCACCACTCACCCCCAAACACAACCCCCGGGAATCGCAGCACCAGAGACAGAGAGGGGTTGACCCTCCTCTTCCTCTCTCTCAGTTTCTTTCAACTCTTTCAAGATACACTCGTAGATATGTGTGTGTATGCAGCTTCTAATGTATAGCAATATTGACTCAGTGCAATCAATGAAACACACGTTAAGGCTATAGCGGTACTAGCTGTTGTGTCCGAGTGTCTGTAGGAGTACAAATATTCCCGAGACTTGGTTGGTAATTTAGTAGCTTTAATAAAGGTCTGTCTCTCTCTCTCTGACTCGTTCTCTTATTTGTCTACTGCAGCAATATTATATTCCATCTGACTGTGTCAAAGCGCTTAGCACTTGTCTGCTGACTTGGTGCTGTACTGTTGAGAGAAGCGGAGCTTTCGGCTGAATATTAGTGGAAATAATAGAGTTAAATTATGCGATCGGAGATAGCGCCAAATTAGACAATCGAAGGTGGCGCCAAAATAGTTAATCGGAGGTGGCGCCAAATTAAACAATCAAAGGTGGCGCCAAATTAGATTATCAGAGCCTCAGAGGTAGCGCCAAATTAGATTATCGGAGGTGGCGCCAAAATTAGATTATCAGAGGTGGCGCCAAATTAGATTATCAGAGGTGGCGCCAAAATTAGATTATTAGAGGTGGCGCCAAATTAGATTATTGGATGGAGGTGGCGCCAAATTAGATTATTGGATGGAGGTGGCGCCAAATTAGATTATTGGAGGTGGCGCCAAAGTAATCCATCGGAGGTGGCGCCAAATTAGATTATTAGAGGTGGCGCCAAAGTAATCCATCGGAGGTGGCGCCAAATTAGATTCTTGGATGGAGGTGGCGCCAAATTAAATTATTGGATGGAGGTGGCGCCAAATTAGATTATCAGAGGTGGCGCCAAATTAGATTCTTGGATGGAGGTGGCGCCAAATTAAATTATTGGATGGAGGTGGCGCCAAATTAGATTATCAGAGGTGGCGCCAAATTAGATTATTGGAGGTGGCGCCAAAGTAATCCATCGGTTGGTGCCATCGGTTGGTGCCATCCATTGGATGGAGGTGGCGCCAAATTAGATTACTAGAGGTGGCGCCAAAGTAATCCATCGGAGGTGGTGCCAAATTAGATTCTTGGATGAAGGTGGCGCCAAATTAGATTATTGGATGGAGGTGGCGCCAAATTAGATTATCAGAGGTGGCGCCAAATTAGATTATTGGATGTAGGTGGCGCCAAATTAGATTATTGGAGGTGGCGCCAAAGTAATCCATCGGTTGGTGGCGCCAGATTAGATTCTTGGATGGAGGTGGCGCCAAATTAGATTATTGGATGGAGGTGGCGCCAAATTAGATTATCAGAGGTTCTGAAGCAGCGTCCAACTGTTCGCAAGGGTTTCTGGGAATTGATTTGAAATCCCAACAACCCCGATTAGTCTTGACTGAGCAGCTCTGCTCAGGCGTTGTTTTCACAAGCAAGAAAGAAAAAGAACTCAGTAGCGAGCCCGCTCGTACAATTGCTGCACCTCCTTCCTTTATTCCTGTCTCCAAGAGGGGGGGGGGAGTTTCTCGTTCATCCATTGATTTCGAGATTTCAGCTCGGTGTGGCGTCCGGCCCTCCCCAATTTCCCTCAGCTTTTCTAGCCTTGCAGATTAATCCAATCCATAAATCTCATTTTCTCACCAGACGGCCCAGTTCAGTCTTCTCAAGAATTTTTTGTCTTTGCTAGGGGGATTAAGAAACGACCCCTTGAAAATCCGTTCGGCCTAGCTAATCTCGTATCGCTTTCGAATTATTTTCTATGAAACTGGCTGATATTTCTAAGAAATAGTAAAATTTTCTGGATACACGCTTGTACTGTTTCTGCGCCAGCATTGCTGTGTTACTTGATTTATCTTATTGCTTCATGTGCGTTTTCTCCTAAATCATTATTTCTACAGGAAGACAAGATTGTTAACAATTTGTCTGAGCGAGGCACCGGCGCCCTTGACAACCGGGTAGTAACCATCTGCTCTGGCACCGATTTGGTTAATATTGTCTACACGCACATGGTGGCCCAGGATGAGAAAACTGCCATGGTGAGTTTCAGTGATTGATTGGCTCTTGACTTGACAGACAGACAGACAGAATGACAGACAGACTGACAGACAGACAGACAGACTGACAGACAGACAGACAGACAGACAGACAGACACTAAGACAGACAGACACTAAGACACATAGACAGACAGACAGACACTAAGACAGACAGACACTAAGACACATAGACAGACAGACAGACAGACAGACAGACAGACAGACACATATAGACAGACAGACAGACAGACAGACAGACAGACAGACAGACAGACAGACAGACAGACAGACAGACAGGCAGGCAGGCAGACAGACAGACAGACAGACAGACAGACAGACAGAGACGCAAAGACAAGCGTAAGGGCAGATAGGTTTTTAATTTAAATGATAAATTGATATATTTACCTGCATGTAATCTATTTATTTCTAACGCAGCCACAGCTAGTTATTTTGGGTTCCCCCAGCTGTAGACAATAATTTTTGGGTCTGCAATAAAGTGCAAAAGCATTCTTTTACCATTTCTGTTATCTGCTGCTATGCCGTGCGCTTGATACAGGCTGACAATTGACTGAGATATCACAGTTTTTTAGCTGTACTGGACAAGCCCTCTAATTCACAAGGTTGGAAATATTCAGCTGCTATCTTTGACATACAAGTTAGTTCGTCCGTTTGCCAATAGATTTACAACTGTTTGTGGCTATACAACCTGTCTGCGCCTGTCAGATCTTACAGGTGTCGGCGTATGTTGATTTCACACCAACTTTTCTTAGTTTAAACTCTCAAATCATTCAGATGGGGTTAGTTCAAGTGTATGAAATTTCCCCAAGGGACTATTTTAAAGCTATAACTCTTATATTATTCATTGTTTTGTCACATTCATTCTGTGGTTCATGCTTTTAAATAATTTCTGCTGTCTAACACCCTCTATCTAACACCGTCTATCTAACACCCTCTATCTAACACCCTCTATGTAACACCCTCTATCTAGCACACTTAATCTATTACCCTCTATCTAACACACTTTATCTATTGTATTTCCTTCTATCTATCACACGATCTATTACCCTCTATATAGCACTCTCTATCCAACACCCTCTATCTAACACGCTCTATCTGTCTACCTACCCTCTATCTACCTACCCTCTATCTACCTACCCTCTATCTTCCAACCCTCTGTCTACCTACCCTCTATCTGTCAACCCTCTGTCTACCTACCCTCTATCTTCCAGCCCTCTGTCTACCTACCCTCTATCTGCCAACCGTCTGTCTACCTACCCTCTATCTTCCAACCCTCTGTCTACCTACCCTCTATCTGCCAACCGTCTGTCTACCTACCATCTATCTTCCAACCCTCTGTCTACCTACCCTCTATCTGCCAACCATCTGTCTACCTACCATCTATCTTCCAACCCTCTGTCTACCTACCCTCTATCTGCCAACCATCTGTCTACCTACCCTCTATCTTCCAACCCTCTGTCTACCTACCCTCTGTCTTCCAACCCTCTGTCTACCTACCCTCTATCTTCCAACCCTCTATCTACCTACCCTCTATCTGCCAACCCTCTGTCTACCTACCCTCTATCTGCCAACCGTCTGTCTACCTACCCTCTATCTGCCGACCCTGTATACCTACCCTCTATCTGCCAACCGTCTGTCTACCTACCCTCTATCTGCCAACCCTCTATCTACCTACCCTCTATCTACCTACCCTCTATCTGCCAACCCTCTGTCTACCTACCCTCTATCTACCTACCCTCAATTTACCTACCCTCTATCTGCCAACCCTCTGTCTACCTACCCTCTATCTACCTACCCTCAATTTACCTACCCTCTATCTGCCAACCCTCTGTCTACCTACCCTCTATCTACCTACCCTCAATTTACCTACCCTCTATCTGCCAACCCTCTGTTTTTCTATCTCTATTTAGCGTCATATATGCAAACAATACGCATAGTACATATAGATGGGTTTAATGCGACAGTGGTTCAGCATGTAATACATGCGGTAGCGCAGGCGCATTCCAGGGGCCGTCATGCAACGAGTTTCAGTTCCTTTCGGTTGCTAGCTAAGCGTGAAATAAGAAGAGCTCGCTCGGTCTTCGGCCATACCCCCCCTTCTCCTCTCCAATCCTCCACTCCAACTGATGGCGAGTGGGAGGCTGAACCCTGGCCGAAACGAAACATCTCTCTCTCTCTCTCTCTCTCTCTCTCTCTCTCTCTCTCTCTCTCTCTCTCTCTCTCTCTCTCTCTCTCTCTCTCTCTCTCTCTCTCTCTCTCTCTCTCTCTCTCTCTCTCTCTCTCTTAATAATCTATTTATAGTTGGCGCCCCGTCACCGCTGCCTCTGCTGCTGCCCTCTTTTCTTTTTCTGCGGCTAGCTAACCGGTCTTGGTTAACTGAACTCAATTCTTTCCTTCCTCTCTTTCTCTCTCTCAGATCGTCAGTTCCCTAGAAGTGCCGATTTGAGGCGGCAGGGGGTTGGGGGGGCTACTAACGCATACCAATTCGATTTGATCTGCTCTTCTTCGCTTCATTTTGGCCTTCCCGCCTCGACCTCGAGGATTCACTGTATGCCTCTTGCTGATCTTGTTGCTTTTTTAATGCGCTCTCCCTGACTTTTATCCAGTTTCATTGCCAGCTTGCCTGCGTGTCTTCTGTGCGTGCCTGTATTTTATGGCATCTCCTCTTCAGTCTCCTGTCCTCTGTCTACGTAGTCTAGGTTGTCAGAAAAGTTCTGTGTATATTGTAATAACTTGAGAACGATAAACAGTAGAAACATGAAAAGTTACAAATGTCTTCCTTAACATCTATTCACTCAAAGTATGAGCCCTCAGCTTCAATGCACTTCTCCCAACGCCGCACCAGCCCGTCAATGCCTGCAGTCATGCCATTGTTCGTCACGGCGGCAATGCCAGCCTTGTAGGCCCGATTCACGTCTTCCTCTGCGCTGAAACGCTGGCCCCGCATCGACTCCTTGATGCGAGGGAAGAGGAAAAAGTCGCATGGACTCAAGTCCGGGGAATAAGGCGGATGTGGAAGAATTTCCCATCCCCACGACTCTTTCGTAGCCAGCACGCTTTGCTTTCGGTGCGGGGCTGCGTTGTCGTGAAGCAGAATCGGCCCAGCCGCGTGAAGCGCAGGCCTTTTGTCCCGAATGGCACGCCGAACTTTCACCAGAACCGACAGGTAGAAATCACCATTGACCGTCTGCCCCACTGGCACAGGCTGATCGAACAACAGACCCTCCCGGTCGAAGAAAGTCACGTGGATGACCTTCAACTGACCGATGCTCCGGATGGCTTTTTGAGGTCGCGGAGAATCTGGCCTGCACCATTTGGCACTCTGCCGCTTCAACTCCGCCTCCCAAGAATGCGCCCAGGTTTCGTCGCAGGCAACGATCTTCTGCAGGAACGCCATGCCCTCCCGCCGACACCGCTGCAGGTTGGATGCGCACATGGCGACCCGCCGAGCCCGCTGATCGTCAGTGAGCAGATGCGGCACCCACTTGGCACAGACCTTGCGCATCCCAAGGTCCTCGGTCAGGATCTTGTGGACTGAGTCGTGGGACACCCCTATGGCATCAGCCAGCTGCCTGTTGGTCAGTCTCTGGTCCTGCAGCACAGCTGCCTCCACCTGACTCACCAGGCTGTCAGTCCGAGCACTCTCATAAGATGGGCAAAAGTCTCCTATGGTCTGCCGCATTTCTTCAAAAATCTCAGTTGCTGAACGCCCCTGAAGGACATGAAACTTGATGATCGCTCGATTGTCGCGTTTAGAAAAACTCTCCCGCGGGACGGAATTCTTTATATATGTATAAATCTATGGCTAAAACCCCACCTCTTCAGCTATTCATAGAGCTGAGCTATTCTCTAATACACAGAACTTTTCTGACAACCCTCATACTCTCTCTTCATCCGCTATCTACCCTCCACCATCCTGTGTCTACTCTCTCCATCCACTGTCTACCCTCCACCATCTTGTGTCTACTCTCTCCATCCACTGTCTACCCTCCACCATCCTGTGTCTACTCTCTCCATCCACTGTCTACCCTCCACCATCCTGTGTCTACTCTCTCCATCCACTGTCTACCCTCCACCATCCTGTGTCTACTCTCTCCATCCACTGTCTACCCTCCACCATCCTGTGTCTACTCTCTCCATCCACTGTCTACCCTCCACCATCCTGTGTCTACTCTCCCATTCTGTCTTCCGTCTGCTTTTCTCCACGCCTTACTATCTTTTTAATAAATATTATTGAACATAGTTATTAATTGTTTATAAAAATTTTATTTTCCGCAGGCGTGGATTCAAGATCTGAGGCCGTTAACTCACAATACCAAGGCTAGCAATGTTTGTCCGATGACACAGCTAAGAAAACAGTAAGATATTACTAACTATAATTTTCATAATACATTATAATTTATTAAATAATAATCGTCATATTTCTTCAGCTGGATGAAACTGTGCTTCTCAGTTAACGCCAACAACTGTATCCCAGTTCGCGTGATCAGCAAGACCTTCGCTTCCGGAAAAACTGAAAAAATCATCTTTCAAACTTTGAAAGATCTCGGATTGCCTTCTGGAAAGGTAATTAGTCGGGCACAAAATTAGGCAATCAATGAGTCGCCAAATTAGTGAAGTAGTGAGGTAAAAAATTATGCAAATATTGAGCCGCCGAATTAGGCAATTAGTGAGCCGCCCTATTAGGCAATTAGTGAGCCGCCCAATTAGGCAATTAGTGAGCCGCCCAATTAGGCTATTAGTGAGTCGCCGAGTTAGGCAATTAGGGAGGTGTTAAAATTAGGCCAATTAATGAGTCGCCGAGTTAGGCAATTAGTGAGCCGCCCAATTAGGCAATTAGTGAGTCGCCGAGTTAGGCAATTAGTGAGCCGCCGAATTAGGCAATTAGTGAGTCGCCGAGTTAGGCAATTAGGGAGGTGTTAAAATTAGGCCAATTAATGAGTCGCCGAGTTAGGCAATTAGTGAGCCGCCCAATTAGGCAATTAGTGAGTCGCCGAGTTAGGCAATTAGTGAGCCGCCGAATTAGGCAATTAGTGAGTCGCCGAGTTAGGCAATTAGGGAGGTGTTAAAATTAGGCCAATTAATGAGTCGCCGAGTTAGGCAATTAGTGAGCCGCCCAATTAGGCAATTAGTGAGTCGCCGAGTTAGGCAATTAGTGAGCCGCCGAATTAGGCAATTAGTGAGTCGCCGAGTTAGGCAATTAGGGAGGTGTTAAATTAGGCCAATTAATGAGTCGCCGAATTAGGCAATTAGTGAGCCGCTCAATTAGGCAATTAGTCAGGCGCAAAATCAGGCAATTAGTGAGTCGCCGAATTAGGCAATTAGTGAGTCGCCAAATTAGGCAGTTAGTGAGATCCTAAATTAGGCAATTAGTGAGACGCTAAATTAGTCTATTAGTAAGGCGTAAAATTAAAGCATCGAAAGAAACTCTTCAAAGAAAGCTAAAAAATTATAAAAAGTTGTTTTTTTTATATAAATCCTCATCGTTGCAATTGCAGAATGACGAGATAATTCAGGCCACTTTCACATTCGACAAATTCTACGAATTGTACCATCGAATCTGTCCCAGGCAGGACATCGAAGACCTGTTCAATGAATTGTGCACCGACAACTCTAGCGTGATCAGTCAGGACAAGATGGTCGAATTTCTCAACGTTACCCAGCGCGATCCGAGGCTTAACGAAATTCTTTATCCTTTTGCTAATAAATTGACGATTGAGAATATACTCAAGCAGTACGAGCCTAGCGAGGAGAATAGAGAGAATCGTGAGTGATCGGGTGCTTTGTGTGTGTCTCTGGACTGCTGAATGTGTCTCTATGGTGCTAAATGTGTCCATATGGACCTAAATGTGTCTATATGGACTTAAATGTGTCTATATGGACTTAAATGTGTCTCTATGGACCTAAATGTGTCTCTATGGACCTAAATGTGTCTCTATGGACCTAAATGTGTTTATATGGACTTAAATGAGTCTATATGGACTTAAATGTGTCTATATGGACTTAAATGTGTCTCTATGGACTTAAATGTGTCTCTATGGACCTAAATGTGTCTATATGAACCTAAATGTGTCTCTATAGATCTAAATGTATCTATATGAACCTAAATGTGTCTATATGGGCCTAAATGTCTCTCTGGAGATCTAAATGTATCTATATGAACCTAAATGTATCTATATGAACCTAAATGTATCTATATGAACCTAAATGTATCTAAATGAACCTAAATGTGTCTCTATGGATCTAAATGTATCTATATGAACCTAAATGTGTCTCTATGGACCTAAATGTGGCTCGATTGTTTTAAATTTTTCTATTGCTCCAAATGTGTCTCTATGGCAGGAATTGTGTCTCTATGAAGCGAAATGTGTCTGTATGGTGCTAAACGTGTCTCTAGGCAACAATAAGTTTCTCCGATTCGTAAAATGTGTCCTCAGAGCAGCAATTCTCTTTAGCTAGAGCACTAAATGTGTCCGTATATGCTAAGACGCCTCCCAACCCCTACTCGCATGCAGGCCAAATTAGCATAGCGGGTTTCTATCGCTATCTGATGTCGGACGACAATGCTCCTGTATTCCTGGACAAACTGGAGATTCATCACGACATGGACCAGCCACTATCGCACTACTACATTAATAGTTCGCACAATACCTATCTGATTGGTAGACAGTTTGGCGGTAAAAGCTCGGTAGAAATGTACCGGCAAGTTCTATTAGCCGGCTGTCGTTGCATTGAATTGGATTGCTGGGACGGCAAAGATCCCGATCAGGAGCCAATTATCACTCACGGCAAAGCCATGTGCACCGACATCTTATTTAAGGTGATTATTTTCTGTCATTTCTACTTGTGAGTAGTGTACTAAGAATTTTAGAGTGCTTTCTACTGAAATATAACATTTTTAGTTAAATTCTCAGTTCTACTTATTTAGTAGTGTGTAATGAAATATTCAGCAATTATCTTACATTTTTTCGTCATTTTCACTTATTGGTAGTGTTCTCAGAATTTAAAGTAATTTTTGCTAAAATATTATTTTTAATAAAATTCTCAGCTCTACTTATTTTGTAGTAGCTTTACTAAAAGTTTAGTCATTTTCTTACATTTTTCTGCCATTTTTACTTATTAGTAGTGTACTAAGATTTTAAAAGTATTTTCTACCTTTCAAATTAAAAAAATTATTTTTTTCTTGTTTTTTGCTATAATTTCGACTTCAGTAGTGTAGTGCCAATTTTATGCATTTTTTCAATTTTTATTTCAGGATGTGATCTACGCTATTCGAGACACAGCATTTGTTACATCCGCTTGGCCCGTCATTTTATCATTCGAGAATCATTGCTCGTAAGATGATGAATATTTAATATGAAACAATCTTAATAGGGATTGTCAGTGTTTTTAATTATCTTCTTCAATTTTTTACAGCAAAGCTCAGCAATACAAGCTGGCCAAGTATTGCGAAGACATCCTTGGAGACTTCTTGTTGAGTAAACCGCTGGAGAAATACCCTGTAAGTAGAGATTAATAGAAATTATTTGCACTGTTATATAGTTAACTATTTATTGAAAGAATAATATAACAAAAATTGAATTCCATTTTTAGCTTGAGCCTGGAATGCCGCTGCCGCCGCCCGAGAAGCTAAAGTACAAAATTCTGATTAAAAATAAGCGGCTCAAGTCGGATGTGGAAAAACGTGAGATACTAAAATCTTTTTCACCATTCCTGATGAGAATTCTCAATTCTAATAAAATCCCCAATTCTAATAAAAATCCCTATTCCTAATAGAAATCCCCATTCCTAATAGAAATCCCCATTCCTAATAGAAATCCCCAATTCCTAATAGAAATCCCAAATTCCTAATAGAAATCCCATTCCTAATAGAAATCCCAAATTCCTAATAGAAATCCCAAATTCCTAATAGAAATCCCATTCCTAATAGAAATCCCCAATTCCTAATAGAAATCCCAAATTCCTAATAGAAATCCCATTCCTAATAGAAATCCCCAATTCCTAATAGAAATCCCCAATTCCTAATAGAAATCCCCAATTCCTAATAGAAATCCCCAATTCCTAATAGAAATCCCCAATTCCTAATAGAAATCCCATTCCTAATAGAAATCCCCAATTCCTAATAGAAATCCCAAATTCCTAATAGAAATCCCTAATTCTAATAGAAATCCCCATTCCTAATAGAAATCCCTAATTCTAATAGAAATCCCCAATTCCTAATAGAAATCCCTAATTCTAATAGAAATCCCTAATTCTAATAGAAATCCCCATTCCTAATAGAAATCCCCATTCCTAATAGAAATCCCCATTCCTAATAGAAATCCCCAATTCTAATAAAAATCCCTATTCCTAATAGAAATCCCCAATTCTAATAAAAATCCCTATTCCTAATAGAAATCCCCAATTCTAATAAAAATCCCTATTCCTAATAGAAATCCCCAATTCCTAATAGAAATCCCCAATTCCTAATAGAAATCCCTAATTCTAATAGAAATCCCCATTCCTAATAGAAATCCCCAATTCTAATAAAAATCCCTATTCCTAATAGAAATCCCCAATTCCTAATAGAAATCCCCAATTCCTAATAGAAATCCCATTCCTAATAGAAATCCCCAATTCCTAATAGAAATCCCCAATTCCTAATAGAAATCCCTAATTCTAATAGAAATCCCCAATTCCTAATAGAATTCCCTTATTCTAATAGAAATCCCTAATTCTAATAGAAATCCCCATTCCTAATAGAAATCCCCATTCCTAATAGAAATCCCCATTCCTAATAGAAATCCTAATTACTAATAGAAATCCGCATTTCTAGTAGAAATTCCCATTCCTAAAAAAATCCCCACTCCTAATAAAACCCCCTTTTGTAAAGAATCCCATATTTTAAAAAAATCCCTTTCCTAATCCGCAGACCAGCTCGAGCTGTTCCTCAAAGGCCAAGCCGTCATAGACGAAGTCGAAGTACCCGAAGATCCCCAAGTCATTGTGGACGGCGAGGCCGGCCCCCTCAGCGACCTGGAGCCGACGCCACTCACCGGTCAGGTGGACACCGATCCCCATCCGGAGGGTGGCGCCCCTGCCGCCGCCCAGCCGAGCAAGCCCGCACTGGCGGCCACAGTTTCCCAGGGCTCCGCAGCGTCCGTGACGGCCAATTCGCCGACTTCCCCAACCGACGCCGCCGCTGTACCTGCGAGTTCTCTAACTAATTTGACCGCGGCAACTTCGACGGCTGTGGCTACTGCTAATAATGGCAGCGCCGTGCCCACCGATGTTGGCATCGACGAGGTGCCGCATGCTAAACCGAAGGTTTGTCTTGATTTGGCTTCTAGCTCTTTGGCCAGATTCTCAACTGTTTCATGAATTTAGTTAACATTCTCAACTCAATGGGGATTTCATCATGCCATCTGCACTGCTACCTGTTCTCCGATTCTACTGCTGTCCTCTATCCTCCTCCCCCACACCTCATCCTCCCCCACCCCCTCATATACCCTACCCCCTCATCCTCCCCCACCCCTCATCCTCCCCCACATCTCATCATCCCCCACACCTCATCCTCCCCACCCCTCATCCTCCCCCACACCTCATCCTCCCCCACCCCCTCATATACCCTACCCCCTCATCCTCCCCCACCCCTCATCCTCCCCCACATCTCATCATCCCCCACACCTCATCCTCCCCCACCCCTCATCCTCCCCCACATCTCATCCTCCCCCACACCTCATCCTCCCCCACCCCTCATCCTCCCCCACCCCTCATCCTCACCCACCCCTCATCCTCCCCGACCCCTCATCCTCCCCACACCTCATCCTCCCCTACCCCTCATCCTCCCCGACCCCTCATCCTCCCCCACACCTCATCCTCCCCCACACCTCATCCTCACCCACCCCTCATCCTCCCCCACACCTCATCCTCCCCGACCCCTCATCCTCCCCCACACCTCATCCTCACCCACATCTCATCCTCCCCACACCTCATCCTCCCCACCCCTCATCCTCCCCCACATCTCATCATCCCCCACACCTCATCCTCCCCCACCCCTCATCCTCCCCCACACCTCATCCTCCCCACCCCCTCATATACCCTACCCCCTCATCCTCCCCCACCCCTCATCCTCCCCACATCTCATCATCCCCCACACCTCATCCTCCCCCACCCCTCATCCTCCCCCACATCTCATCCTCCCCCACACCTCATCCTCCCCCACCCCTCATCCTCCCCCACCCCTCATCCTCACCCACCCCTCATCCTCCCCGACCCCTCATCCTCCCCCACACCTCATCCTCCCCTACCCCTCATCCTCCCCGACCCCTCATCCTCCCCCACACCTCATCCTCCCCCACACCTCATCCTCACCCACCCTCATCCTCCCCCACACCTCATCCTCCCCGACCCCTCATCCTCCCCCACACCTCATCCTCACCCACATCTCATCCTCCCCCACACCTCATCCTCCCCCACCCCTCATCCTCCCCCACCCCTCATCCTCACCCACCCCTCATCCTCCCCCACACCTCATCCTCCCCTACCCCTCATCCTCCCCGACCCCTCATCCTCCCCGACCCCTCATCCTCCCCCACCCCTCATACTCTCCCACATCCCATCCTCCCCACACCTCATCCTCCCCCACATCTCATCCTCCCCCACACCTCATCCTCCCCCACACCTCATCCTCCCCCACACCTCATCCTCCCCCACACCTCATCATTTAATTTAAATCCTGGCCTCGCATTGCAGGGCACCCTAAGCGCAGAGGAAGAGCAGGGCCTACTAGCCCAGTACCATTACACCGGAGCGACCACTAATATTCATCCGGTGCTGTCGGCCATGGTTAATTATGCTCAACCTGTCAAATTTCAAGGCTTTGATATCGCCGAAGGTGAGCTCAAACTTACAATAGCATAGATCTAAGTCGTTAATTGGTTGTTTTTTTTTTAATTAATTTTTGTTATACCGTAGTTTTAAAATGAGATTCACTGATTAGAGTTATACGAGACAAATGCACATTCTTAAAAGTAATTGTCAGAAAACGGACTGATAAACACTAAGCCTTATTCATTTCTCCAAGACGTCACGACTCACAATTGTCTACATCTGAAGAATCGCAAAAATTATGCATTGAAAATCAGTCACATTAAGAATGGCCTCAAACCAGTCATTGAGAATGGCCTCAAATCAGTCATTGAGAATGGCCTCAAATCAGTCATTTAGAATAGCCTCAAATCAGTCATTGAGAATGGCCTCAAATCAGTCATTTAGAATAGCCTCAAATCAGTCATTGAGAATGGCCTCAAATCAGTCATTGAGAATTGCCTCAAATCAGTCATTGAGAATGGCCTTAAACCAGTCATTGAGAATGGCCTCAAATCAGTCATTGAGAATGGCCTCAAATCAGTCATTGAGAATGGCCTCAAATCAGTCATTGAGAATGGCCTTAAACCAGTCATTGAGAATGGCCTCAAACCAGTCATGGAGAATGGCCTCAAATCAGTCATTGAGAATGGCCTCAAACCAGTCATTGAGAATGGCCTCAAATCAGTCATTGAGAATGGCCTCAAATCAGTCATTGAAAATTGCCTCAAATCAGTCATTGAAAATGGCGTCAAACCAGTCATTGAGAATGGCCTCAAACCAGTCATTGAGAATGTCCTCAAACCAGTCATTGAAAATGGCGTCAAATCAGTCATTGAGAATGACCTCAAACCAGTCATTTAGAATAGCCTCAAATCAGTCATTGAAAATGGCCTCAAACCAGTCATTTAGAATAGCCTCAAATCAGTCATTGAAAATGGCCTCAAATCAGTCATTGAGAATAGCCTCAAATCAGTCATTGAGAATGGCCTCAAATTAGCCTTTAGAATAGCCTCAAATTAGCCATTGAGAATGACCTCAAATTAGCCATTGAGAATGACCTCAAATTAGCCATTGATAATGACCTCAAATTAGTCTTGAGAATGGCCTCAAATTAGCCATTGAAAATGACCTCAAATTAGCCATTGAGAATGGCCTCAAATTAGCCATTGAGAATGGCCTCAAATTAGCCATTGAGAATGGCCTCAAATTAGCCATTGAGAATGGCCTCAAATCAGTCATTAAGAATGGCCTCAAATTAGCCATTGAGAATGGCCTCAAATCAGTCATTGAGAATGGCCTCAAATCAGTCATTGAGAATGGCCTCAAATCAGTCATTGAAAATGGCCTCAAATCAGCCTTGAGAATGGCCTCAGATTAGCCATTAAGAATGGCCTCAAATCAGTCATTGAAAATGGCCTCAAATCAGCCTTGAGAATGGCCTCAAATCAGTCATTGAGAATGGCCTCAAATCAGTCATTGAAAATGGCCTCAAATTAGCCATTGAGAATGGCCTCAAATTAGCCATTGAGAATGACCTCAAATTAGCCATTGAGAATGGCCTCAAATAGCCCATATTGCTGTGTTAACACTACTGCTTCATTCTGAGCGAGTAGCGCACTGCAATGAGCATTCCTAACAAACAATTTCAGAGGAAAACATTCATTACCACATGTCCTCATATTCCGAGACTGTTGGTCTTGGCTACCTCAGAAATGAGGCTATTGAGTTTGTCAAGTATCCTTTATAAGATTCCAGTCTATTTTAATTGAACCAAAAGGTTTATAAACGCAGTTTATCTTTCGGCTTCAGTATTGGTGTTGTTGCTATGTAGCACCTATTTAATAATAGTTCCTCATTTCCTCGACTTGCATATGTGGTATTTACGTATGTATTGCAATTAGCATGAATGCATATAATATAGAAAATATTTGGTTTGAAGTTTGCTATTATTGCTTCTATAAAATTGTTAAGCATGAATTTCTTAATAAGTCTTAATTGAAAGGCAAAGTAGGTCAGGCTATAAAATATTGGTGAATTTTTTTTACTTTGCACGAGTGTTTTGTTTTAATGTTTTGCCTTGTCACCTTTGTTGAATATTTTTCCTATTCTCAGCTGTGTTGTGAATCTAGAATTTAGAAATTTTTATTTGAATATATATTTGAGTTGCACCACTGTTCAGACCCCCCTGTCTCCACTATGCTAATGGGCTTTTCCGCCCCTGTCTCCACTATGCTAATGGGCTTTTCTGCCCCTGTCTCCACTATGCTAATGGGGTTTTCCGCCCCTGTCTCCACTATGCTAATGGGCTTTTCTGCCCCTGTCTCCACTATGCTAATGCGGTTTTCCGCCCCTGTCTCCACTATGCTAATGGGGTTTTCCGCCCCTGTCTCCACTGTGCTAATGGGGTTTTCCGCCCCTGTCTCCACTATGCTAATGCGGTTTTCCGCCCCTGTCTCCATTATGCTAATAAGGGTTATCCGCCCCCTATCACCACTATTTCATTTGGGTTTTCCGCCCCTGTCTCCACTATGTTAATAAGGGTTATCCGCCCCCTATCACCACTATTTCATTTGGGTTTTCCGCCCCTGTCTTCACTATGTTAATGGGGTTATCCGCCCCCTATCACCACTATTTCATTTGGGTTTTCCGCCCCTGTCTTTACTATGTTAATGGGGTTATCCGCCCCCTATCACCACTATTTCATTTGGGTTTTTTGCCTCTGTCTCCACTATGTTAATAAGGGTTATCCGCCCCCTATCACCACTATTTCATTTGGGTTTTCCGCCCGTCTCTCCACTTTGTTAATGGGGTTATCCGCCCCCTATCACCACTATTTCATTTGGATTTTCCGCCCGTCTCTCCACTATGTTAATGGGGTTATCCGCCCCCTATCACCACTATTTCATTTGGGTTTTCCGCCCCTGTCTTTACTATGTTAATGGGATTGGGGTTATCCGCCCCCTATCACCACTATTTCATTTGGGTTTTCTGCCTCTGTCTCCACTATGTTAATAAGGGTTATCCGCCCCCTATCACCACTATTTCATTTGGGTTTTCCGCCCGTCTCTCCACTATGTTAATGGGGTTATCCGCCCCCTATCACCACTATTTCATTTGGATTTTCCGCCCGTCTCTCCACTATGTTAATGGGGTTATCCGCCCCCTATCACCACTATTTCATTTGGGTTTTCCGCCCCTGTCTCCACTATGTTAATGGAGTTATCCGGCCCCTATCACCACTATTTCATTTGGGTTTTCCGCCCGTCTCTCCACTATGTTAATCGGGTTATCCGCCCCCTATCACCACTATTTCATTTGGGTTTTCCGCCCGTCTCTCCACTATGTTAATGGGGTTATCCGCCCCCTATCACCACTATTTCATTTGGGTTTTCCGCCCCTGTCTCCACTATGTTAATGGAGTTATCCGGCCCCTATCACCACTATTTCATTTGGGTTTTCCGCCCCTGTCTCCACTATGTTAATGGAGTTATCCGGCCCCTATCACCACTATTTAATTTGGGTTTTCCGCCCCTGTCTCTCCACTATGTTAATGGGGTTATCCGGCCCCTATCACCACTATTCTATCTGGGATTTTCTGCCCCTCAAGCCCGTGAGCCATTATCTTCTTGTAAATTATATCGGCTTTCCCTTTCGGTATTTGTGCTATTCAAGCGTTAATGTTGTCAGTAAAAGCATCGAAACCTGCTTTCCTTTATCCTCATTTATAACCTGCACGTTCCTCCAATTTATTAATTTATTCTATTTTAGAAGTGAACAAGCACTTTCACATGTCCTCATTCAACGAGGGCGTTGCGCTTGGCTACATCAAAAAATCTGTAACAGATTTCGTTGCGTATCCTTTTATTTTATAGTGTGCTTGCTTGCTGTGCTAGTATCTACTAGTAGTGTCGTTTGCGTGTTTTGATTAACCTTCCTTATTTACTGCATTTAGAATTGTGTTGTAAAATCATTAGTTCAAAAATTCTGCTAATTTAGCTACTGCAAGTAGCAAGCATTGGTTTTTATTTTCCTTAACCAAACAATCAATGAAACTCTGTAAACTATAATAAAGCTACAACAAGCGCCAGATGAGTCGAATCTATCCCAGAGGCAATCGAGTGGATTCCAGCAATTTTATGCCGCAAATTTTCTGGAACGCCGGCTGCCAAATGGTTGCGTTAAATTTTCAAACGCCCGATTTAGCTATGCAGCTGAATCAGGGCAAATTTGAGTATAACGGCAATTGCGGGTGAGTTTTAACAATGCTGCTCTTGCTATTAGTAGCGGTAGTAGTACTACTACTAGTAGCAGTAGTTAGTAGTAGTAGTGTGTAGTAGTAGTAGTAGAAGTAGTAGTACTAGTAGTAGTAGTATTGGTAGTAGTAGTAGTAGTAGTACTAGTAGTAGCAGTAGTTTGTGGTAGTAGTAGTAGTTTTATTAGTAGTAGTAGAAGAAGTAGTAAACATTAGAAGTAGGAATAGTAGTAGTAAGTAGTAGTAGTATGTAGTAGTAGAAGTAGTATTATTAGTAGTAGTAGTTGGTAGCAGTAGTAGTAGTAGTAGCAGTAGTAGTAGTAGTAGCAGTAGTAGTCGTAGTAGCAGTAGTAGTAGTAGCAGTAGTAGTAGTAGTAGTCGTAGTAGTAGTAGTAGCACACGAATAAAATTTCATCCATCCATCCCGTTCCAACTGTACAAAAAAGCTACCTACTCAAGCCGGACTTTATGCGCCGAGCTGACCGTCATTTCGACCCGTTCTCGGAGAGTCCAGTCGATGGCGTGATCGCCGCCAGCTGCTCGGTCCAGATCCTGTCCGGCCAGTTCTTGTCGGATCGGAAGATCGGCACCTACGTCGAGGTGGACATGTACGGCCTACCCACCGACACTATCAGGCGAGAATTTCGAACTCGAATAGTGCCCGGCAACGGGCTTAATCCGGTCTACAACGAAGAGCCATTCGTGTTTCGTAAAATCGTGCTACCGGATTTGGCTGTTATTCGTATCGGAGTTTACGAGGAGACTGGCAAACTGATTGGTCAGAGGATTCTGCCGCTTGACGGCCTGTGCGCCGGCTACCGCCACATCAGCCTGCGCACTGAGGGCAACTTCCCACTGTCTTTACCCACTATTTTCTGTCGAATCGATTTGAAAACCTACGTGCCCGAAGGCTTGGCCGCTTTTGTGGACGCCCTGAGCGATCCCAGAGCCTTCCTGTCCAAGGCCGAGAAGAGAGAGCGACAGATGAAGGATATGGGCATTGGTGAGGGAATGGCTCTCCTTGAGGATCTCCTCCCTTAACCCTTGAGAATATCCCCCCACAAACCATTGAGAATTCCCCCTAAACCCTTGAGAATCTCCCCCGCAAACCCTTGAGAATCCCCCCTAAACCCTTGAAAATCTCCTCCTAAACCCTTGAGAATCCCCCCTAAACCCTTGAAAATCTCCTCCTAAACCCTTGAAAATCTCCTCCTAAACCCTTGAGAATCCCCCCTAAACCCTTGAAAATCTCCTCCTAAACCCTTGAAAATCTCCTCCTAAACCCTTGAGAATCCTCCCTAAACCTCTGAGAATCTCCTCCTAAACCCTTGAGAATCTCCTCCTAAACCCTTGAGAATCTCCTCCTAAACCCTTGAGAATATCCCCCACAAACCATTGATAATCCCCCCTAAACCCTTGAAAATCTCCTCCTAAACCCTTGAGAATCCTCCCTAAACCTCTGAGAATCTCCTCCTAAACCCTTGAGAATCTCCTCCTAAACACTTGAGAATCTCCTCCTAAACCCTTGAGAATCCTCCCTAAACCCTTGAGAATCTCCTCCTAAACCCTTGAGAATCCTCCCTAAACCCTTGAGCATCTCCTCCTAAACCCTTGAGAATCTCCTCCTAAACACTTGAGAATCTCCTCCTAAACCCTTGAGAATCCTCCCTAAACCCTTGAGAATCTCCTCCTAAACCCTTGAGAATCCTCCCTAAACCCTTGAGAATCTCCTCCTAAACACTTGAGAATCTCCTCCTAAACCCTTGAGAATCCTCCCTAAACCCTTGAGAATCTCCTCCTAAACCCTTGAGAATCCTCCCTAAACCCTTGAGCATCTCCTCCTAAACCCTTGAGAATCTCCTCCTAAACACTTGAGAATCTCCTCCTAAACCCTTGAGAATCCTCCCTAAACCCTTGAGAATCTCCTCCTAAACCCTTGAGAATCCTCCCTAAACCCTTGAGAATCTCCTCCTAAACCCTTGAGAATCCTCCCTAAACCTCTGAGAATCTCCTCCTAAACCCTTGAGAATCTCCTCCTAAACCCTTGAGAATCTCCTCCTAAACCCTTGAGAATCCTCCCTAAACCTCTGAGAATCTCCTCCTAAACCCTTGAGAATCTCCTCCTAAACCTCTGAGAATCTCCTCCTAAACCGTTGAGAATCCTCCCTAAACCCTTGAGAATCTCCTCCTAAACCCTTGAGAATCTCCTCCTAAACCCTTGAGAATCTCCTCCTAAACCGTTGAGAATCTCCTCCTAAACCCTTGAGAATCTCCTCCTAAACCCTTGAAAATATCCTCCCCCTAAACCCTTGAGAATCCCCCCTAAACCCTTGAGAATCTCCTCCTAAACCCTTGAGAATATCCCCCCACAAACCATTGAGAATCCCCCCTAAACCCTTGAGAATCTCCTCCTAAACCCTTGAGAATCTCCTCCTAAACCGTTAAGAATCTCCTCCTAAACCCTTGAGAATCCTCCCTAAACCCTTGATAATCTCCTCCTAAACCCTTGAGAATCTCCTCCTAAACCGTTGAGAATCTCCTCCTAAACCCTTGAGAATCTCCTCCCTAAACCCTTGAGAATCTCCTCCTAAACCCTTGAGAATCTCCTCCTAAACCCTTGAGAATCTCATAAACCCTTTGCAACAACAAAAAATGACAACAAATGACAACAAACTACAACAACAAACAACCAACAATGCAGAGACCTCTGAAATAGCCGACGTGCCGACCACTGCCGGCCGAAAGAAGACCAGCAAAGCCCATTCAGGAGGCGGCGGCGGCGGCGGCTCATCAACTGGCGGCGTCGACAGTAGCGGCGGAGGCGGCGGTGGAGGCGGTTCCACGTCGAACAGGCCGAACTCGATGCCTCCGGGCTCAAGCAGTGGAGTCGGCGGCGGCGGAGGCGGTGGTAGCGGCGTTGGCGGTGGCGCCAACCGCGAAGACTCCTGGCTGGAGCCCATCACACTAGACGCTATACGTCAGGACAAGCAGTTTCAAAAGCTGATTAAAAAGCAAACTAAAGAATTAGATCTGGTGCTCAAGCGGCAAGAGAAAGAGCTGCAAGTTATACTGAAGGCTCACACTGCCGAGAGCGAACGGTTGGCTAATCAGCACACTAAGGCTCTGGCCAACCTGTCTAAAAAGAGCAGCAAAGGACGATCGTGAGTCTCTTATTTGCTTTTTATAGTACTCATTCTAGTAGTATTTTTAATCCTAGCTAAATCGCTGGTTTAGTATGAGTCACTCTCACCTGGGCTGTGTTTATCTTGTTTAGTATGACTCACTCTCACCTGGGCTGTGTTTATCTAGTTTAGTATGAGTCACTCTCACCTGGGCTGTGTTTATCTGGTTTAGTATGACTCACTCTCACCTGGGCTGTGTTTATCTAGTTTAGTATGAGTCACTCTCACCTGGGCTGTGTTTATCTGGTTTAGTATGAGTCACTCTCACCTGGGCTGTGTTTATCTGGTTTAGTATGAGTCACTCTCACCTGGGCTGTGTTTATCTAGTTTAGTATGACTCACTCTCACCTGGGCTGTGTTTATCTGGTTTAGTATGAGTCACTCTCACCTGGGCTGTGTTTATCTAGTTTAGTATGACTCACTCTCACCTGGGCTGTGTTTATCTAGTTTAGTATGACTCACTCTCACCTGGGCTGTGTTTATCTAGTTTAGTATGACTCACTCTCACCTGGGCTGTGTTTATCTAGTTTAGTATGACTCACTCTCACCTGGGCTGTGTTTATCTAGTTTAGTATGAGTCACTCTCACCTGGGCTGTGTTAATCTGGTTTAGTATGAGTCACTCTCACCTGGGCTGTGTTTATCTGGTTTAGTATGAGTCACTCTCACCTGGGCTGTGTTTATCTAGTTTAGTATGATTGTATTTTTATAGTGCCTCTCTTGACCGGTAAATGTCAAAATAAACTATAGCAGTATTTTAATCATGTGTTGTCATTTGCCTATTTTATATTATCCAATGGAACACAAGTTTAATTTTAAATCTCAAATAAATTTCTTTTTGTTTCCGAGTGTATGACAACATCAGTATTAATTTTATTATTTGCTATATACGTTCGTTTAAAACACCTGAGACTGCATGCTTTTAATGAGGCAGATTTTATGTATGTGTGTGCATTATTAGTCGTTGTTAAGTTTGCATAATTTTGGTTTCCTGTAGGTATTTATTTTTTTATTTTCCTTATCGATTTACGACATTAACAAACACAATAACTAATAATAATATTCAATATATATATTGTAATCATATAATTTTGCAGCAACTCTGTAGCATCGATGTCAGAGGATGCAGTTGGTTGCACCAATTGGTTTGGCTGCATCGCTGCTAGCAATACAACGCGTAGGCCAAACACAGCTGATGATGCTGCAGCAGAAGCAGAAGCAACACCGTCTGCAACTTTGAGTCCGAATGCTTCTGTTCGGTCCGATCTTGAATAGTTTCTTTTCATTCATAATTGTTCTCTTATTGCCTGGTTTTCTATTGAAGTTAACAGTCACGCAAATTAGGCCTTATACACTTAGTTGGGGCCATCCATTAGTTAATGATGCTACTTTGATCTGGACGTCTGTTTTAGAGTTTTTTCTGTATAAATTTGGGATTTGCAACATTTGGCTGCCACATTGTCTGCTGATCCTAACCCTAACCTCAACCTTAGCCACAACCCTAGACATAGCCCTAGACATTGCCCTAACCCTAGACATAACCCTAGACATAGCCCTAACCCTAGCCCTAACCCTAGACATAACCCTAGACATTGCCCTAACCCTAGACATAACCCTAGACATAGCCCTAACCCTAGACATAACCCTAGACATAGCCCTAACCCTAGACATAGCCCTAACCCTAGACATAACCCTAGCCATGACCATGGGGATCCCCTAGATTGCAAATTGTGGTCTATCTGCTGTGTTTCTCAAAATCTGTGAACAAGCCTCATAAGTAGACAGAATATAGCAAAATTGAAGTGAATAATTCACCGCCAGTGGCTGCTTAAATTGCTAAATCTAACTGTGCTGATTTTGAATAACTCTCTCTTCTTGTACTTGCTTGCCGCTTGCTTCACTTTAATTGCCTTCTCATCATTAGTATTCTATTATTAATTTTATAAGTCACCTTATTGAGTCACTTTGGGCAATAAGAACAATAGCTTAGTGGCCACAGTGGAGGGGCAAATTTCTAGCAATATTAAAACCCTTTTAAACCAGTTATGAGAGAGATTGACATTTACAATGAAACAAAGCCAATAAATATCTCTGATTGCAATTATTCCTACCATTCTTTATTCTTGAAATACTGTCCTGAATCTGTCGATAATTTTACATAATTTAACTAGGCTAAAAATTTGCTTGCTCAATGTGTGAATCTTTTAGTCTTTATTTTATTAATTTGACAAATTATCCTTACAAGCTCGTAAATAGTTACTATATCGCTTAATTAATATTCACAGTGCACTTAATTGCTTATTATAGTTGTTTGTTTGTTTGTGTTTCTCTTTTATTTTCTCGTTAACTCTGTATTCTAACGTGCATATTAATAATGCAACTAATAGTGAATATGGGTACTTATTAACCCTTCTTTATTCCTTCAGGGAAAATGGCAATTCCGATGGACCAGTTAAGGAGATGCGCGATGCACAGAACGAAGAGGTTAGCGAAGATTTTTAAACCGTGTTTTTTTTAAAATTAATGATTTAGCACCCACAAATTGCCACAATAACGTGCAAAATTTCAGACAAACTCCTCTCAGGTCTCTTCTCAGCTCTCTTCTGAGCTCTGTCCTCTCCCCTCTTCCTGTCTAATCTCTCCTCTCGTGTCATCTTCTCTCTCTAATCTATTCCCTCTCCTTTCCTCTCTCAACTAGCCCGCAGCAAATTAGAGTTATTATTATGCATTATCTGGAATGGAATCTGGTTTAAACATTTAGACGTAGGTCTCAGATAGCTGAATCAGTGAAAACATTCCGGTCACCCACGCGCAGATGTGCTCACTGGTTGCTCAGCACACCGACCAGTGGACCGCACTCACCCAGCAGCACGCGCGCGAAGCTCACGAACTTCGCCGTACTCAACTAGAAGCTCACCGAGAACTGGCTAGCCGTGTCATTCTGGAATTGCAAGCCGCCCAGCGCAAGGACATGACCGCTCAGCACGAGCGCGAGAACAAAGACCTGCGTGCTCAACAGACTAAGCATAGCATGGAATCTAGTCGGGCCGTGCTCAACGACAAGACGATACGAAACAAAGCCGAACGAGATCGTCGAGTCCGGGAAGTGAACGAGAACAATACTAAGAAATTTATTGAGGAACGCAAACGACTGGTTAATCGACAGAGCAACGCACGAGAAGCTTTGGAACGTGAGCATGCTGAGCAGGTTGGTCGAGTTACTCGAGCGCTGGACGAGGTAAGTTTGAGATTGTCAGTGAAAGTTTTAAAGAAATAATTTATTGCTTGATAATAAATATCCTACCCTGATTTTGGTGGCTGTGTTTATCTTTGGCATTATGTTTTTTATGTGTTAATTTTTACTTTTGACGTAGTGTTTACCTGTATGATTATTGTCGCTTTATCCTTTTATTAATTTAGCTTGCTTTAATTGCTGTGCTTGGTTTATTTATCCGATAGATTTATCTATTATTGTAAACATTAAGTTCCCATCCCCTTTACATTCCTCTGCTCGTCCTACTAAAAAGTAATCATATTAACAGTATGGCACTTCTAGATGTTAGCTAGAATTATCGTTTTATTTGGTATATGAAAAATAAACAAGTAAAAATTGTTGCTTTCAGGAACTTTCTTTTAACGATAGTAAACATACTACAATGGCTTAATAAGGACGATGCCTCTCCAGGGAAACAATCCTAGAAAAAAAAATAGGGCTGATAAAAACAAATGGGGCACATATGCACTATTAATGATTCAAATTGAATTAAGATAGATTCTCTGCAAGTTAATAAGCATTTCGCGTCTTTTCCTTAAAACTGTAGTGCACACTTAAGTGTTTAATTGCTCCACTCCCCTCCCCTCCCTACCCCTTCCCCGCGCTCCTCTCGGATCGTCGTCAATTTTCTTTCTCCCAGTGTCCCGGGGCAGTGTACAGTCTTGCCTGTGTACGTGCTTAATGTACATTCATTCCCCCTCACCCCCTCCCTGACTAGCGTACATTTGTGGCCTTTATCTTATCGCTGACGTTAAGAGAATCGTCTTATTTGCTTATTTCAGTCAGTGGCCCATATAAAATGATAGAATTTGTTCGTGTAATTTCGCTAGAATAGTTCTCTCTCAGTTAAAGTTAAAAGTACAAGTGTACAATATTCCAAAAAGTTTCTCACTTAATAATGACCCTAAATCTTCAACTACCTATTTCATTTTCAATATTCTACTGTTAGTAGAGTTTGGTATAGTAGAGTGTTATTTTTGGTTTATCAACAACGCGGCATGACTGAAACCTGGTGTATGTTAAGAATCGGAAATACCACCCAATTTTTTATTTCATAGAACAAATTTCAAGTGAGCATGGGCATGCATCCATATACTAAAAATGAAAATCTTGTATGTTTGTTTGTTTGTACGAAATTTTGAACTAAGATCGTGTACAGTACCGATTATCTGCATTTTAGCACTTAAAATTCAATCGGCGTTTAAAATAGCCGTACATAACTTAGTTTTTATACAATTTTTTACCAATTTTACCCTGAATTATTTATTACTATGCTTTATTCTTTTTATAGCAAAAAACAAGTGTTTAGCAGTTGTAGCTAGCAAAATACTCACTAGAACTTTATTATCTTCCTGCTACTAACAGTGTTCATTTATTCTAATTGCATGCGGTAAATTTCCTTATTTTTATCATTTTATGCAGCAAATTGCTGAAGAGTTGGCAATCCCTATCGAGGACTTGGCGCATTATAAGTCCTTTCTAGAAGCTTTGCGCAGCATTGGCGAATCGCAGGCAACTTTGCCAGATGAATCCATCGGTTTGTACTCTTCAGACGACTACATGTAGATGTGGTTACTGCAGAATCACACTTGAACATGCCGGCCGGCTGCGCCGTGTAAATTTTGGCAGGCGACTTATCGTTTTTTAAAGCTAATAAATACGTGTTGCTAAAAATTAAAACAATCATAAATTGAACTGGCGCACAGTTTTGTTGATGTTTATTTTTAACCAGTAGCTGTGCTGGCTGTGCACACTGGAAGTATATTTTTCTGCGATCGCAATTAAATAATTTACCATAACGGACCGCATAATTTAACCTAATTAAAGAATTAACCGACTTCAAATCTAGAAAATGCAATAAAAAAGCTGCTAACACTACTTAAATAATTATTCATAATTTTTTACCTAACTTATCTTCTAATCTTATTTAGCACACTCGATGTAAACGCATCGCAATAATTCAATTTTTCTAACCAAAGGTTAATTTTGATTTTCAGACTAATTTTGCACAATTATTCATTAATTATAAATACTAATTATGAAAACAAAAAGTCGGGCTTCTTTGTATGATCAGTTTAGTTACAAGCTTTGATGCTGTGCAATGGCTAGATTTAAATTGCGGAAAAATTGTTCGTTGTTTTCGTAAGAGATTGTTTCGATCATTTTGGTTACTAAGTTTCTTTAATAGAAACTCTACAAACTCTATAGCAAATCTGGATCTTCTTGTTACTTCCGAGTAGCTGTTGTTACTTAAGATTTAGCTATCTTTATACTACTCGAATTGAAATTCAATATAATCGTTGATTTGTTTAACTTTTAAAATTTAATTTGAAAATGGAATAAATATTTCATTTTAAGTAACGCCTGTTCGTTGCTTTCACCTGTTGCAGGAAATTGCTCTGCTGGATCTCAACTTTTTGGAGAGCCAATTGGCTGCCAAGCCGGCAACTGTGGTTTAAAAACTGACGATTTCGAATGCATTGATGATCATATTGATTAATAACTTATTGCTAGTCGTCTGTAAATTTTCAGATCATAATTGAAATATGCAATAAAAACTAAGTTATTCTTGTCGCTTTCTTCATATAATTATCAAGTGTTGACGGTAACTGCAGACATGCCATGCAAATATTATATAAATAATAAGTATTGCGACTTTTTTGGCCTATATTTTCTCTATAGTTTATTAATAAGCTTCTGTCTGCCCTTCTACCTATTTTAAGTAGCTATTTTGTTATTTCGTAGAATAATTTTGTATACTATTCGGCTTTTAGAAGTATGTATATTATTTAGTACCTCGCATGACCTAATACCTTTTATTTATACACTTTTATAATGATTTGTTATGCAGGACTCAGGAGCATGACAAACAAATTAACTTTCGAAACGTAATGCCCTTATAACAATATATGACTCAATTACTCAGTAGTCATGACAACCGATGCTTGTTATTTCTAGGTGACATTCCCTTTTTCGTATTTCAATTATTTCTAGAAATTTTGTGTAGTGCTTGCTTCAGTACCAACCATCTTCGGACTTTGGGTGATGTAGACTTTTTACGGGCACATGTTTCATATAGTACCGTTTTAAATATGCAACTGTTCTCTGGAAGTTAACGAGTTAACGTAGCATTTATTAAAACAAAAGCTAAGCAGTTTCGTGTTCACGAAAAACCGTCAGATTTGATTAAGTAAATTAAATAATGTAAGCATTTTCTAGTAATAAAAACGTATTTGTACGACATAATCAAAATTTGATTTTAATATATCATAGTTTATTCACATTTATTTGCCCGTGTATTTATTAAGTGTCGTTTGTAACAATATTTCAGTAAAGTAAATAAAGTGGGTTTTCATAACTATAATGGCTTAAGGAGAAAATATTTATATTTTTGCCATTGTCTACTAAGTTTATTTGATATAATTATAAATAGGTGGGTTTAATTAATATAGCTTTCACTCAATCGAGCATCTTTCGTTGTTGCGCATTAACATAAGTAAACTCGTTCTTGTTATAATTTGCGAATTGGTAAAGCCGGCATTTTCTGTCCCATTCCCTGTCGCTCTTGAAAACCGCAGTTTTTCTGTTGCGTTTTATAGTTTTAATATCTGTCCCATGAAGTTACAATAATTGCAACAGTGTTATCAAAAATATATGCCATTTGCAGATTTTTCAATAAAGTTGTTTTAATGTTTTTCGACAGTCTGAACATACAAATACATGCTGTTAACTTTGTGTTTGTATAGCACCAGAAATGTGTATATTATTGTGGATACAAATCAAATTATTTTTACTTTATCTGCTCTCCCTATGCAATACATATGCTAATTTGTAAGTGATTTCATTTATTTTGGCTTCAAAGTTCTATGCAAGATGACTATAATTACCTGCAACAATGAGACACTGATTACCATTGCTTCCTTTTGCAAACCATAAAAAACGCCCAATGCCGCACATGAAACTACTAACAGCACTTCTCTCGTGCAAGTAGTATGTATCGAATGTTTATTCCTATTTTTGTCCAGTTCTATATTTATTGTCTTGTATTTATTGTTGTGCATACTTTGCGCGTTAAAGAGCGTTGAAACATTTGCATCTGCTGATTCGATTTCAATGTATTTAATTCGTGAAATGTGCAATCTAATTAGGAGCACATTTTATTTCCTATGCACATTATTTAGTTAGCCGAGAAAATATTTGACTGTTGCACACAATTTTCATAAATGTGCCGCGATTTGTATGTAGAAGTTTTTGTGAGCAGAATGTTCATTTAAATGCTGACTATGAAAATGTATTTGTGCGGATACACATATATGTGCATATTTTTTGAGAAAGAAATGTTCTTTTAAACAGTTTGCCCATGTCACTCAGCCTGCTAAGTACGAAAGTAGGTTCGTTGCTGTTGCTTTACACAAAAATAATTTATTTTATTTATATTAGAAATGATGTGTACTTGGAAATTTAACATTGAATCGCAACAAATAAATGCTTGTCTGTGTTAAAATTTGGGCTCCAATTGTATCACAGAAAAAATCAATAATTAACTATATTCAAATTCAGAATCAACTTGCAATTGGTTTTTTGGAGTCTTCATATATGAGCGGTCACGGGCTTAGCATTCCAGTTAGAAACCTCGTAGATCACGGTTTGTTTCAATTCAATTGAAATGTTAATCATTAGCAGTACAGCTACCAAAAGAGTGAATACAACACAGGCACACAAAATTCAAGAACACGTACGGACTAATTAAATTTTTGTTGCGCACCTTCTCAAACAAGAAAGAATCAATTGTCGCCAGCCCACCGGACCGTCAAGATATTCGACGATTCTGCCGGAAGGTCAGATTTTCCCATGAGCGCTAGTGTGTTTAATACGATCAGCACCGCCTCAGTGCGGCCTTGCCAAGCCTCATACAGATTTCATTACCACATCGACCACGTGTCTGCATCAGCTCTGACTTCGTTGGTCACTGCATGGCCTTCCCCCAGGCAGAGATTCGATCCGGACCTTCACGTTCTGGTCCATTACAAGGTGTCATACTCGTACTATAACTGACGATATCCAGTTGTTGACGCTTGCCCACTGTAGAGGCTTGATCAGATACATCAGCGAAATTCGCAGAAGGGTGTCCAAAGTCACCCATGGTGCCTCTTGTTGAAGGTCCAAGAAGTGTTGATAAATAGTAAAACTTTTGAACAGATCTATCTCTATGCTTGCGTTTGAGAGCAGCTAGTCGCGTATTACTGGTATCACTAGTATTACTAGTATTAGTACATGTATACAAGTACAACTACACAGTAGTTTTGTCTATGGTGAAACGCTACGATGATACTTTCTTCCTGTCTTCAATACAGCATTACATGTTTAATCCGTCTTATCATGGTTGGCTTTATAATCGGGCGTGGCTTCCATGAGCTCACATTGCTGTAAGGGAGCTGGTGTACATGTAAGCTCCCTAGCTGCAGTCGCCCCTGAGCCCCGCCCAAAATATTTCTGATCATACATGTGCCTGTATATAGAGGCTTTTGCAGTCAGTGCGCATATATGCCCAGGTGTTTGTAATAAAGGCTAATAAGCATCCCATGCGCTGCCCGAATGCTCCAATATACATGTACGTAATGGATATCGTTGTCAGATTATCCTGGACAAAAGGCAGGTGTTTGTCACTAGTGTTTTAGCTGTATTAAAGCTATCCATTCAGGCATCCCACGCATTCTGTACCCGCCCATCCCTGCATTTACCTGTATAGATTCGGGCTCGCATGTATAACTAGGTGTCCTGTGCATACTTTAGCTTTATGCAGAGTAGCTGACCACGCCCTTTACAGCCTGAGCAGTGAGCCTGGGGAGGAGGCCAATCTATAGCTCGTAGGTTGCTGGGAGCGATCACGCAGTCCCTTTGAAGACTAGACGAGGTAGAGGAAGACGAGAGGACAGATTTCGGGCGTAACGGGATGGGGAAGAGCAGATTAGTTGATTAGGGCGTCTCCGAAAGCTCCGATTTCGGGGATTAACGAACTGGCCGGGGATGGAACAAGATGAAACTCATCTGGGAAATGAAATATGTCTTTTATCTATCTATCTATCTATCTATCTATCTATCTATCTATCTATCTATCTATCTATCTATCTATCTATCTATCTATCTATCTATCTATCTATCTATCTATCTATCTATCTATCTATCTATCTATCTATCTATCTATCTATCTATCTATCTATCTATCTATCTATCTATCTATCTATCTATCTATCTATCTATCTATCTATCTATCTATCTATCTATCTATCTATCTATCTATCTATCTATCTATCTATCTATCTATCTATCTATCTATCTATCTATCTATCTATCTATCTATCTATCTATCTATCTATCTATCTATCTATCTATCTATCTATCTATCTATCTATCTATCTATCTATCTATCTATCTATCTATCTATCTATCTATCTATCTATCTATCTATCTATCTATCTATCTATCTATCTATCTATCTATCTATCTATCTATCTATCTATCTATCTATCTATCTATCTATCTATCTATCTATCTATCTATCTATCTATCTATCTATCTATCTATCTATCTATCTATCTATCTATCTATCTATCTATCTATCTATCTATCTATCTATCTATCTATCTATCTATCTATCTATCTATCTATCTATCTATCTATCTATCTATCTATCTATCTATCTATCTATCTATCTATCTATCTATCTATCTATCTATCTATCTATCTATCTATCTATCTATCTATCTATCTATCTATCTATCTATCTATCTATCTATCTATCTATCTATCTATCTATCTATCTATCTATCTATCTATCTATCTATCTATCTATCTATCTATCTATCTATCTATCTATCTATCTATCTATCTATCTATCTATCTATCTATCTATCTATCTATCTATCTATCTATCTATCTATCTATCTATCTATCTATCTATCTATCTATCTATCTATCTATCTATCTATCTATCTATCTATCTATCTATCTATCTATCTATCTATCTATCTATCTATCTATCTATCTATCTATCTATCTATCTATCTATCTATCTATCCATCTATCTATCTATCTATCTATCTATCTATCTATCTATCTATCTATCTATCTATCTATCTATCTATCTATCTATCTATCTATCTATCTATCTATCTATCTATCTATCTATCTATCTATCTATCTATCTATCTATCTATCTATCTATCTATCTATCTATCTATCTATC
The DNA here is from genome assembly GCA_002269645.1 of Macrostomum lignano. Lineage (NCBI taxonomy): Eukaryota > Metazoa > Platyhelminthes > Macrostomidae > Macrostomum > Macrostomum lignano. The sequence goes on along the minus strand of NIVC01000567.1, from coordinate 163,295 downwards.
TATCTATCTATCTATCTATCTATCTATCTATCTATCTATCTATCTATCTATCTATCTATCTATCTATCTATCTATCTATCTATCTATCTATCTATCTATCTATCTATCTATCTATCTATCTATCTATCTATCTATCTATCTATCTATCTATCTATCTATCTATCTATCTATCTATCTATCTATCTATCTATCTATCTATCTATCTATCTATCTATCTATCTATCTATCTATCTATCTATCTATCTATCTATCTATCTATCTATCTATCTATCTATCTATCTATCTATCTATCTATCTATCTATCTATCTATCTATCTATCTATCTATCTATCTATCTATCTATCTATCTATCTATCTATCTATCTATCTATCTATCTATCTATCTATCTATCTATCTATCTATCTATCTATCTATCTATCTATCTATCTATCTATCTATCTATCTATCTATCTATCTATCTATCTATCTATCCATCTATCTATCTATCTATCTATCAACCTATCTATCTATCAACCTATCTATCTATCTATCTATCTACCTATCTATCTATCTATCCATCTATCTATCTATATATCTATCTATCTAATATCAATCGCTGCCCTACAGACAGTTGCACATGCATGCAGTGTAAGAGTCATTCAGTTTTGCTATGCAGCTTCGCAACCCGCTGTGCTATTCTGGCAATAGCGAGTCGAATTCCATGAAAAAGGGTGTACACTGCAGAGAGAAGGAGACAGGGCAGTCTGCAAGGCGGTTATTAAGTGTTGGCTGCAGTGTGTATAATAAATACGTGTTTGCTGAGCATGAAAAAAGTGAGAGTTTGATAAAAAAAGTATGCTGCGTGCGGTCGAGTTTGAGCCGTGAGTTGCAACTCATCTCCAATCTATTGGCGCCAAATAAGCAAGCAAGCATTCATTATTTGAATAGAAACAAATTCATATTGTATTTAGGCGTGTTGAGTCTGCATAGACGAAAGCTAAAATGGGTTAACACAATGTCTATTATATTATTGTGTGCGTGTATGGGTGACTATTGCTGTCGCTCAGCACCTGGTGTGTCAAATTAATGCATCTTATGCAGCTGCATAAAGGTGCGGCCTTGTAATTACCACAAGACAACTGCCTGAATGTGAAGAATGCATGCATGCTATGCACTATGTTTTAGAGATTTGTACGAATTTGCGTCAGTTTTATTTTGTAATGCAGATTTAGACTTGTGTTTATGAGGCGCTTTGCTTTCAAATCGCCGCCATAAAAAGTTAGAGAGAGGCGCCCACCATGAGACAGGGGGCGCCCACCAAGAGACAGGAGCGCCCACCAAGAGACAGGGGCACCCCACCAAGGGACAGGAGCGCCCACCAAGGGACAGGAGCGCCCACCAAAGAACAGGAGCGCCCACCAAGGGACAGGAGCGCCCACCAAGGACAGGAGCGCCCTCCAAGGGACAGGAGCGCCCACCAAGGGACAGGAGCGCCCTCCAAGGGACAGGAGCGCCCACCAAGGGACAGGAGCGCCCTCCAAGGGACAGGAGCGCCCACCAAGGGACAGGAGCGCCCTCCAAGGGACAGGAGCGCCCACCAAGGGACAGGAGCGCCCACCAAGGGACAGGAGCGCCCACCAAGGGACAGGAGCGCCCACCAAGGACAGGAGCGCCCTCCAAGGGACAGGAGCGCCCACCAAGGGACAGGAGCGCCCTCCAAGGGACAGGAGCGCCCACCAAGGGACAGGAGCGCCCTCCAAGGGACAGGAGCGCCCACCAAGGGACAGGAGCGCCCTCCAAGGGACAGGAGCGCCCACCAAGGGACAGGAGCGCCCACCAAGGGACAGGAGCGCCCACCAAGGGACAGGAGCGCCCACCAAGGACAGGAGCGCCCTCCAAGGGACAGGAGCGCCCACCAAGGGACAGGAGCGCCCTCCAAGGGACAGGAGCGCCCACCAAGGGACAGGAGCGCCCACCAAGGGACAGGAGCGCCCACCAAGGGACAGGAGCGCCCACCAAGGGACAGGAGCGCCCACCAAGGGACAGGAGCGCCCTCCAAGGGACAGGAGCGCCCACCAAGGGACAGGAGCGCCCTCCAAGGGACAGGAGCGCCCACCAAGGGACAGGAGCGCCCTCCAAGGGACAGGAGCGCCCACCAAGGGACAGGAGCGCCCACCAAGGGACAGGAGCGCCCACCAAGGGACAGGAGCGCCCACCAAGGACAGGAGCGCCCACCAAGGGACAGGAGCGCCCACCAAGGGACAGGAGCGCCCTCCAAGGGACAGGAGCGCCCTCCAAGGGACAGGAGCGCCCACCAAGGGACAGGAGCGCCCACCAAGGACAGGAGCGCCCTCCAAGGGACAGGAGCGCCCACCAAGAGAGACAAATATTGGTTCCCCTAAAGGTTGCGGCCGCTCTTGTCAGCTGTCCGTGGCAGTCGATTTGGCATTTTTGTCAAATAATGTGCATTAAATTACATAAATTTGAAATCCCATCAAACGATAAGAGAGCTGGTAGTTGGGTCAGTTGGATAAATTGAAACTTATCAGCCGGTTGAATAATTGTAACAAACGATAAAAAAACTTTCTAATTATTAGAGAAATCTGATCCTGATTAAAGATTCTTAATTATATTCATCAAATTCAAGCTTCAGGTGCTCAGGTGGGATTAACCATTTTTTGATAGAAATTATTTGGTTTTTTAATCTTGCATACACAACATGGGCAGTCCGCCCTAAAGAAGTCGGAATTAAACTTAAAAAATCATTTTCAACTCTCTCTGAACCAAAGTACATTCATACAGTTACTAGACACGAACAGGAATTAGCAATCAGTTTAATTAACTTCAATCAAAGCTCAAACGCGCTGAACCCGAGCCACTCCACTCACTGTATGCAGCATTGCTCTCGATGGGATGTTTTTCTGCAAATGAAATGAAATCTGCCTTCCCAATTCTTCCCGCACCTGCAAACGCGCGCGAATCCATGCAGCCTCCTCCTCTCATCATCATCAACGGATTGCATGGCAGTTCCGCTCGCTCAGTCAGCCTCTTTTTGTAAAACCGAGAGAGACGAGAGAGAGAAGAGAGGCAGGTACTGGGGATGCGCAATCGAATGTAGCCAGTGTACTCGAGGACTGGACCAAGGAGCCCCAAAATCAAAACCTGGAGTGATTCATTTCTAGACACTTCAGTCAGCCTCTAGTTGTCTAAAAAACAGGCTCTGTCCGAGCTCCAGGTTTTAGGTCCGGGCCTCCTTGGACGCTGAGGGCAGCAACACAGCAGCCAGCCAACCCCACCTCAGAGAGTGATGAGGCAGGTGGGGAAAGAGGTTTGCTCTCAGTATAAATTCAGTTCCAGCTTACATCCGATCTCGGCGACAGAGGAAATTGTTAATAGTTGTTGAAACAATCGAAATATATATATATAGAGTTGTAAAATATCAAAGGTAAGCTGTATTTTTACTGTTGTGTGTTTGCACTTCTAACAATCGAAATTGCACTGACCGTTGGTGTTTCAACTGTTGGATAGAGCGTTGGTTGAAATTATTGATAATATTTTAATCAGCAGTTGAACCACTGACGCGTCTGAATTCGATAATCTGCGAGTTTTTTTGGTACAAACTGTTCTTTATATACTCGAGTTGGAAATTTTCTTTGATTGCAGTGTTGAAAAAATTTAGCTTAAATGTAATCACCTTTCAATTATAGACTGAGGGCTGATCTTCAGAAAAACAATGCTCTACTATATATATTCCTTCGAAGTATATAGTATACGGTTGAGTAGAAAAGGTAGACGGTAGACAGGGTAGAATGTAGATAGGGTAGACAGTAGACAGGGTTGATGTAGATAGGGTAGAGAGTAGACAGGGTGGAATGCAGATAGGTAGTGTAGATAGGGTAGAGAGTAGATAGGGTAGAGTGTAGATAGGGTGTAGCGTTGATAGGGTAGAGAGTGGATAAACCAGGTAGAATGCAGATATTGTAGAGTAGATAGTGTCGAGTAGATAAGGCAGAGAGTAGATAATGCAGAGAGTAGATAGGGTAGAGTGTAGATAAGGCAGAGTAGATAGGGTAGAGTGTAGATAGGGTGAAGCGTAGATAGGGTAGAGAGTGGATAGACCAGGTAGAATGCAGATATTGTAGAGTAAATAGTGTCGAGAGTAGCTAAGGCAGAGAGTAGATAATGCAGAGAGTAGATAGGGTAGAGTGTAGATAATGCAGAGAGTAGATAGGGTAGAGTGTAGATAGGGTGAAGCGTAGATAGGGTAGAGAGTGGATAGACCAGGTAGAATGCAGATATTGTAGAGTAGATGGTGTCGAGAGTAGCTAAGGCAGAGAGTAGATAATGCAGAGAGTAGATAGGGTAGATTGTAGATAGGGTGTAGCGTAGATAGGGTAGAGAGTGGATAGGGTAGAGAGTGGATAGGGTGAAGCGTAGATAGGGTAGAGAGTGGATAGGGTGAAGCGTAGATAGGGTAGAGAGTGGATAGGGTGAAGCGTAGATAGGGTAGAGAGTGGATAGGGTAGAGAGTGGATAGGGTGAAGCGTAGATAGTGTCGAGAGTAGATAAGGCTGAGAGTAGATAAGTAGAGGGCAGTCGGTGTAGAAGGTCAGAAGCAGTTACCCATTAAAGAGCCCACATGCAGTTAAATTCAAAACAGAAAGACTTAGCCAAAAGCGGTCATAAAATCAGTTTTATATCAATAAAAAACCTTTGTTCACAAAATAAGAAAATTAAATTAGCGGTGCTCATCATTATCCGTTAGCAACAATATTTATTAAATAGGCTAACAGTAGTTCAATAAGAAACAAGAGCTGCTTACTGCATTAACACTGACATTAGCATCTTTCCACGAAAAAACCACACTCATCCTATTGTACTCACTAGCGCAAATTGCTACTAACTAAGTAGCACAAATAGGAAATAGGTGCTTGTACGCCGCGTCAGATAAATGTGCAGTTGAAATTTCTGTTATACATAAAAATGTAATATTACCGTTTTCATTCCTACACTTTGCTAATACGGTACAAAATCAATTGTGTTCAGCATTGCGATGAAGAGGGGCGACAAGAGGTGGATAAGGTGGAAAAGAGATGGGGATGAGGTGGGGATGAGGTGGGGAAGAAATAGGGAGGATGTGGGGATGAGATGGGGAAGAGATGTGATGAGATAAGGATGAGATGGGGAAGAGATGTGATGAGATAAGGATGAGATTGGGAAGAGATGGGGATAAGATGGGAAGAGATGGGGATAAGATAGGAAGAGATGGGGAAGAGATGTGATGAGATAAGGATGAGATGGGGAAGAGATGTGATGAGATAAGGATGAGATTGGGAAGAGATGGGGATAAGATGGGAAGAGATGGGGATAAGATAGGAAGAGATGGGGAAGAGATGGGGATAAGATAGGAAGAGATGGGGAAGAGATGTGATAAGATAAGGATGAGATGGGGAAGAAATGTGATGAGATAGGGGTGAGATGGGAAGAGATGGGGATAAGATGGGAAGAGATGGGAAGAGATGGGGAAGAGATGGGAAGAGATGGGAAGAGATGGGGATAAGATGGGAAGAGATGGGAAGAGATGGGAAGAGATGGGGATAAGATGGGGAAGAGATTGGGATGAGGTGGGGCTGAGGAGTGGCCATGGCCATCGCTCAGGAATGATAGCAAAGTATTTGACAATACCAGTTAAATGAAGTTAGTATACAATAGTACGGGAAAAGTACACAGCGGCTAGCAACAGCAATAATTAAAAGTACAAACAAGCAGATAAAACAGGTTTAAGCAGAGACGGGCAGCACCAAACCAGCAGGCACGATGAGGGCACAGAGGAGGAAGAAACACAGTTGTAATAAATTCTAAAATAAACAAATTGAAAAATGCTACAAGTATGAAAGCAAGACACTAAGCATTCGGCCGCAAGTACCTTTTGATAAAAATTGCTTTGGAATATTCTCGCTTTAGGTATTGGGAATGGATTAATTAGGTGACACCAGACAACCTAATTGCCTCTAGGAGCAGATGACTATCTGAAATGTTTTATTATTACTAAGATAGATGCTTCATAAATCTCAGGATCGGGTTTGATAATCTTATGAACGAGTTTGATAATCTCAGGATCGGGTTTGATAATCTTATGAACGAGTTTGATAATCTCAGGATCGGGTTTGATAATCTTATGAACGAGTTTGATAATCTCAGGATCGGGTTTGATAATCTTATGAACGAGTTTGATAATCTCAGGATCGGGTTTGATAATCTTATGAACGAGTTTGATAATCTCAGGATCGGGTTTGATAATCTTATGAACGAGTTTGATAATCTCAGGATCGGGTTTGATAATCTTATGAACGAGTTTGATAATCTCAGGATCGGGTTTGATAATCTTATGAACGAGTTTGATAATCTCAGGATCGGGTTTGATAATCTTATGAACGAGTTTGATAATCTCAGGATCGGGTTTGATAATCTTATGAACGAGTTTGATAATCTCAGGATCGGGTTTGATAATCTTATGAACGAGTTTGATAATCTCAGGATCGGGTTTGATAATCTTATGAACGAGTTTGATAATCTCAGGATCGGGTTTGATAATCTTATGAACGAGTTTGATAATCTCAGGATCGGGTTTGATAATCTTATGAACGAGTTTGATAATCTCAGGATCGGGTTTGATAATCTTATGAACGAGTTTGATAATCTCAGGATCGGGTTTGATAATCTTATGAACGAGTTTGATAATCTCAGGATCGGGTTTGATAATCTTATGAACGAGTTTGATAATCTCAGGATCGGGTTTGATAATCTTATGAACGAGTTTGATAATCTCAGGATCGGGTTTATTGATAATCTTATGAAGAGTCTGATAATCTCAGGATCGGGTTTGATAATCTTACGATCGGGATTGGTAACCTTACGATCAGATGGGATTATCTCATGATCCATGTTGAATAATCTCATGATTGAGTTTGATAATCTCATTATCAGGTTGAATAGCCTCACGATTGGGTTTGATAATCACATGATCGGGTTGGATAATCTCATGATTAGATTGGATAATCTCGGGTTAGGTAATCTCATTATCAGATTGGATAATCTCACGATCAGATTGTATAATCTCATGATTAGATTGGATAATCTCGGGTTAAGTAATCTCACGAACAGATTGTATAATCTCATGATCAGATTGTATAATCTTATGATCAGATTGGATAATCTTACGATCAGATTGGATAATCTTATGATCAGATTGGATAACTTTACGATCAGATTAGATAATCTCACGATCGGGTTTGATAATCTCATGATCAGATTAGATAATCTCGCTTAGGTTAAATATCTCACAGCTTTTGATTCTGTTAAGCTTGCGCCCGTTTCCGGTTAGCAACCAGGTTGTCACGGCAACCGATAAACAAAAAGTGTCTTAACAAGTTTTTGTATGAAAATTTCAAAAATTAAAATGAAATTTAAATTAAATAATTTACATACAATACGATAATGAAAGGTATGGATTCACAGTCCCACTAAGTAAACATACAGATAATATACAATAACTAAATAAATACAAAATAATGTACCGCTACTACTATTACTACTACTATGTAATGAGAACTGTGAGTAGCATCATTCGCGCTTATGATAGATTTAATAAAAAATGATACATGTTCTCTTAAAAATGAGTAGGCGCAGTGACTGATTTTTGTTATTTATCATCATTACAAAAAGACAACAAATTAAAATAAATTCGCTAAATCTTAAGTTATGCTGTATTTTTAACAAACAAATCACTTTAATAAAATTTGATTATGTTAATCGCATTGGCTACGCAGATTAAAACGACAGAACTCTGCGTTCGATATCGTCTTCGTTGTAGTCAGACAGAGCGTTGGACACGTCCTGCAGTGGAGACAGCGGCTGCTGCTGCTGATGCTGCAGTCCAACAGGTGCATTGCCGAATGCCATGCTGCCTGGTCGGCTGCTCAGGGTTTCCATACTGGCTCTGGGTGCGACACCGATTCCATGGGGCACTGCCTGTGCATTGATTACTGGCGCCCCCCTAGCGCTGTTGCTATGCGGATAATGAGTCAGGCGTCGAATTGGCTGAGGCACAGAATGAGGAGGCAGCATTGAATGCCTCAGAGTTGGCTGCGGCTGTGGAGTCTGAGTGCTATTGAAGGCGAAAGGCTCGTTAGGGCTGGGCACCTGCTGCTGCTGCTGTTGTTGGTCTCGGCGAAGATAGTGAACTGTTGGCTGAGTCTGCGGTGGCGGAGGCAGCAGGGGCTCCATCTGGCCTGCTGGACCTCCGATAACTGCCTGTAAACAGAGAGCGTACATTGGGGTGGTGGGGCAGGGTTAGGAAACAGAGAGCGTACATTGGGGTGGTGGGGCAGGGTTAGGAAACAGAGAGCGTACATTGGGGTGGTGGGGCAGGGTTAGGAAACAGAGAGCGTACACTGGGGTGGTGGGGCTGGGTTAGGAAACGGAGAGCGTAAATTGGGGTGGTGGGGCTGGGTTAGGAAACGGAGAGCGTAAATTGGGGTGGTGGGGCTGGGTTAGGAAACGGAGAGCGTAAATTGGGGTGGTGGGGCTGGGTTAGGAAACGGAGAGCGTAAATTGGGGTGGTGGGCTGGGTTAGGAAACGGAGAGCGTAAATTGGGGTGGTGGGGCTGGGTTAGGAAACAGAGAGCGTACATTGGGGTGGTGGGGCAGGGTTAGGAAACAGAGAGCGTACACTGGGGTGGTGGGGCTGGGTTAGGAAACGGAGAGCGTAAATTGGGGTGGTGGGGCTGGGTTAGGAAACGGAGAGCGTAAATTGGGGTGGTGGGCTGGGTTAGGAAACGGAGAGCGTAAATTGGGGTGGTGGGGCTGGGTTAGGAAACAGAGAGCGTACATTGGGGTGGTGGGGCAGGGTTAGGAAACGGAGAGCGTACATTGGGGTGGTGGGGCTGGGTTAGGAAACGGAGAGCGTAAATTGGGGTGGTGGGGCTGGGTTAGGAAACAGAGCGCGTACATTGGGGTGGTGAGGCTGGTTTAGGAAACAGAAAGCGTACATTGGGGTGGTGAGGCTGGTGTAGGAAACAGAGAGCGTACATTGGGGTGGTGAGGCTGGTTTAGGAAACAGAAAGCGTACATAAATGCTGGGTTAGGAAACAGTGTACATTGGGGTGGAGGGGCATGGGAGTTGCATTCTAATTTAGTAATTTCGTTTTATGTAAGAAAAAAAATAAAAAGCAGTATTAACGCGGAACCTCATCTGAAACACTAGCTACAATTCATACATTACATAGTAAACAAAGTTCTTTAATACCATATAGATAAGAGATAAACTACTACAAATACTAGTCTAAACTGAATCTACAATTCAGACGCAACAGAAAGTTCTCTCTATTTCTTGGCTTTTGCAAATAGATTTACACAGCCAGGCTCTATCTAACAAGCTCTGCTCAGACCCCCGTTACACTGAGAATGGGTAACGACATTGGAGTACTTTGATTGCTAAATAGCTCACACTCACGGGTCTCGGTCTGGGCGATGCATAAGCTCCATTTGTAGGCACAGGCGGTCTGGCACTTGGCATAGGCAAATCTTTTTGTTGATTATCATCTTTAGCACTAGAATTGGCGCCAACTGTGGTCGCGGGTTCGTACGCCGTTTCGTAAGCGATCTTATCGCCCTCGGCGTCAACTTGATAGTGCAGCAGGCTTGCGCGGTTCTCTGGCAGCTTCTTAGCTGCGGAAGTGCCGGACGCCACTGAGGTTGGTCGCTTCTTGAACGGTCGAACCGGGTAGGGGAACTGGGAGCCGCACAGGGTCTGCAGACAGTTTTTGCTGCAGCCCTCATCGAACGGATTCTCTACGTCGTATTTGTGAGTGACCTGTCATGCGTGGGAGGGTTTGGCTTGCTGGCTCTGCGAGGATTAAGGCTTGAGCTAATTAGGGATCCGAAAGGCTGGCCCAGCAACTGAGGATCTGGGAGGCTGGCCTAGCAACTGAGGATCTGGGAAGCTGGCCTAGCAACTGAGGATCTGGGAAGCTGGCCCTGCAACTGAGGATCTGGGAGGCTGGCCTAGCAACTGAGGATCTGGGAGGCTGGCCCAGCAGCTGAGGATCTGGGAGGCTGGCCCAGCAACTGAGGATCTGGGAGGCTGGCCCAGCAGCTGAGGATCTGGGAGGCTGGCCTAGCAACTGAGGATCTGGGAGGCTGGCCCAGCAACTGAGGATCTGGGAGGCTGGCCCAGCAGCTGAGGATCTGGGAGGCTGGTCTAGCAACTCAGGATCTGGGAGGCTGGAGGCCCAGCAACTGAGGATCTTTTGAAATCGAAAAAACACTCACCTGCTCATTAGTAGTAACGCCCTTGCTAATCAGGTAGATGTGGAAGCCGGTAAGGCCAGCAATGGGAAAGACCAGCAGCCCGGCAACGCACACAATCACTATGGCAACGATGGGACCAACTTGACGCAAATTTTCCCTATGCTGCACAACAAAGTAGATGCTAGCAGCCAGCACAGAGATTGTGTGGGCGGTCAGAGATGACAGGAAGAAGAAGAATGCTCTGTAGTTGCGGCGACCAATGCAGTTGTTCACCCACGGGCAGTGATGGTCAAAAGTGTCAATGCAACGATCGCATGAGGAGCAGTGGGAGCACCTGGGGGACGTTGGGACTGTCTTTCTTATTTATTATTGCAAATGACAATCATCTAACATTTTTGACACATCTATATCCAATTGCAATCACTTTAAATTCTATCTCTAAAAATTGTCTTTTTAATTTATTTTAAATTTTAAATACTGGCATTTCTCGTCTTCGACAAGACAGACGAGATTTCAAAATCTCATCGTTGAGAATGGGGTCTTAAAATCGCATCCTTGAGAATGGGATTTCAAAATCTCATATTTAAGAATGGGATTTCAAAATCTCATATTTGAGAATGGGATTTCAAAATCTCATCTTTAAGAATGGGATTTCAAAATCTCATTTTTGAGAATGGGATTTCAAAATCTCATCTTTGAGAATGGGATTTCAAAATCTCATCTTTAAGAATGGGATTTCAAAATCTCATCTTTAAGAATGGGATTTCAAAATCTCATATTTGAGAATGGGATTTCAAAATCTCATCCTTGAGAATGGGACTTCAAAATCTCATCCTTGAGAATGGGACTTCAAAATCTCATCTTTAAAAGCGGTATCTGAAAATCTCATCTTTAAGACTCGGGGGACTCAAGCTCCCAATTAAATTAACGAATAAAATATTTGCTTACCTTGGCGGCCGGTAAAACCTGCAGGTGGAGCACCATTTAATTTTGGACTGACAGCCGCGAATTTCAACACTTTTAAACAGAGTGCCCCGGCTATCGTCATCGTCTGATTCGTTGCGCACGCACTGAGGATAGGTGCCAGGATCCAGGAATGTTGCCCGGGCAAAATTGGCTACTACGAAGAATGTTATGAAAGCCTGCAGCACTGGGATAGCAACTGTAACCTTATAGGCCACATAGGGTGACCTGTTGGGAAGGGATAAGTTCTGTGCCATTAAATTGTGCCATAGCAGCTAGCAATTATGAGGTAAACAAACTAATTAACTTTTATTATAGTGTGCATCATCACAGACCCAGTTTATTATAGCATCCGAGTTGTGTTTTCTTTTCAATGTTTTTTCTAAGCTGAATATCTTTTAGTTTTAGTACCGTATTTTCTATAATTCAGAAGATTTAGATTGATGTTAGTTGGCCTCTTGGTGCCAGTGGCAGTGTGATTCTGACAAAAAACAAAGAGCATTAATTGTGACCCATGGTCCCATTATTGAAATCAATAGAAATGAAATTCTATTTCTCAATTTCTCAATTCAAATTTAAATTCAAATCTATTATTAATCAATGAAATTGATTAATGCCTGAGATTTATCATTATAACTAAATGAAAACAAAAATTAAAATTAAAATTTAATAAAGTTTATAAACTTTTTTAGGTCATTAATAATCTTTCATACTAATACAATTTATGCACATGGTGTCTCAAAATAAAATGCAGAGTCCTTGGCTTCAATTATGTGCAAGTGCAAAGAGAATTGTGGATTACAAACTTGTAGATAGAGTCAAGTGCAGTGTGAACCATCATCCCTTCTCAATTTTGGAAGACCATCATTTCAATATTACTAGTTTATATATACAAGCATATACAAATGCTTTTTAACCAAGAGTGTAATGCTTACTTTTGTGAAATATTCAGTAGGTTCCCAATGTAGTAGTAGTACCCAATGATACCTATTAGATAAAGCTTTGAATTTTTAAAAGTTCCTTCCTGAATTCAAATCTGCTTTTCATGTGTAGCATTCCATGAAAAATATCTTACTTTTTCTTTTGTAGTTTTGTAACATAGAACACAATCTTTTTTTAAAAGTTACATAAAAATTAACAGCTTCCAAAGCTGTTTATAAATAGGCTGGTTGTTTAATGACTATTTAACTTTAACTGATACAAATATTGTAGTTCTTCTATTTAAACAGAAAACAAAGACTAATCTCAATGGTGATTGTCTACTAAAACTAGTAAGTTAAACAGTGATTGTTGTCTAAAAATTTGTTATCTATTGTAATATATTATATTGAATAAGGGGTTCTGATAAAAATCAAAAAAGATTAAATGAAATTGCTATCCTTTAATACTTTAAGGATCTTTTATAATAAGTAATAAGGACTACTAGGCTAGTATATACTAATGCCAAAAGCATATATGGCTATTATATATTGCAATATTACAAACGAAGTTAAAAATAAAAGTAAAAAAAGTATGTTATACTAACTTTTCTTTTGGCATCAATTTAAATAAAAAGTATATATTTATAATGGCTGAAAAAAAATTGTCTTCTACCAATTTATCTAAAAAATATAGTACTAGTCACTTTGCTTACCAAAAACAGCAAAGACAATGTGAAAAATGATACTAATGATAGATTTAAACTTGGTTTTGATTTGATATTCCAAACTTTGAACCTAATTTTGCATTCAAACTTAGTTTTGATTCTAAACTAAGGATTAAATCAAAGATTGAATCAATTAAAAATTGATTTAGAACTAAAAAATTAAATTTCCTTTAAATATAAAAATAACTTTAATCTATCATATAATTTATATGATGATACACTTAGATGAGAAAAATAAGATAGTAAAATAATTAATATTACTATAGAAGAGGGCAAAATCCAAAAACGTGGGATAAAATGGTAAAACACATTTACAGACATTCAATGGAAGGTACTTTATCAAAAAAATGCTTTTTCAAAAATAGAAAAGTCTTTAAAATAGTTCTGGATAAAACTTTTGTTTTCATGATTTACATCGCTGAATAAACAAATAAAAAACCACAAAAAGCATTTTAAAAGTCTGAGTTGATCAATTCACAATTTTTTGTTTCACATTTTTCATTGATAAACAATTAATTTTGAGACTTGTAGATATTGTTGTTTGGTAAACAAGGGTGGAAAGCTGGGAGCTACCTGCAGATCAGCCCTGAGAGGGGGCTCTGCTGCTGAGGGGCACTACCAGGGGCATAAAGCCCGAGATACCCGCAAGATTGGACCCTGACATCTGGGCCAGGGGGATTTTGGAGGCTACTAACCCAAGCCTATGGACCAAGATACTGCCAATCCAATATTAGCGGAATCAGGGACGGTCCTAAGACCAAGTCTACCCAGGCCACCACCTAGCAGACAAATCCCGGGAGTGCGCAAAAAAATAATTGGAATTGAAAATAGAGAAGGCTAATTTTTTACTACTTACAAACCAGAAAGTATTATTGTTTTAGTTTTTATTTTATTCAAACAGATAAAAGATTTCTAAGGATTTCTAAGTTTTTCTAAAACCATATAAACTGGCAAAAATTCATACTTATTTAAAGTGCAAAGTTTGCCAACAAACATTTTTCTCTAAAAGTAAATATACTGCTAATTCCTTTTCAAAAAATAATCTTAAAGTTGTTTTCTTTCATTTAAATATCAACTTGCATAGTATTAGTATATGTATTATGCCTATATTTAGATTTTAAAATTTTGGGTAAAAATTGGTACCACAAAATATGAACCTGGCATCCAAATCAAATGCTTCCTATAGGCTCATGAGACAACAAAGAACAATGAAATTGCACTGAAATATGTAGCATTGCAGCATGTATGCAGGAAAAAAAGTATTCTCCACATCACTTTAATAGAAGCTGGGTAAAATTCAATTTTCTGATCTTTATGGGAATTTCAATGTGTTACCTGGCTTCTAAATCAGATGCTTACTTACTATATGCTTATTAAGCAACAAAAAAGAATGAAATTACACTAAAATATGGATCATTGCAACATGTATGTAGGAAAAAAAGAATTTTCCAAATCGTTAGCTTCTAATTCCAATACTAATACAAATACTAATTCCAATGTGTTACCTGCATACATGCGCAACTTCTGAAATTACGCTGGCCGTGCGACTTAGTTTTCGATAAAAAATGCGACTTACCTATAAAATAGCCAAGCAAAAACGTTAGGTAAACGGCAGGAGTAACTATGACCATATTTTTAAAGCTAAATGCCTCGCCAGCTAATTAGTGCTGCGTGCAGATTCGGCGTTTTTATAACAGCTAATCAGTATGTCATCTAGTGGCGGCATGAAGCAATTAGTAAATTGTCAGTACAGTGTAGTGAGCATACTACAAAAGTCATGATTCATGAATGTCCAGAAGTAAGTGAAGTGAATACAGTGTGACCTATAGCTCAAGAACGATTTGCTAGACGATTTGGCATGGAAGATGAGAGCCCTGATTCAGATGGCTCATCAGATGCAGAATACGAATCCAGTAGAGATACAAGCTGTGAAAACCCACAGATTTTTAAACCACTGAATTCTAATTCCCGGAACTATTTTTGCATAGATTCTAAATTTGAAGTCATGCTCAAACAAAAACTTGTTAACAGTTAGGAAAAAGGCAAAGATGGGAGTAATGCATGTTAAACTAAGATTTGAGGCCTTTGCAAATTCTCTCCATTCCTCAATCTTCTCATCCTCTTTTTCTTTTCTCTCTCATCCCTTATCCTTTCTCTCTTTCCTCTCCTCTCTCCTCTCTTTCCTCTCCTCTCCTATCTCTTCTGTCTCCTCTCTACTTTCTTATCTCTCCTCTCGTCTCTCTCCATTCCACTCTACTCTCATCTTATCTTCCCTCTCGTCTCTCTCCACTCTACTCTCTCATCTTATCTCTCCTCTCTTTTCTACTCTCTCATCTCTCCTCTCTTCACTCTCCTCTCATCTCCTCTTTATCCTCTCTTCTCTCATCTACTTTCTTCTCTTTCCTCTTTCCTCTCTTCTGATCTCATCCATCATCTTTTCTTTCCTCTTTCCTCTCATCTCCTCTTCTCTCTCATCTCTTTTTCCTCCCTCAGCTTTTCTCTCCTATTCTATCTTTTCTCCCATCGCATCGCTCGCCTCTCCTCTGTTTGCTTATCTCTAATCTTCTATTCCCTCTACTTTGAAGTAAGAAAATATGCACATATTTTTGCTGAAGATAAGAGGAGAGAAGAGGGCATTGAGGAGAAAGGGTAGAGAGAAAGGGGGAGAAGAGAGGAGAGTAAAAATGAGAGGAGAGAGGAGGGAAAAGGGGGGAGAGAGAGAAGAGGGGAGGCAAGGTAGAGAAGAAGAGAGAGATGAGAGTTGAAGAGACACCAACCTAAGTAGTGTTACCAACCTTAAGAAAGTAGTGTTACTTTTGCTTGGTGTGGACGTATGGACAGTCACACTTGCATGTGCTTGGTGTCATTTGAAAGCGGCAAGTCTCTTCTTTAAAATGACACCAATTGCAGGAGATTTGAATCTGTGCTTCAAGAGATATGGACGATTAAGTAGAGAAAGGTCAGTCATAGACTTACAGAACCTCAAAGATGTCAACAGAAAACTTTTATCACGAGCGTAATTACTCCAGAAAAAACAAAAAACACAACAGTACAGTACAGAAGCAGGTGAAACAGATAGCAAGCAAATTATCACACAAGCGAACAACATTAAAATCATTCATCGGTTGGCAGACTTGTCATCTTGCTGACAGCATGGTCGCCATGAGCTGTGCAAAGTTGCCTGTGGATGTCAGCCGATTTGGTTCCGGAGCTCCAAAGTGTAAAGATGGCATGTCGCTGCCCAGTCTTTGAATGCACATCCATTTGCAGTTCACAATTGAAAATTGAATGTCAATAAACTTTGCAGGCGCAGCAGAAGCAGTTTTACAAGTCTCGTAGTTTTATGAGACAGCCCCTCTCGTTCACTGCATCACATTTGGCCATAGACAGCCCATGATTACGAAAAAATCGTAAAAGTTTTCTGTTGACATTTTTGAGGTTCTGTAAGTCTATGACTGACCTTTCTCTACTTAATCGTCCATATCTCTTGAAGCACAGATTCAAATCTCTTGCAATTGGTGTCATTTTAAAGAAGAGACTTGCCGCTTTCAAATGACACCAAGCACATGCAAGTGTGACTGTCCATACGTCCACACCAAGCAAAAGTAACACTACTTTCCGGACGCCCCTCGTAGTTAGGAAGTTTCAAAGAACCCGAGGGGCGAGGGCCAGATAGAGGGGCTTCGCGAGCCGGAGTTTGCCAACCCCTGCTCCAGAGTTTAAGAAATCAATGGGAAACTGTTGACGCGGGCTTCTGATTTCAAAGATCTTGTCTGTTGTTGAAGGCTTCTATTCTGTTTTTGCTCTCCTGCCACACCTGCACCTACTACCCCCTGATTGCCTCTGATTGTGACTTACTTCCCTCTTATTGCGACTTAGTTGCTTCTTTTTGCGACTTACCTAATCCTTTTTGCGACTTACCTAATCCTTTTTGCGACTTACCTAATCCTTTTTGCGACTTACTTAATCCTTTTTGCGACTTACCTAATCCTTTTGCGACTTACCTAACCCTTTTGCGACTTACCTAACCCTTTTGCGACTTACCTAATCCTTTTTGCGACTTACTTAATCCTTTTTGCGACTTACCTAATCCTTTTTGCGACTTAATTAATCCTTTTTGCGACTTACCTAATCCTTTTTGCGACTTACCTAACCCTTTTGCGACTTAACTAATCCTTTTGCGACTTACCTGATCCTTTTGCGACTTACCTAATCCTTTTGTGACTTAGCTGATCCTTTTGCGACTTACCTGATCCTTTTTGCGACTTACCTGATTATTTTTACAACTTAGTTTGCTTCTTTTGCGAATTGTTTTTCTTTTGCTTCACCATTTTCCCTGAACTGCTCTTTTTTTCGCTTTCCTCTTGCCTTTCTTGGTTCTTGTGTTTTTCTGTTTTTGGTTGACTCAATTTTGCGACTTACCCCTGGTCAGCCACGATTTACGGTGGCCGGATCGGCCAGGTCGGCCAGCAGTTGCGCATGTATGGTTACCTGGCTTCCAAATTAGATATTTACTTTATGCTTATTTAGTGACAAAGAACAATGAAATTACACATAAATAGGTATCATTGTGGCGTGTATGCATAAAGAAAAGAATTTTCCAAATTGCTTTAGTAGAAGCTGAGTAAAATGCAATTTTCCAATCTTTAGGTTAATTTGTATGCTTAAATACTTATGTCTGATTACAGCATTTATTACAAACAAACTCTACAAAATACACGTTGTCAATAGTAACAAAAGTGATTAAACAAATAAACCATTAAAAATGGTAAATATGTTGTAGCATTGTAGAATGTAATATTATAAGATACTTAAAGTTAATAAATACATTATTACTGGGTTTATTTTTGTGCACAGAGTGTGCATATGCACCCTAAATTTTAAAATTGCACCCTAAAATTGAAAAGTGGGTGCAGCTTAGATGCAGTCTCATAACCTATTTTTTGTTGAAGCCTCATTTGCATTGCTTTAAAAAAGAAAAAAGAAAAACTATATTCTATAAGCCTTAAAATTGCATCCTAAAAAAAGCAGGCAAAAAATAAAACCCTGCATTATTAGAGCCTTTCAATCTTTTTATTAGTCTTTTTATATTCATAAATTCATTTACTATTTAAACAAATCATTTTATTAAAAATAAGGTTATATGTAAATAATTTATGCTTTTAATAATCTTATAGATGTTTCTAACTTTTAAAATCTTAAGAAAATTTATTTTATAGCATTATTGCTTTTATCAAATCTCTAAAAATGAGTTTTCAAAAAACTTGCCCCCAATTTTTGGATTTTGCTATAGGCCTAAGTCAAAGATAGTAAACTTATTTTTTAATCAGTGTTGGGCAAGTTACTCTGAAAAAGTAACTTCCAGTTAAGTAACTTCTGGTTCCAAGGAAAAAAACTTCCAGCACTCGTTTTGATACCGGTAATATTTTTAAAAAGTAACTTCTGGTACTTCCGTTACTGGTCCTTTCTAATTTTATTAAACTACCAATTAAAAAGTACTTCAACATGTCTTTATGGAAAAAACATGTGTTGGTCTAGAGTTAAACATATGTTGTTATTCTTCAAATAAAGATGCTACATATAATGTTTTTGTATTATTGATCCAAAATTTGAGTGAATAAACAATATTTTTACAAAACAAAGATTAGCAATACATCAGGACAATACACTCGCAATTTGCAGAAAAAAATTTTGGAGGCTGATTTTCAAATGTTGATTTTGACTTTTTAGAAATATGTATAGAAATAATTTTTATCCAATAGATATGTCACAATGATCAGTGTAGGATAATTAGGTGACTTTTGGTTTGTGAAGGCCATTCTTGTCGCAGTGTAGTATTGTGCTATAGTTTTACAGCAATTATACTTTTTTAGTAGTGTAAGTATACTTTTGTATTGATGACTCAATAGTATATATTCTGGCAGCTTTAGAAATGCCAGTTAACAATTAACAAAACAGATAGCGGACAACAAATGGCTAATTTGATAGATGGACCAATGCATAAGACTTCAAACAACTTGATTAGTGCCTTTGCGCTGCAAATAGAAAATTATAATTAGCCTCAAAGGAGTTTAAAGTCAAAACACTCTTAGAATGCATCACACGTGTTGTCTTGCATGAACATTGAAATGAAGAAATCAGCCTAAAAAAATATTCCGCAAATCATGAGGGTACCATCCTAAAATTCTTTTTTTCCTACATACATGTTGCAATGATACATATTTTAATGTAATTTCATTCTTCTTTGTTGCTTAATAAAGATGTACTGATGCTTGTTAGAAAACTTGCAAAGAGTTGTTAAACAAGGATGTTTATTGTTTTGAATATGTCTTGTTTTAGCAATAGTAGTTACAAATAATTACTTCATTCTATGAGTCTATATGATGCTTAAAACGTGCTTTAACTTATAAAGTAAAAACCACATGACCTAGGATCATCTTTTTTACCTTTTTATAATTGTACTACAAGTATTTTGGTGAAAGTTTTGTGCTTTAGGGAAATATTTAGTATTAAATTGGCTGTTTAGCACCTAAAATTTCATTTTCAAGTACTGTAAGACTGGACTTATTAAAAAGTAACTTCTGTTACTGAAGTTTGGCTTTCTAAAAAAAAGAACCAGAAAAAAGTGCCACTTTAAGAAAAAGTAACTTCTTAAAAGTGCTGGAAGTGCCGGAACTTTGCCCAACACTGTTTTTACTTTTTAATAGGCCTAATAGTAAAAAAGTGATCAGTGACAACTAATGTGAGAAGTATATAAGCATGTCCTAAATAATTAGTTATTTGTTTATAATATAATTAATAAACCACTCTCTCAATCATCTAACAAGAATCAGAGGCCCTATCACTTAAAAAATACTGTTCAGTTGATGGTTAGAATTAAAAAACTCTATTCTTATTGGATGCTTTAATGTTATATAATTGGCTATCTTCATTTTTGATATGATTAAAGCCTACCTACACCTATAACAATAAGTAATAACAAGATATAATGAATATAATGTCAAGGAACTTACACAAAGACAAAATATAATACAGTGAAGACAATCAGAATAGACCAAGCCACAACAGCTGGCGCAGCTTTAGATGAGCATTTACAGCAATTACACATTATATTGAATAATTTATTTAAAAAAAGAAATACGTCACACTACAATTTTTTTCAAAAAAGTTTATGTGCTGTGACGAGTTCCTATTAAAAAATGATCGTCATTACTAGGTATGTATAGTAATAGAATAAGGTCTTGCTTTAAGGTATGTAAAAAAAATAATTAATAATTTGCTTTCAAGTAAAAATCATAGGCTTCTTCAACTCTCAACTGCAGTCGAACGCGGCGTAGGCCTAGCTAGCCGAATTCAATGCAAAACACCGTCAACCCAATCGTTTTAAAACTGTTTTCCTATTTATTTCCTGTAAACTGATTTTTATATTTTAAAAAGTAAACTAAAAAACCTATTCATTATAAACTTTGTTAAAAATAGATATTTAGGTCGCCTAAATTTATGTCAGTATACTATTAAGCTGATTTAAATATTGTGACTTTGTTTTATCTATAACATTGTGACCTAAATTAGTACCGACATATTTAGAGCTTTCAGGAAACAAATGCAAATTATAGCTTACTTATTTATTTTCCAAATAACCACTTTGCACAAGAACTGAGCGTTGTTAAAGTTCTGTAGGTCTTCTGCTTACCGCTGGCCACCTGCTGCTTTTTAAAAAAAGTGTGAAAAACCGGAAATATATACGCGTATTATACTGTTTTAAGCCGTCAGCTGATCTCAACTTTACAAGAACTGTGTAATGCGGTCGTGGTGTAAGAAGAGACGTAGGTGTAAGAAGAGAGACCATAGGCTGAACAGCTTGTTAAGCAAATCACAGACGTGCTGCAGAAGACTTGAAAAGTTTGGCCTTTAAGCTGAAAGCTAACCTTGAAGTTGAACTTTAATATTTAGTTTTTCCTTTTGATAGTGTTAATAGGCCGACTCTTAGACTCTATACTACTATAGAACTGCATTAGCATTCTTCAGTTCAGAAATTTCCTTCGGTGTGTAGGACCTCACTTGAAATTTTCTATTGTAGGTCTCTAGTACTAGTAGTGGGCCTAGTAATTTCTGCTAGACCTTCACTTCAACTTTTATAGTTAATATATTGATTGACTAGGCCCTAATTCAGATCAAGTCTGATCCAGGCCTACTTCAAGTCTGAATTTGTATCTCTACTACTAGGCCTATCTGCCTGTTTAACAATGTTTGCACTTGTTCAGAGAATTCTAGACTGGATTAAAAGTTTGTTTTGGAAAGAAGAAATGGAACTTACACTTGTTGGCTTGCAAAATTCAGGAAAAACAACATTTGTGAATGTTATTGCTGTAAGTAAAATCTCTCTTATATTTGATGCCACCCATTGTTTGGAAGGCAACATGTATGCCAGGATTTCCCAGAATAAAACAAGGAAACTTACTATTTTTAGCATATATCAAAGGTTATATCCCAGCATACATGACACAATAGTATATATTGTATCAATGGAAAATTTTTTGTATTGTTGCACAAACCTGCCATACAAATAAGGTGTCATCATTTTTTCTGGCTTTAAACCTAGCATAGGCCTATACTAATATGCAATCCAAAACAGATACTTCCTAGTACAATCCTAGCCCCTAGGCTTAGGCCTCTTTGTAGGTAAGGCCCCTAGGCCTAAACCATCGTCCAAATCATGCTAAGTCCTAAGTGCACACCCAAACAAAAATTGAATAATTACAAATGCACACCGAAAAATGTAAGTGCATGTATATTCTCAAAAATACGCCGGTGTTGCAACAATAAATGACCTTTATTACATTGTGATAATAAAATACCCTTTTTAAATTGCATTAATAGACCCTTATTACCAGATAATTTGGTTGCCTTTTATGCTTTTTTTGGTGATACTATTTATAGTAGAAAATTTATACACACAAAGATTTGTTTAAATGCTTTTTTCTGAGCTTAAAAAACCTGGAAAGCTTGAAATTTGCGCTTAAAAATGAACCTTTTAATTCTTTTTTCAACTTTATAATAACTCTTATGCATGATTCTAGAAAGTGCATACCAGGTTGTACACGCATACTATTTCTTCAGGAGTGATGCACACCAACTGTGCACGCCTAATTTTGGCATGCAAGGCCAATGCATGCCCAAATTTTTGGGCATATACTACATGATCTGGAGTGTGGGGCCTAAAATATATAAAATCTATAGTAAATCTTGTTTAGGAATAATTTATTCAAGGT
The DNA here is from genome assembly GCA_002269645.1 of Macrostomum lignano. Classification (NCBI taxonomy): domain Eukaryota; kingdom Metazoa; phylum Platyhelminthes; family Macrostomidae; genus Macrostomum; species Macrostomum lignano. The sequence continues at coordinate 141,124 of NIVC01000567.1, read as the reverse complement.
AGCTTTTGTCTAAGTTTTTGGCCTAGTTTGAAATATATATTTAGTTGTTTTTTATTGATTTTTGTTGATATTTTATTAGGTATATAGGGGCCTACTTTTGTATTTATTATTTATATATACTATAGTTCCATACTTTGATAAGTTATTAGGCCTAGTAAACCTAAAATGTCTAGCGTACTAGTAAATAGTTTAATTAGTTTGGTCTGTACCACTTTCATATACCATCTTAAGCTTAAGTAAATTTTTAGCATAGGCCTATCAACTTATGCTTACAAATACCTTAAAACTTTGCTTTTGCTAATATATAGAACTATATATTGCAATAGTTACACCTATTCTTTTTAAAAGTTCATATGCTATAAGTGTTTTAAAAAACTTCATCTGGTTTTTTTAGTGCATTTAGCATACCAAGGTGCATTGTCAAATATATTGTTTGAAACAAAAGGTGTCAGTAAGCAAATTTATAAATTATTTGTCAAATAGCTAGTGAGTAAGTATTTTGTATGTATAGAGTGTTGTTTACTGTTTTAACTGCTATTGACCAGAGCATCTCCTACATAGAGAAGACCAAAAGACACCTGCACACTAAAACCAGGGAGCACTGGCTCAAACCGTCAGCCATCCAAACCCACCTTTTGGAATGTAACAGCTGCTCTAATTGTACACCTGAATAATGTTTTAAAATCATCAATCAATGCCCATCTGATCACAAGCTCAAGATCTTAAAAGCCTTGTACATAAAAAACTAGTCGCCCACCATTAATGCACAACTCCAACACAGAGGTGCAGGCCATGTTCTCCGTGTGTTCTGAGTGAGAGAGCACACTGACCTTGTTCTAACCAGTGCTCATTCAATTATATTTTGTTTTCTACCTATTGGTCTTTGCCCCACCCTACATACATACTATCAACCTCCTACTACTCTGTATATACAAAATACTTACTCACCAGCTACTTGACTAAATTTATAAATTTGCTTACTCACACCTTTTGTTTCAAATAGTATACCTGGTAATGCACCTTGGTGTGCGAAATGCAAATTGAAGAAACCACATGTTGATTTTCGGATTTCTTTTTATTTTACTTGCCAAGCAAGTCACTTTACCTGATTAAAAAACTTTATTTTTATAGATGATATTACAATAGGTACTGATAATACTAATAATAATTTTATAAATATAAACTTTAAATAATAGTTTTTTTATTAAATAGTTATATAGATTGCTTGTCAAATGTGCAAGTATTCAAACAAACTTTGATCCTAGGTGGTATAACTGCAAAGGATTATAGAAATAGCCTTATTTTGTTTTATGTTATCATTGTTATATATCTTGGTTATTTCTAGACTTGCTTTGTTGCCTTGGAGCTTAGTTAAGTATTGTTTTGTACTGCATAGAAAGAAATTATGCTTGATGCCAGCATGCACAAGTGGCTAATTGATTTCCTTATCTATGTAAGACACTATTCACAAAGACAGCCAATTGGTAAAGAGGCCTAGGGAAAGGGTTGGCATAATTCTCATAGGGCCAGGTGGATAACTTAGTGTAGGCCTATAACTATATGCTAGAGGAGAGGAGATGGAGTAGAAAAGAGAAAAAAGAGACACTAACCTTGAGTAGGCTAGATTGCTATTATGAAGTTTCAAAAGACCCAAAGGCCAGATAGAGAGGCTTGGTAGGCCATATGTGGCCTTGTGTATGCCAAGCTAGCATCAGTCAATCAAGCTGACCCATAGAAGTTGTAGAAAATAGGACTCTAAAACCTAGGCCATTCAAAAGGGGGGGTGTCTACCATTCAATGTTGTTCCAACAAAGCCAGAAAATAATATCGATTTCCTTACATCATTGCTACACAGTCTGGCCAATTCACGGAGGACATGATACCAACTGTTGGGTTCAACATGCGCAAAATCACCAAAGGCAGCGTCACCATCAAGCTGTGGGATATTGGTGGCCAGCCTCGCTTTCGCAGCATGTGGGAGCGCTACTGCCGCGGCGTCAACGCCATTGTCTACATGGTGGACGCCGCTGATAGGGATAAGTTGGAAGCGGCCAGAAATGAGCTGCATAATCTGTTGGACAAGCCGCAACTGCAGGGCATCCCAGTGCTAGTGTTGGGCAATAAACGAGACCTGGATTCCGCTCTAGACGAACGAGAATTAATTGAACGATTGAGCCTGACTAATATCACTGATCGAGAGGTCTGCTGCTATTCTATTAGCTGCAAAGAGAAGGAGAATATTGGTGAGTATGCTTGCTATTGTGACTGATTTAACAGGCTTTCCTGCACAGACTTCTGCGCCTCAATGGTGATCTATGACTTGAAATCCCTTGGGATCTGCTTGTCAAGCTTAAAAGCAAAATAATGACCTTTACTCTCCCCTCTTTGCCCTCTCCCCTATCTCCCGCTCTATCCTCTCCCATGTCTCCCTTCTACCGTGTCAAATACTTCCCCTCTTTATCCTCTCCTATATCCCCCTCTACCCTCTCCCATATCCCCCCTCTTTACCCTCTGCCATATCTCCCCTCTTTACCCTCTCCCATATCTCCCCTGTTTTACCCTCTATCATTATCTCCTCTCTTTACCCTCTCCCATATCTCCCCTCTTTACCCTCTCCCATATCTCCCCTCTTTACCCTCTCCCATATCTCCCCTCTTTACCCTCTCCAATATCTCCCCACTTTACCCTCTCCAATATCTCCCCTGTTTTACCCTCTATCATTATCTCCTGTCTTTACCCTCTCCCATATCTCTCCTCTTTACCCTCTCTCATATCCCCCCTCTTTACCCTCTCCCATATCTCCCCTCTTTACCCTCTCTCATATCCCCCTCTTTACCCTCTCAAATATCTCCCCTCTTTACCCTCTCCCATATCTCCCCTCTTTACCGTCTCCCATATCTCCCCTCTTTACCCTCTCCCATATCTCCCCTCTTTACCCTCTCCCATATCTCCCCTCTTTACCCTCTCCCAAATCTCCCCTCTTTACCCTCTCCCATATCTCCCCTCTTTACCCTCTCCCATATCTCCTCTCTTTACCCTCTCCCATATCTCTCCTCTTTACCCTCTCTCATATCCCCCCTCTTTACCCTCTCAAATATCTCCCTCCTTACCCTCTCCCATATCTCCCCTTTTTTACCCTTCATCATTATCTCCCCTTTTTACCCTCTTACGTATCTCCTCTCTTTACCTTTACATGTATCTTCACTTTGCGTATATGACCTCCACAGTATTTTTGCATAAAATAATTATTTTTACTGAATTGCAGACATCACCCTGCAGTGGCTAATTCAGCACAGCAAGTCCACTGGCTCAGCCGCATCCTCATCCGGGAAGTAGATGGTCAAATCTGTCTCTTACTCAATTGATTTGGGCCAGGATTATAACAAATCTGACTTCAAAAGTTATACACTGTTGTTTTTATTATCCCGTTTTTGTAATATCTATTTTCACCGGTAATTAGTAACAGAAGAATTAGCCTCTAAACACCTAATGTAAAAATGGCCCGAAGACCTTGATAATCGCTCATAAACTACACTAATAATCGCTCATAAACTACCCTAATAATCCGTTATAACTACCCTAATAATCCGTTATAAACTACCCTAATAATCGCTCATGGAGTAACCTCATAATCGCTCATAAACTGCCCTAATAATCCGTCATAAACTGCCCTAATAATCGGTCATAAACTAGGCCTATCCTAATAATTGGTCATAAACTGCCATAATCCTAATAATCTCTCATAAACTATCCTAATAAGCGGTCACAAACTGACCTAATAATCGCTCATAAACTACCCTAATAATCGCTCATGGAGTACCCTCATAATTGCTCATAAACTATCCTAATTATCGGTCATAAACTGCCCTCATAATTGCTCATAAACTATCCTAATTATCGGTCATAAACTGCCCTAATAATCGTTCATAAACTATCCTAATAATCGGCCATAAACTTTCCTAACAATCGCTCATAAAATACCCTAATAATCGCTCATAAAATACCCTAATAATCGCTCATAAAATACCCTAATAATCGCTCATAAAATACCCTAATAATCGCTCATAAGCTATCCTAACAATTGCTCATAAACTACCCAAAAACCGCACCTAAAATGCTTTAAAAATCCTTTCAAACTAAGATTTTCCTCTAAAAGTTTCTCTAAAAGAATTATCCAAGAAGTCGCAGTTTAAATTGGTGCGCTAAAAATTTGTAATTTGCGTTTCTTTAAAAAGCGACGCAAATTTCTACTGGCCCAAGTTCTACTGTTACTAAGAGATGTAATAATTGTTTTGCTAATTTGCTTCTGTTATTTTTTTTTCAAATTTATTCGAGTCTCAATACTGTAATTTTGTATCTTAATCGTTTCGTAAGATATTATTCAGCTAATGCAGGTGTCATCAATCATTTTTTTCATTGTTTAAATTCTTGTAGTTAAGCCGTTGCTGTAGGTTCATTCAGTGCAATATCTTTTCTGTTTCATATCTAATCTAAACAAGTCATTACTATTCAGTAGGCAGTCATTCCAATTCTGCTGATAATTGTAATTCTATCAATAAATGTTTTAACCACGAGCTATAAGTAGCTTACGATTTTGATGTATAATATTAAATTGTATTCATGATTTCCTTTTGATTTTTTTAATCACCAAATAAAGAGGTCAATTCATAGTTGTCTCGGTGTGTTTTTATAAAATATAATCCAGAAGCTTTAGTGAGCATAAATATCGAGTTTGAAATGTCTAAATTTAACAAATATACACTACGTGGCTGAGTATAGACAGAAGTCAAATGTTTTTATTGCTGTTTTTTTACCGCCCAGACTCAATAAATGTTTTAATTGACTCTATTTATTGGTTTCTTTTGTTAATTTAAACAATACCCAACACCGATGCTTGAATCATGCTTGAAATCATCGATCAGTAAAACAAACAATTGATTGCAATTTCCGTCACAGAAGCCTGCCAACGACTGACTGAATCCACTGTTTCACTCCACCGTCGGTTCTTGCGTAAACACCTGGCGCGTTTGCACCTGTTGATGGGTTAAAAATATTTCAGTTCAAGTTAAAACTATTTTTCTAGAATCATTACTCGCACAGCTAAACTAACCCGGGAATCAACCTCGAACTACCACGAGAAGCAACCCTAAACTATTCTAAGAATCAACCCTAAACTACCTCGAGAATCAACTCTAAAAATCAACCCTAAACTACCCTAAGAATCAACCCTAAACTACCTCGAGAATCAACCCTAAGAATCAACCCTAAACTACCCAGAGAATCAACCCTAAACTACCCAGAGAATCAACCCTAAACTACCCAGAGAATCAACCCTAAACTACCCAGAGAATCAACCCTAAACTACCCAGAGAATCAACCCTAAACTACCCAGAGAATCAACCCTAAACTACCAAGAGAATCAACCCTAAACTACCCAGAGAATCAACCCTAAGCTACCCTGAGAATCAACCCTAAACTACCCAGAGAATCAACCCTAAACTACCCAGAGAATCAACCCTAAACTACCCAGAGAATCAACCCTAAACTACCCAGAGAATCAACCCTAAGCTACCCTGAGAATCAACCCTAAACTACCCAGAGAATCAACCCTAAACTACCCCGAGAATCAACCCTAAGCTACCCCGAGAATCAACCTTAATTTACCCTTAGAATCAACCCTAAACTACCCAGATAATCAAGCCGAAGCATTTGCTTACCGCCGCAGCCGCTGCCCCATGACACGACTCCGAACTGAAACCAGGCATTGTTCCTTTGGCACATGATTGGCCCGCCGCTGTCGCCCTGATTGAATTGAGTTGATCAACTTCAATCTCTGTAGCCATGAGCTAGAGGACCATTTCAATAATCGGTAAATGCAGCGCTCAACATGACTAAGTACAACTATATAATAGTGGCTGAGCTTTTGGCGCAGCAGGCATTCATTTTAGCGCAGCAGGCACTCATTTTGGCGCCGCAGGCAGTCATTTTAGTGCCACAGGAACTCATTTTGGCGCCGCAGGCACTCATTTTGGCGCAGCAGGCAGTCAGTTTTTGTGTGACAGGCACTCAATTTGGCGCTGCAGAAGCACTCATTTTAGCGCCACAGGTACTCAATTTGGCGCCG